>CM076584.1:152091227-152429235 GCA_034641835.2 Pinus albicaulis
CATATTACACAAAGGTCCAAAGTTTATATATATTAATTTATATGGAACGCTTTATGATCAAAGAATCAAAGTATCATAAGGTGGGACCCTTTCCCAATCGCATTAGAGATTATAAGGGCAGCAGAACATATAAACATAAAATTGTGATTGCGATGAAGCCCGGACCCGATGGGTTTATAAAACACAATGGATATGTGTTGGAACATGCAACCAAAGAATTGCGATTGCGATGAAGCCGGGATCATATAAACAAAGGTTCAAAGCCTATATATTAATTTATATAAGTAGAGTGCTTTATGATCAAAAGAAATGAAGTAATATAAGGTGGGACCCTTATGAATCACATTGGCGAATATAAAGGCATCGGAACATTACAACAGAAAGTTGTGATTGAAATCAATCACATCGGAACAATCGCAAAGGTACCAATCGCATCGGATTTAAAGCGGAACATGTTAACAAATATTTGTGATTACGATGAAATTTGGACGTGATATTCATATAAACTACGCCATATAAAACATGGTCGGGTCCTCATATCAATCACAATCAGAAATTTGTGGAGCATATCAATCACATCGGAGCAAGGAAGCTTGCGATTGCGATTGGCAAAGTCGGATGTGATAGTCATATAAACTCCATATAAAACATGGCCGGGTCCGCATATCAATCAAAATCAGAAATTTGTGAAGGTGTTGTTATATATATATATAAAGTTGTTGCGATTGTATTGAAAAGTGCCACGTGGTCTATGGACCCAAGGGCCTCGGCTTAAGGTGGAGGGAAATTATTAATATAATACAATTGTGATGTGTGCAATTGTATCGGGCCATAAAACAAAGGTCGTGGTGTATGTATGTTCTGCTTGCGGAACTCACCACATCAACAAGACACTTGCTGAATGAAAAGCGTTGGAATTTGCCCAGATTTAAAGTCAGAAGTTACATATATATACAAAATGCACTGATATAAAAATCACAGTTACATGTATGCAGTAGTTACACCACAGCAGAGGACAGACAAACAAACAGAGATGAAAAGAGATAAAACACGGTCACAGAAAAGACAGACACAGTCAAAGAAAATACAAATGCGCAACGAGCCAAAAGACTAAATGAGTTGAGATGGAGTTCTCATTGTAATTTGATTGTAAATGTTTTAATTGATTTTTATTGTTTGTGATGCATTGGCAAGTATCTGGAAGAGAACAAATATCCCACTATAATGTTAAATTGAGACCTACAGTTCTATTTATTGAATGAGCAGATAAAAGGAATGAGAAGACAAAAGCTAAGGAGTCATGACTGTTCACTCCAAATTCTTTGTGAAATACAAACAGTCATGTGAGGAACTCTATATATAATATCAACTGGATATGCATAAGAGAGGTTAGAGTGAGAAAATATAGATAATGCAGAGTATAGAAGAGTGAGGTAGAAAAGATTAAGAAATGAATAGCAGAAAGAGATGCTACAGAACAAAGCTGATATCTGAGGTAAATCAGCAAAATTTCAGTTTGATAAATTGAGGAAGTTGGAGCTTCCCTATCAATTTGTAGCTTGATAGCGCGTCGATTGTAGGCGGCGGGTTGAAACCTCTGCAGCCCAGGTTGGTGCCCTCTACAGAAAATTGAAGGGATTTGGTGCTTCCTTGCGAGTTGTAGCTTGCGGAATTGAGTTGAAGCCTCCTGTGGGTTGGTGCACCAACGGAAAAAAGTGAGTGAGAGGAGTTGGAGCTTGCCTTTGCATCACAAAAATAATAAGATGTGTTTTTCTCCCTTTATGGGTTTCCACTTATATCCCCGGTGTCTGTGCATGAGGTTTATGTGTTGATGCGATTTATATCATATACAATACTGTTGCTCTCATAGTAAGTCTAATGTTATATTATATTAATACTACTTGCTCACATTCTAAGATTACTCACATATTAAGTTGGACATAAAATGAAGGTGTAAATAAGTTTTAATGAAAATTTTCAAAAGTCCATGAATGTGTTGAACTGATTCACCCCCCCCCCCCCCCCCTCTCAGTTTAACTAAGGGTTCAACAAGATTTGGGTGAGACTCATTTTTTAATTTTATGATTATTATGATTTTTTTATTTATTTATGCATGTTCTGACATTAAATCCATGTGATGCAGATGTTGGGCCAGAGAAACCTTCCGGTATGTCACTGATAGTGAGGCGAATCCCTCGTGATTTTGACCCTTAAGGCGAGGGCGGCGAGGAAGATGAGATAGTGCGCAACCTAGAGGGGATCACCCGAGGTGTCCCAGATTATGCATGTTTTGATGATGTTCCTCACGCCTACCGGAGACATACCTTAGGGGTGCCCAGCTGAATTCACCACTTGCTGATGTGGCTAGTATGGGCCGTGACATGTTATCATGAGCACCATGCTGATTAGACATCTAGGTTTATTTTATCTGCATATTTTACGAGACATGACGTCTCAGGATGAAACAGAAACATGCATATATTTTTTGACATTATGATGCACACAGTTGCAAACATGCAATATATATATATATATATATATATATATATATATTTCCTTACATTGATCTTTTACATATGATGATGCTTTTACAAATTATGCAAATGTCTATCTAATACAATGTTAGCCACTGTATCAGTTAATGTGTTCATTCGTCTAGGAATATGTTGATATGTAATAAAATCAAAATGTATTTCCAACAAATGAATATGTAAATACAATATGAGAATGTGCAGATTTCTAACTGAATAATGATTATTGAGTTGCAGAACAACAAGCTGTGAATCTAGATTTACAGGCAATGCGCGTATGTCGAGGTAGATTTCCTTGGTTAATAGCTCAATGACAGCGATATATTCAGCGACATTGTTTGTAGTTCACCCTAGAGAAATACCTTGCGGATCTATCAACTCACCAGTAGGATCATAGATTACCCAGGTTGCCGAAGACAAATTCCTGGTACTGCGAGAAGCACCATCCGCGAAACCGACATAAGGGGTAATAGACATCTGCACAATAAGCAAGACCCAATAAGCAAAAAAACGCTCACAAAGCACACCAAACCCATAACATGTACAAACATGAAAACAACACCTATGTACACCTATTACACACGAATGGCTCACGCATAATATTTTTTGAGATACAACCCATTTTTGGGTTGTTCGAGAGGATGATCTTCGTAGTCAATTAGCTCATAGGCCCCATTCTGCAACACATGTTTGATGATGTAGGGTCCATGCCACATAGGTTGAAATTTTCCTGCCCCCAGCTTATCATGAGCTTGGTCATATAGGAGGACGAGATCTCCTTCAACGAAAGAACGAGGGGAAACTGACTGATCAAAATGAGCTTTGACCCGATTTTTTTGTGCTTCGATAACGAGGGCAGCAAAGCGGCAGGTTTAATCCAGTATTTCTAAATAAAGGAGACGCTCTTCTTTTGGTGAATTATTCAGCAGTAATTCAACAGCCAACTTGAGCGAAGGTATTTCACATTCAATCGGGAGAGTAGCTTCGAGGCCATAAACCAACTGAAAAGGAGTAAACCCAGTTGCGCTCTTCACTGAGGTTCGGTATGCCCAAAGAGCCGAAAATAACATGAGATTCCAATTTTATTTGTGGATCCCAATCATACGTTGAAGCATTGTGACAAGAAATTTATTCACAGCTTCAACCTGGCCATTGGCTTGAGGGTAGTACAGCGTTGAGCTATCGTGACGCAGACCCAACTTAGAAGTAAACTCCGCCACCATATAATGCTGAAAATGGGAACCATGATCGGTAACGATGGCTTGAGGGACACCAAACCTAGAAATAATATGATTGAATATGAACTGAGCAGTTTTCTTACCGTTAGCAGCAAGTGTAGGCATTGCTTCGGCCCATTTGGTGAAGTAGTCCACGGCTACGATAATATAAGCATTCCCCCCGAGCGAGTGAGGGTTACACGTCATAAAATTGATGCCCCATTTCACAAAGGGACCAACAGTAATGATAGGATAAAGAGGAATGGGTGGCGCACGCAACTTGCATTGATAAATTTGGCAATCATGGCATTTACGAACTGCGATAATATAGTCCTTGAAAATGGAAGGCCAAAAATAACCAGCACGAAGAATTTTTTGTGCAGTAGCATAACCAGACATGTGACCGCCACAGTCGCCACTGTGACAATCATTCAGAGCTTTCTTGTCTTCCTCAAGAGTAAAACATCGCTGGAGTATGGAATCAACTCCAATACGATAGAGAGTATCTCCAACTATACGATAAGGTTGTGACTGATGGCGGAAGCGTCGGCAGGCATCCTTCGTCAACTTAGATCTGAAAGATGAAGTTTGGAGATACATGATGATATCATCGTACCAAGGATCGAGGTTGCTAATAAATAAAAGTGAATCGTCTGGAATGAAGTCCTCAGAATGAGAAGGAGTGGAGTCAGAAGGGAGAGAACAAAGTAAATCAGAAAAGACCAATGACTTCTTAGATTTGGCAGCAGTAAATTCCAAATCAAACTCTTGGAGGATAACAATACACTTTGAGTATTTTCCCCCCAACAATTGTCGAGACAATATGTAGGTCATGGGGTTGCATTCAGAAATCACAGTCACTTTACGTAAAAGAATATAATGACGAAAATGTTGAACAACTTGAACAACAGCCAATGCTAAATTCTCAACGTAAGCATAACGCGTTTCAGTGTCGATAAGGTTACGAGAAAAGTAATAAATGACATGCTCATGACCATCATCATTGTCTTGTACCAAAACCATGGCAATCGTGCTAAAAGCCACAGCTAAATAAAGGGAAAAATCACAATGATAATTGGGAGGGCGAAGGAGAGGAGAATTCACCAATAATGTTTTTAACGTGTAAAAAGAGTTCTGAGCGATCTCATCCCAGTGAAAAGGAATGCCCTGCTTTAACAATCGTGTGAATCCTTTAGCTACTTCGGCATAGTTAGGTATAAAACGGTGTAGAAAATTAGCTTTCCCTTGTAAACTATACAACTGATGCAATGAGGAAGGAGAGGGGAGATTAATAATAGCCTCAACCTTGAGAGGATCCAGGAAAATTCCATCTTTGGAAACGATAAACCCTAATAGTATACCAGAATCGACGCAGAAGACACACTTGTGCGGATTAAGCTGAATGTTATAATTTCTAAAACAAAGAAAAATATGACGAAGATGGTCAGGATGATCTCTACGTTTGGCTAAATGAGCCAGAAGGTCATCTAGATAAGGTTGAACGATGTGGCGAATATCATGAAAGGCATAAGACATCGCACACTGAAAGGTGGCACCGGCATTCTTCAAACCAAAAGGAAGCTTCTTATATGCAAAGGTACCCCAAGGACAGATAAAGGCAGTCTTGTGTTGATCAGTCGGGAGAATATTGATCTGATTATAACCCGAAAAAACTATCCATAAGGGAAAAGATCTCGCTCATGTCACAGTCGTCAATGATTTGATCGATGAAGGGGGTGGGATAATTATCTTTAGGACAGGCTCGATTGATATTACAATAGTCAACACAGACACGAATAGTTCCCTATTTCTTATCTACAGAAACAATATTAGAGACACATTCTGTCAACGGAATTGGATAAATGAAACTAGCTTTAAGAACCTTTTCGACTTCAGCCTTAATGGTAGCAGCTTTTCTAGGATGCACTGGATGAAGACGCTGACGAATAGGTTTTGAACCAAGGTAAGTAGGAATTTCATGTACCACAATGCTAGGATCAATACCGGGCATTTCTTCATAGGACCATGCAAAGACATCACGGAATTCACGAAAAAGGCTAGTATAAACTTGCATTTCATTCGAAGAGAAAGTAACCCCAATATGGATGTTCTCAATGATTCTCGGTTTAATGGAAATGTCTATAGGCATCGTCTGAGTGATGTTACTCAAGTTACCTTCCAAAAAAACCTCATGGACCTGAATAGGTGTTTGAAGCGGAGGAGAAGGAACCTGAGAGGCAAAACACTCAAGACAGGTAGACATGGTCCCAAGGCTTGGTAAAAATGAGGAACGATGATAACCATCATCCCACAGCAGATCGTCGAGAGACAGGGTTTCCACGATAGCCTCGTTAGAAGGAAACACTTCTTTCAAAGGATCCGGTGAATCAAAAGCACCAAGCCAAGGGGATTGAGAATAGATGTCAAGAGTGATGCTCGAAGGAGCATAATCAGAATCAAAATCCGATGCAGCAATGAGTTCACAATAATAAATTTCAATCAGACTCAAAGGCATCGAATCGTTGAACAAAATGATTTGTTCAAGAGAAGGGATAACCCAGGGGTCATCGGTTCGAGAAATCATATTGACCTTAACAGTATTTGGTGGTGGAAGAGGAAAAACACCCATAAGGGTATAATCCTTGAAAAGGCCTGGCCTGACACTCTCGTAAGGAGTAGGAATCTTGTCCACGTACGAAACGTTGCTCTCAGAAGAAGAAGTGAAAAAAGACAATTGATCAACAATAATAATCTTTCCTTCGTGCAGAAACTTTAAAACGTGAAAGAGAGTGGACGAAATGCACAACATTGCATGAGTCCAACTGTGACCGAGGAGAAGATTATAATTGAGTTTTTCATCAATGACTTCGACCTCGACATTGACCATCTTCCCTTCTAATGTGATCGGTAAACTAGCGAGAACACTAAGAGGTTTAGATTCTCTTCCATCAAATGATTCAAGGGCATTGGGTGATGAAGTAAGATCTGGAGAACTAATGGCTTTCCAACAAGTAGATGACATAACACAAGTAGATGCACCCTCGTCCACGACAGCCTGGTGAATATTCAAACCATTAATACCAACTTGAATGATAAGCGCAATTTGGTGTGGGAGTCGCGGGACGAAATTCTCTAAATCAAAAGCGAGAAAACTAGTATCGGCAGGATCAATCCCACCTATCATAGATATCAAATATTTTCGTTGCAAAGGACAACTCTGAAGTACTTCTAACGCAGACATTGCGGATGGCGCCTGAGCCAAATATTCAACAATATTGTAATGTTGAGCGGCACGGGCGTTGGGATTATACAAAGACTTATGGAGGACACCTTTAGAAGGTGGTTGCACAACATATTCATTTTTAGGTTGTTCAATCTCAAGAGGACCAGAAATAGGGAGGGGAGGAGGACCATCAGTGATCTCTTTCCCCGCTGCTTGATGCTAACCAAAATAATCTTTCGATCGAGTAGTAATAGAAATAGGTGCAGAACCGTTCATCATGAACACTTGCGAACCAGATGGAGCAGAGGACTGAGGATGCTCTACCATTTGAGTCTACTGAGGGAAGGGTTCCTTAAGAATGGTCAGAGCTCCTTGGGTGCCTTTGAGAAATCGAATCACTTCAGACCGTCGAGGACAGTCCTTGGTGAAGTGCTCATAATCACAAATCAAACAAGGATACTTCGGTTTACGTTGAGAACTATCAGCAGAACGAGGTTTTGGAGAATCCTATTTCGGGGTATCAGCTTTGGCCTTACCTTTACCCTTCTTCTTACCTTTAGAAGTGTTATCTGTAGGATTGGCTTGAACAACATTCACTTCTATGGGTATACCAAAATTCGAATTTGACTGAGAAGCTACATTATTGGAAGAAGTAGACTTCTGCTTCCTAGAGTTGGATGAAGAAGACTTATGAGAAGTCTGCGATATGGAACCAATAATACCATCAACGGATGGAGTCGTTGGTGGTTTGGAAGTTCCGGGTCAAGGAGCATCAGGCAAGATATCATATAAAGTGCATGACTGAGGGTACACGAGATCAAGGTACTAGGCATAAGCAATGTCTTGTTCCTCGGTTACACATGCACCCATAGCTATGTCTTTGGAAATCTGGTTGACAAAGGAGGTAGTGAGCCATTGAGTCAGAAGCTGATCAGGTATCTCAAATTTGATCATGCGACGACAATGTCGCCACTCATGAATATGATCTGAGATATGAGTAGCTCAGTCCTGTTTCAATGAAGTGAGGAGATGCGTCCCGGTCTCATAACGGATCGGTAACTGAAAATGTGTAAGGAATGCCATGGCTAAAGAATTGAAATCTTGGAAAACTCCATGAGATAGCTCAATGTACCACTTTGCAGCGGCACCGGTAAGAGTTCACTGGAAAAGACGAAGACGAATAGAATCTTCGACCCAAGAATTAGTAGAACACCACAAGTGGTATGTCATAACATGGGTTTGGGGGTCTTCACCAGGTTTACCCTCAAATTTAGGACAATCACCAGGAATATTGGTTGGAACCGAAGGCCAATATGGATTATGAAGAATAGGATCATTCGTCAACTTCGACACATCGGGAAATTCCAATGTAGCAAGAAACAATAATTGAGTGTTAAAACTCATTGGAGGTCTTTGATAAGGACATGTATGTACATTCCACCCAGTCCGAATGGGATTCTGTCCCCATACATTTTGTCTTGAAGAATTTGAATCATAGGGATTAGAAATAGGATAATTCAGTTGATACGGGGTTGAGGACAAGGATATTAGGTCGAAGGAAACCATTGAGGTCCTTGCTGAGCATAAGGATTTTTCTGTGGAATGTAAGCATGACTTTGAGGTTGTTGATACACAGGTTGATATTGAGGTTGCTGGTACACTGGTTGATTTCGAGGGTAAGGAATCTGAGGTGCGCTATATACTGGTTGATTTTGAGGGTACGGAATCCGGGGTGCGTTGTATACCTGTTGATGTGAAGCTTGAGGGTAATAAGCACCCTACGGTTGCGTAGGTTGACCTTGAGGAGCAAGTTGAGCAGGCTACTGGGCAGGGTAAACACGTAAAATTGGCTGTGGAAACGAAGGAATCTGCTGGTGGGCAGGTTGCAACGGCTGCTGAGTTGGTTGAACCAGTTGTTGAAATGGTTGTTGAGGGCCACTAGGTTGACTGATGCAGGGGCATTAGACACTAGCCAGCAATGTAGGAGGTTTTTTCCACATGTTGTGGCTAGTACGGTTCGAAATCATTTGAATTGTAACAACTAGGTGTCAATACCTCAGCTGCTTGTTTCATTTAGATCAGTTAGGATTAGTAGAAGTCGAACAGTTAGGTTCAACCCATCTGTCATGTTTAATTTTTCGAGTAATTTGTAATTAATATTTTGATTTACTAATAACGGTCCTCATAAAGGAACTGAAGAGTCATATGTTGATCTATAAATATATCTCCCGGATGTATTGAAAGGAGGAGGAGATTCTGCAATAAAATCCACGTATTGAGCAATCGTTTCCTGTTGAATAAAATCTAGTGCTCGTTGATTTTCAATTTGAATTGAACTGATATTGTGTGTAGAATTTGGTGACTCAGGTCACCAAGAAACCTCTGTAATTCTCTGTCCATTTCCTTCTCTCGAATTGTCCAAGTAAGTGAAGAAATCCCGTGTGTGGGCGAGTTATGTGTAAATGGTGGTCGATGAACTATATTCTGAGGTTGTGAGGACTCCACTGTAAGAAGAATAGACTGTCCATGTTTAATTAAATCCTGAACCGAGATCGGAACCTGAGTTAACAACTAGAGAGTATAGGACGGAGGCATTAACCCGAGGTCAAGCACTGTTTCCAAACCGCGAGGGGGTTGACGAAACCACCCTGCCCATATCGCACCGCTTTTCGGGAGCGAGCGGTATTTTCCAATGAGGAGCGATTCCATAGATCCTTCAACACATGGCACGGGAAGGAAGTCCAAAACCACCTTCCAATGCGCGGCATCGCACGTTAACGTTCGACCAAGGAGATTGAGGGATATCTCCAGAGATCGTCGATCTGGGGGGATGTCATCGGACGGTGGTCGATTGATGGAGATGCGCGAAGGATAACCCAAGGTACGGTGTACGCGTTTCGTTGAATTTTGCCGATGGTATGTGTGGGGTCGGAACAAAATAAAGTTGGTTAATTAAAATATTGACGGATAATTGACATAAGACTAGAGTGTTAAGGTTATAAGGGTTGGCAGTATAATATAGAGTCGAGATATATATTTAATTTGTCAAAGGCTGTTGATAAAGTTTATTTATCAAATTCCTCGAATTTGATAAATCAAAACAGAGAAAAAAATAAGAATACCACGTGGAGGTGAAACAAGTTAACTAAAGAGAAATGCCGACAGAGCCACGCTACAGTTGACCATCTCTCCTTAGGGGTGAATTTTAGTTTTTTGCCGTCATTTGTGGTATCAGAGCTATTTTTTCAGAGTTGTTTTTGCAGAGAGCTGACATGGAAATCCGAGTTGGTAGAGGTGCTAGCAGAAGGAGACCTGTTGCCAACACAGAGGTGTTGGGGATGTTGCAGAGGGTCAAGGCCAGAATGGATGCCATGGAGCGAAGACAGCCTAGAGATCCTGAAGACATCAGTGAACTTGAAACAAAATAAGCTGAAGAAAATGTTGAGATTCCTCCTGACATGAGGCTCCTCAGAACTGTTCTGGGGTATGCAGTTAAGTCCAGAATTGAAGTGTCGAGTTATGCAGGGGGACTGAATCTAGAAGAACTAGTAGACTGGATTAATGAATTGAACAAGTGCTTCGGTTATGAAGAAATAAGCGAAGATAAAAAGGTCAAGTTTGCAGTAACAAAGCTGAAAGGACATGCTGCACTTTGGTGGGATGGAGTGCAAGCAGAAAGGAGGAGAGTTGGCAAGCAACCTATCAAAAGCTGGACCAGAATGATGGCTAAATTAAAAGGTAAATTCTTGCCTAGTTATTATCAGTTGACATTGTATAGGAAAATGCAGAACCTGAGACAGAGGAATTCTACAGAGTAAGCATAAGAGATGGAAAATTTCAGGACACACCTGAGAAGACTGCCAGATATGTGAATGGTCTCAAGCTGGAGATCCAATATGAGATAGGTCTTCTGTCTCCCAAGACATTGTAAGAGGCCTACCAGATGGCCTTGAAAGTAGAGGAGAAACTCCTGAGGAAACAGTCTACCAAGAAGAGAGGTACTTTCCGTGGAAAGGGAAGTCAGGGTGGTAGAGGAAAGCCTACTACACCCAGGGATGGAGCTAACAGTAGCTCACCTCAGAATGCATCTACAAAGGATGATGCAAGGGGCAGAAGGGGTTCTTACAGAGGAAAAGGAAGAGGAGGCAGAGACAGAGGCAGAGGTAGAGAATTAAGGTGCTATAGATGTTAGCAAGTGGGACATAAGCACTATGAGTGTCCAGAGAATGTGGGTGCTGGTCCAAGGAATGTTGTTGTTGCCCAGGCTGGAGAAGAGGTAGAAATTGAAGAAGAAATTCTTCCAGAGAGGGGAGAATCCTTGGTGGTAAATAAGGTCCTGTTGAAGCAAGCCAAAGAGGTCACTGAGCCTGCACAAAGGAAGACTTTGTTTAGGAGCATATGCAAAGTCCAAGGGAAATGCTGCCAGCTAGTCATTGATAGTGGCAGCACAGACAATCTGGTTTCCACTGAGGTAATAGAGAAGTTGAAGTTGAAGACAAGGGAGCATCCAACTCCCTACAGGGTGTCCTGGCTGCACAAAGGGCACCAATTGGTTGTAAAAGAACAGTGTGAGATAGAGTTGCAAATGGGAAAATATAAAGATAAGGTCCTGTGTGATGTAATGCCCATGGATGTGTGTCATATACTGCTGGGTAGACCTTGGCAGTTTGACAGAGCAGCAGTGCATGATGGCAAGAAGAACACTTGCAAGTTCTTCAAGGATGGGGTACATCATACATTGATACCCATGGAAGAAGGAGAGCCATCCAGTAGAGTGATTGATCCAAAGACCTTGTTGCTGAGCGGGAAGGAATATCTGCAACAGATAGAAGAAGAAGAGGTAATTTTTTCTTTAGTTTGCAAACCTAAAGTAGTTCTTACTTCTACAAAAATTTCTGATTTGCCGGTAGAAATACAAGAGATGTTAGAAAATTACTGTGACATTGTTGTGGATGATTTACCTGATGAGCTGCCACCTGTGAGAAAGACCAGCCATCAGATAGATTTTATCCCTGGTTCAAATCTACCAAATAAGGTAGCCTACATAATGACTCTCAAAGAAAATGAGGAAATCAGGAGACAAGTACAGGAATTAGTGGACAAGGGGCTGATCAGAGAAAGTTTGAGTCCATGTGCAGTACCAGCAGTATTGAGCCCAAAGAAAGATGGAGGTTGGAGAATGTGTACTAATTCCAGAGAAATCAATAAGATCACAATCAGGTACATATTCCCTTTGCCTAGAATTGAGGATTTGATGGACTGTTTGAGTGGTGCTAGATATTTTTCAAAGATAGATTTGAAAAGTGGATACCATCAGATTAGAATAAGAGAGGGCGATGAGTGGAAAACTACCTTTAAAACAAATGAAGGATTATATGAATGGATGGTAATGCCTTTTGGGTTGTCAAATTCACCTAGTACTTTTATGAGACTTATGAATGAAGTATTGAAATAATTCATTGGGAAATTTGTGATAGTATATTTGGATGATATATTATTTTTCAGCAGAACTAAAGAAGAACATTTAAGGCATCTTAATCATGTCTTGAAAAATCTGCACCAAGAGAAACTGCTGATAAACTTAAAGAAATGCTCATTCATGAAGGAAGAGTTGGTGTATTTGGGTTTTGTTGTCTCTGCAGAAGGATTGAAGATGGACCCAGAAAAGGTTAAGGCAATTGTGGAGTGGCCTTCACCCCGGAATGTTTTTGAGATAAGAAGTTTCCATGGACTTGCCAGTTTTTACAGGAAATTCATAAGAAACTTCAGTAAGATCAATGCACCCATAATTGAGACAATAAAGAAGAGCAGACAACCATTTAAGTGGAATTCTGAAGCAGAAATAAACTTTAAAGTTTTGAAGCAAAAGGTAACGGAGAAGCCTGTTTTGATCCTGCCTGATTTTACTAAACCATTTCAAGTGAAGTGTGATGCCAGTGGGGAGGCCATTGGAGCTATGTTGAGTCAGGATGATAGGCCTGTGGCATATTTTAGTGAAAAGCTGAATGACACCAGGAGAAATTATTCCTCTTATGAGAAGTAATTCTATGCAATTGTTCAGGCACTGAAGAAGTGGAGACATTATTTGATCTCCAGGGAATTTGTATTGTATTTTGACAATCATGCTTTGCAGTATATTGTACAGCGGCCCAAGTTGAAGCATAAGCATGCCAAATGGGTTGAGTATCTCCAAGATTTTAATTTTGTTTTGAAACACATAAGTGGCCAAGAAAATAAAGTAGATGATGCTTTGAGTAGGAGGCACATGCTTGTTCAAGAAACTAATTTTCAAGTTGTAGGGTTTGATTTTCTCAAGGAATTGTATAAAACAGATACAGATATTAAGGAAACATTTGAGGCATGTTTTAACCCTGTTCTAATAGACAGAAGCCAGGGGCTGGATTATTTCTTGTAGGAGGACTTGTTATTCAGAAGAAGCCAACTGTGTGTACCAAAATGTTCCATGTGAGAAAATTTGATCAAGGAGAAGCATAGTGGTGGACTTGATGGACACTTTGGTACTGACAAAACCTATGAGCAGCTGAGTCACTTCTATTACTGGCCCAAGATGAGAACGGAAGTAGATAAGTTTGTGAATAATTGCAAAATCTGTCAATATGCTAAAGGAAAGAGCCAGAATGCAGGATTGTACACTCCCTTGCCTATTCCAGATAGGCCTTGGGACATGGTGAGTATGTATTTTGTCCTAGGATTGCCCAAGACTCAGAGAGGGAATGATGCAGTATTTGTTGTAGTGGTCAAATTCTCCAAAATGGAACATTTTATTCCATGCTATAAAACTAGTGATGCCACCCATGTTGCTAGATTGTTTTTCAAAGAAGTTGTCAGATTGCATGGGTTGCCCAAGAGTATTGTTTCAGACAGAGACACCAGATTTGTGGCTCATTTTTGGAGGACACTGTGGAAGAAACTTGGTACCAAACTGAGTTTCAGCTCAGCTTATCATCCCCAGAGTAATGGACAAACTGAGGTAGTGAACAGGAGTCTGGGAAATTTGTTGAGAAGTCTTGCAGGAGAGCATCCCAAGCAGTGGGACCATATTTTTCCTCAGGCAGAATATGCATATAATTACTCACCAAACAGAAGCACAGGGCAGAGCCCATTCCATATTGTTTATGGAATGCACCCCAGAGGAATATTAGAGTTAAGAAATATGGGAAAGGCAGAGCCAAGGAGCGCAGATGGTGAGGAATTTGCTTCAGAGATCCAGGCCATACATGAACAAGTGAAATAGAAACTACAAGACAGCAGCATCAGATACAAAATTAGAGCAGACTTGAGCAAAAAAGAAGTTCATTTTGAAGTAGGAGATTTGGTTTTGGCACACTTGAGAAAGGAGAGATTCCCAAGGAAGCAGTATAACAAACTAAAGTTCAAAAATATTGGTCCATGCAAAATACTTAGAAAGTTTTCTGCAAATGCTTATGAGATTGAATTACCTCCTGATGTTGGAATATCTCCCATTTTTAATGTTGCAGATTTGTACAAGTATGAGGATGATGGTGCAGAAGAAAGATCAGCAGAGAAGGAACAAATTGAGTGGAAAGAATAACTACCTCCAGCGCAACCATTGCAACCAGAGAAGATATTGGACAAAAGAGTATTCAGAAGGACCAGAGGACAAGAGTACTTTCAGTACTTAATCAAATGGAAGGACAAGCTAGAGGAAGATGCCACTTGGATGACTGAAGAAGTTTTGCAGAAGAAAGGCAGATCAGTGAACGAGCTCATGAACAGGAGTCCATGAAGAAAATTTCCCTCGGGAGTCTGATGCAGGGGCATTAGACACTAGCCAGCAATGTAGGAGGTTTTGTCCACATGTTGTGGCTAGTAGGGTTCGAAATCATTTGAATTGTAACAACTAGGAGTCAATACCTTAGCTGCCTGTTTCATTTAGATCAGTTAGGATTAGTAGAAGTCGAACAGTTAGGTTCGACCCATCTGTCATGTTTAAGTTTTCGAGTAATTTGTAATTAAGATTTTGATTTACTAATAACGGTCCTCACAAAGGAACTGAAGAGTCCTATGTTGATGTATAAATATATCTCCCGGATGTATTGAAAGGAGGAGGAGATTCTGCAATAAAATCCGTGTGTTGAGCAATCGTTTCCTGTTGAATAAAATCCAGTGCTCATTGATTTTCAATTTGAATTGAACTGATATTGTGTGCAGAATTTGGTGACTCAAGTCACCACGAAACCTCTGTAATTATCTGTCCATTTCCTTCTCTCGAATTGTCCGAGTAAGTGAAGAAATCTTGTGTGTGGGCGAGGTCTGTGTAAATGGTGGTCGATGAACTCTATTATGAGGTTGTGAGGACTCCTCTGTAAGAATAATAGACTGTCCGTGTTTAATTAAATCCTGAACCGAGATCGGAACCTGAGTTAACAACCGGAGAGTATAGGACGGAGGCATTAACCCGAGGTCAAGCACTGTTGCCAAACTGCGAGCGGGTTGACGAAACCACCCTGCCCATATCGCACCGCTTTTCGGGAGCGAGCGGTATTTTCCAACGACGAGCGATTCCATAGAGCCTTCGACACGTGGCACAAGACGGAAGTCCAAAACTGCCTTCCAATGCGCACCATCGCACGTTAACGTTCGACCAAGGAGATTGAGCGATATCGCCGGAGATCGTCGATCTGGGGGGATTTCATCGGACGATGGTCTGTTGATGGAGATGCATGAAGGATAACCCAAGGTACGGTGTACGCGTTTCGTTGAATTTTTCCGATGGTATGTGTGGGGCCGGAACAAAATAAAGTTGGTTAATTAAAAGATTGACGGATAATTGACATAAGACTAGAGTGTTAAGGTTATAAGGGTTGGCGGTATAATATAGAGTCCAGATATATATTTAATTTGTCAAAGGCTGTTGATAAATTTTATTTACCAAATTCCTCGAATTTGATAAATAAAAACAGAGAAAAAAATACGAAGACCACGTGGAGGTGAAACAAGTGAACTAAAGAGAAACGCCGACAGAGCTACGCTACAGTTGACCATCTCTCCTTAGGGGTGACTTTCAGTTTGTTGTCGTCATTGAACTTGTGGTAAAAGTTGGCCTGATGGTTGAGATGGTCCAAGATGTCCTTGATGACTAGGTTAACCTAGATACAGACCATAGGATTTCCCTTGTGGTTGATAAACTTTCCCTCCAGGACCAAAAGATGAATCGGGTTGAACCAGAGGTTGACCCGAGAGACCAGAGGGTTGTCCATGTTGGACCAAAGGTTGTCCTTGTAAAGTTTGGCCTTGTGGACCGCATGGTTGTCCCTGTGGACCAAAAGCAAGGCCTTACTGAGCTGAAGGTAATCCCTGAAAGGGTTGTCCTTGTAATCCAGAGGGTTGCACAGGAAAAGTAGGTCCTAAATGAGTAACAGATTGATAAGGATCATAACCGGCCTGATAAGGATCTTAAATGACCTGATAAGGATCTATAGGAGGCATATAAAATGGATTCCCACGGTCATCATAATGATGCGGATATTCATATATGGGAGTACCAACATCATCATAGTGATGAAAACGAGGATTTCTAGGAGGTGGGGGCTATTGAGAACCCTGAGAACTCTGCTGAGCAGCTAACATATATTCTTCAAAAGTGAGACTACCAGGAATCACAGGAGTAGTGGAAACTAAACTAGAAGCCACACAGATTATAGGTTGGACTGGAACAGATGTGACAGTAATCGACGAATTTGATGTCGAGGGTAATGGTACTGATGAAGATTGGACCGAACTCTGAGGAGGAGTTACTGTGCTGGACTGTGCAATGGACATAAAACCAGACATAATGTGACTCATAGACCTATAGCCAGCTAGAAGTGACACCGAAGGTGAAGAATACTGGACAGAGGCATGAGAAATATCTTCAGGAAAGAGTTGATATTCTCCTGTGGATACAGGCATTCCGTCACTGCCAATAGGACTAGAAGAATCCATATCTGAGTCTTCCATAAGATCTTCGAAAAGACTACAAGGACTAGGAGGTACCGGAGTAGCAACAAAAGGTGATACAAATGTGAGAGGAGGAAATTCTCCTTCGTCCCCAAAACTAGACCAAGCACTTGAAGGAGGCCAATTGAACTCAACTGGCTCGTCAAGCAGAGATCGAGTAGCAAGGGGCCTGTCTCATTTTTTAACGAGGTTGACACAGTAAAAGGAACTATCCTCATAGACATGTTTCATTTTTTAACGAGGTTGACACATTAAAAGGAACTCTCCTCATTACCCACTGATTCATTTTTTAACGAGGTTGACACAGTAAAAGGAACTTCCCTCTTGGTATTTGTTTCATTTTTTAACGAGGTTGACACAGGAGAAGAACCATCCTCATGGAATATGTCAATATACTCTCTACAATCTACCTATATAACCTACTGATTTATTTTTTAATGAGGTTGACACAGGAAAATAATTGTCCTCGTGAGTCTGTTTCATTTTTTATCAAGGTTGACACAGTAAAATAATTGTCCTCATCTAAAACATGTTTCATTTTTTAATGAGGTTGACACAGGAAAAGAACTGTCCTCATGGGTCTGTTTCATTTTTTAACGAGGTTGACACAGTAAAAGAATTGTCCTCATATCTACTCTCTACAATCTACCTACATAACCTACTGATCCATTTTTTAATGAGGTTGACACAGTAAAAGAACTTTCCTCATGGGTCTGTTTCATTTTTTAACGAGGTTGACATAGTAAAAGAACTCTCCTCATCTAAAACATGTTTCATTTTTTAATGAGGTTGACACAGTAAAAGGAACTTTCTTTTTTAACCACTGATTCATTTTTTAACGAGGTTGACACAGTGAAAGGAACTTTCCTCTTTAATCACTGATTATTTTTTAACGAGGTTGACACAGTAAAAGGAACTTTCCTCTTTAACCACTGATTCCTTTTTTAATGAGGTTGACACAGTAAAAGGAACTTTCCTCTTTAACCACTGATTCATTTTTTAACGAGGTTGACACAATAAAATGAACTTTCCTCTTTAATCACTGATTCATTTTTTAATGAGGTTGACACAGTAAAATGAACTTTCCTCTTTAATG
Source organism: Pinus albicaulis (assembly GCA_034641835.2). Classification (NCBI taxonomy): domain Eukaryota; kingdom Viridiplantae; phylum Streptophyta; class Pinopsida; order Pinales; family Pinaceae; genus Pinus; species Pinus albicaulis. Next base: position 152,109,276 of record CM076584.1, read on the forward strand.
ACCTTGTCATGGCTTCCAAAAGGTCTTCATCATATGGAAGAACAATTCTCTGGAAGGAACACATGTCCAGGGACTCAAAAGGGATAGGAACATCGCGTTCAAATAATCCCATATATTTTTCCATGTCAATTACCGGATCTAACTCAAAGGAAGTCAAGAAAACAGAGAGAGGCTCGCTTGCACTGGTAACTGAAAACATGGGACTGTTTGCCACATAATTAACCCATGGCGGGGTAGATACCACTTTCGTATAAGGAACATTTAGGGGTGTCAGATTATTGGTAGTCGAATCAAGACTAGCGAATGAAAGTTGGTCAACAGTCACAATGTTTCCATTGTGAGGGAAAGACATCATGTGAAAGAGTGTCGATACGATAGCTTTCATTGCATAGACATAGTCTCACCCAAGGAGTAAATTTAAAACGAAGGGGCCTCGGACTACCATAACATAAATATAGATAGTTTTACCTTCCAAGGTAATAGGAAACTTAGGAAGGATCCCTAAAGGTTCACTAATGGTTTTATTAAAAGCTGACAGATTCTGCGTGACAGGCACAAGCTGAGGGGAACCCAAAGCTTGCCAAGTAGTTAAGGATAAAATACTAACAGAAGCACCTTCATCTATATTTGTGCGGCGTACATTCTTACCACAAGCCTTCAAAATTATTTGGAAAGGGATGGAGGAAGGAATACGAGGTTCTGTCAGTCTACTCCAATCAAAGGAAAATACCTCGGTACTTGGAGGGGGTTCAGTAGGAACAGGTGAAATGCCCCCTGGCATAGAATAATATGATGTAACAAGAAGAACCTGAGCAGTATGAATTTCACTCTCTACTGAGAGAGTGGGATCAACTGGATTGGAAATTGAGTAGACCATCAACTAATGGATCATCAGCCTGAGTGATATCAGTTTCACACTTTAATGGAAGATTGGGATGGATTATACTTGGAATTAGATCAATCACTTTGTCAGTTGACGGTAAGTTGGGAGAAATTTGACGGTAACCGATTGGAAGTTTTTGCTATGGAACAGTAAGGTTTTCCAAAAATTTTGAGGCTTCATCCATGTGAGGGAAAATGTGAGTTTGATGACTCCCTTTGCATAACCTACAAGGAAACCTAACTTTACCATTTTTCCCAGGAACCTGACTATCACTAGTTGATGGATCAACAATAAGTTGATGAGAATTTTTGGACCATACTTCCAAGACCTTTGAAATACTAGGACAATTGATAAGGAAGTGGTCACCCTTACAAATCTTGCAAGGGAATTTGGGTTTACGATGCATTTTGGAGGTTTCTTCAACACTACTAACACTTACAGCCATGGTTGGTTGGTTGACTTCTTTCTTATCTTCCTTCCTCTTCTTCTTTTTAGTCACCTAGTTACTAGCATCAAGGCTTTTACCAAGCGAAGAGGAAGACATATTGGGCGAAGCAGGTAAAGGGTCAACAAAAGGTTGGTGATGTTGAGATGGTGAACTCTGTTGAGGTGGAACAATTTGAGTATTCGGGGCCAACGAAGTTGAAAATAACCATACCGGTAAACCTATTGTAAATCCAGGTAATGATAATGTAGCCATATAATGAGGACCAACATTTCCAAAGCAAGGAAAAGTACTAGGATTCTCATTAAGAGGGGTTCCTTGGTTGGTAAAATCCAGAACAGTTTCCATTAGATTCAACTTCAATGAATTTTATTAACAATTCAAAAATAAAATTAACAATTCAAAATTCACACCTAAATAATTAAAATTCACAATTCACACCTATGGTCTCTAAAAAGTAAAAAAAAACAAATGAACATGCGCTAACAAATCTAGGAGTCAAACCACAGAAAAATAGTAGATTCCCGTACTAAAAACATTAGTTGGTGATGAAATCCAACATCGTAGAATTTTAATGCAGAAATGGGGGTTGGAACATTTACCCTGACAACCTTCTTAATGAAACAGACCAGTGCAAGTTTCTCCACTTAAACCATCTCGAGTGAAGAGAACCCTCCGGAGAGTCCAAGTGAGTCTAGTCAACGTCTGCTCCAAGTATAGTGGGACCTTCCCTCCACCGTCACCTTGGGAAAGAATCCTAAATATTATAGCCACTAAGGTCACCAATGGGAACAAATATGCCTGGGGGAACAGTCTACGATCCGACATACACGCAAGGGCAGAGTAACTAGCTCAATCCCCTTGAAGGCTCCTTGACATAATCCAAGGTTTACCAACAAGTGACCCCAGGCTCCTCGACAATCTATCCGAGGTTTACCGTTTTTAATACATGCACATCTTCTATCTTTCCCAATGAGATAGGTATGATTACCTCACTGGTTCAGATATGATCTCGTGCTTGACTCCTTTAGGAGGAGCTTCCCAGAGCATACATGTAACAATTGGAATTTTCTTACCACAAGATAACTACTTGTTTGTTTAGCTGCTTTGGAAAGTTAACTGCAACCTATTCCAAAGCACTAATCCTGAGCTAGATTGGTGGAAAGGGCCCTAAAAATGTAAAAATTACTAGATGAATTTTATTAAGCATTGTGTTATTTTGGTTGTTTATTACTCAAAGGGTAAATGGATACAAAACCAATGGTGTTATGACCCGACCCAAAACTGAATGCAATCGAATATGATAATGTAATATTTTCAATTCGATGAATCCTAATTAAAGTAAGGAAAGAGGTTCCATTCACTTCCAACAATGCAAAAATTGATAAATAAGAGAAAATATAACAAATTCTCTAATGCACTAATTTCAGCAAGAAAAACTAATGCAAATCAATTCCAAATTTTTTATTTTTAGGTTTTTAAAACAAGCATAAAAACATGTAAATTCAAAGCAAAGAAATTGATCTAAATCTACAATTGGTTTTCCAGAATGTAAACTATGCAGTTGTAATCTATGCACAATTCACTTGAAAACTATACAAATGTAATCTATGCACATTTTTCGTTCATATTCTGAAAATGAGAATTATAATAATGAAAATGTAATCTATGCAAGAGAATTCTCAAACAAAAGATGATTCTAATGTAATCTAAAGAACCAATCAAGTGTAAGTAAAGAAAATTGGGTGAGAGTTCCAAAAATCAAAAAATCAAAACACTCAAAGGCGATTAACACTTAGACACAATTTAGCTCCCCAAACAAAAGCAAAAAGATGCAAAATCGTTAAGAGACTGAGACAAACCTCGAAGTAATGACCAAAGGAAATAAAAATAAGAATTTCTTCAAAAAGAAACTCAAAACACCCAATTAACTTAACAGAGACTGATGAGATTGTAAAAGTTGCTGAAAGAAATTGACACACAAGGATTTTGACAGTCAAAACAAGTTTGGGCAAATACTTAGAATTATGTAATCTAGTTCCAAAAAAGAGAATCTTAAATTTTGTTGAAGATTGCAACAAGAAACAGTGAAGGAGGCATCCTGGAACATCTTTCCTGATCCTAGTTGGAAAGTGATCACCAAAACTAGGTGGGGGCCACACAGGCTATTTTTGGCGCAAAGTCTATTTTTAGACATATGAATCATGGTCTATGAGTTGCGGGATGCTATTTATGGATGATTGGTCGAGTTGGTAAAAATAGATGGACCTCTATTTTTAGACATTGGGCGGTTTCTATTTTTAGACTGTCGAGCTAAAAATAGAACAGTCAAATATTATTAACCCTTAATAATATTTAGGCTATAAACATTATCTTATCCTCTTGGAGCACTTCAGTTTGATGCTTGGATGTGGCACATGCAGCTGACAGAAGGAAATATGCTTTTCCTAAGGGTTAGTTGAGCTATTGCATAGTTGACTTCAGTTAGAACTCATGTGGCAGAGTTTGGTGGAGTTGATGAGACAGTTGGTGGAGTTGTGTTCGGTTTAACTTAGTTGAACTAGTTGTATTTAGTCTAACTGATAAATACACTAGTGATGAGTGGTGTGAATTAATTATTAATTAATTCACTAATTATTAACTCATAAATCAACTAAATAACACATCGGTTAAGCACCAATACATAGACTGATTAATGGAACCCAGTGTTCAGTGGGTGAAAAGTGAGTGTGACTGTCACGATTGTGACTATACCCATGCATAGAGATTTACTACAGTGATGAGAATTTGCCAATAGGTATTGGTATAATCCAGTGGGATTTGAACTTGGATCTCATTCATTCTCATCTTGGATTGCGCAGTAGAGGCAGGCAGACTTGTGGAGGAGATTTGAACCCATGACTTGTTCATCTTCCGTGCTAGTTTGTGTGTAACTATTGGAGATAGTACTGAGTACTTGTGAGGAGTATTGTACTATGATTGTTACATGATTCTCTATCATTATAATATACAGATAGTTGGGGGTTTTCAGCTGTAAGCTTTCCCCATTACATACTATGTTATATGTGTGCTTGATTATGTTTTAATGTGCGCATGCGACTGCTGCTATTTCCGCATATTGATGATCAATTGTAGAAGAGGTTATGTATTATGCATGAAGCTTAAATAGTGTGTAATCAGGATAATCTTGGTGAATAATTCAGCTATTATTCAAATTTATACATGGTATCAGAGCAAGAATTGATCATCGGATCTATCACAGTGATTACAATTTATTTCGGTAGACAGAGTCTGTAAGCGGGCCAGGTAGCCTCTGGATCCATCCTTTCCTTGAAAGGTGATATATCCAGTAAATGCCCCTATAGTCGATCTCTGTGCTAGAAATACTTTGTTCTCACAGATTAGAAGCGGTTGAGTTTTGAGCTGGTGGAATTCGAATTTGCAGCAGTGTTTTCCTGGTGTCGAAGTCAAAATGTCTTATCAAGGATTGCGATTGGAGTATGCTATTGAAGGCAGCTCGAATTATATTGCATGGAGAGATAGGATGGAGGCGGTGTTAGATGACAATGGGTTGAAGGAGTTCATAGATGCTGAAGTCCCAAAGCCTACTGATGCTGCTCAAGTTGAGGCTTGGCAAAAGATGACAGCAAAGTGTCAAAGGATTCTGTTGGAGGGCGTGAAGGATCACATAGTATCTAGCCTGGATGGAAAATCTTATCCATACTTGATGTGGAAAGCGTTGATAGAATTGTTCCAAAGCAAGAGCGACCAAAGGAAGTTGGCGCTCAAGGATAAACTCAGGAAAATAAAGATGGAGAAGAATGACACTATTCCGGTATACTTGACAAAGTTTGTCCACTACAGGGATGAGCTTGGGAGTGTAGGAGTTAGTGTGGATGATGAAGAATTGGTGAGCTTGGTTCTCCTTGGTCTTCCGAAGAGTTGGCATTCCTATGAGGATTCTATCAATGGTCGGGAGAAATTGCCAGGATGGGAGCGACTTTGGTCGAATCTTGTGCAAGAGGAGATAAGGCAGAGTACCAGGGATGGATCTTCATCAAAGGCATCTGATGAAGAAGATTGCGCTTTGGCTGCCAAAGAAAGGAAGGGGAAGGGAAAGAATAATGCTTCTCAATCCGGTGCGGATGGTAAAGAGCGTGACATGTCCAAAGTGAAGTGTTTTCACTGTCACGAACACGGACATTACGCCACGAATTTTCCACAGAAGAAGAAGAACAAGCAGGCTGCTGGAGCTGCAGCTGATGACGCTCTTGCCTCGCAATTTGAGCTGGACTTCTCATTGATCGCATGCATGGTGTCTAGTGCATTGGGATCGGGGTGGTATTTTGATAGTGGCGCTTCCTTTCACATGACGGGAGATGTGAATCTTTTCAGTGACTTGGTGGAGAAAGATCTCCAGTTGCATGTTGAGTTGGGCGAAAATGGATGATACAATGCGACCGGCATTGGTACCATAACCTTTCAGAGGGAGTCAGGTAAAATCATTCTTTTACAAGATGTAGTGCATGTTCCAGGTTTAAAGAAGAATTTTATCTCAGTCGCAATGTTAGAGGATAAAGGGTATGAAGTTTTCTTCAGTGAAGGAAAAGTTTTCCTTCGGCACAAGGCAACAGGACAATTCAAGAAGGTTGGGATTCAAGCAAAGAATCTCTACAGACTTGAAGTAGATGGGATGTCTACGGAGCTTCCTACTATTGGGAAGTGCAAGAAAGACATGCAATTGATGCTTGAGAAGGAGCAAGTTTTGCATGCAGGTAATAGTGAACCTCGGGATGTGGAGCAGCCACAAGATGAGGATCATGGAGTGGAAGAAACCACTCATGCAGAGAAATTTCGTGCCAGATGGGCAGAGGGAGTGCATGCAGCTATACCACCAGGTGAGAGGTGGGGCGACATGCATGAATAATCCCAAGAGGAGATTTCTGGGTAGAATTAATGAGATGGTGTGGATCTCATGAATTGAACCTGGCTACGAGGTGCCCACAGCACAGCAGTAGCATGATCAGTTGGATTGATGCAGGCAGATCAAAGTGACAGTGTCGGATACTGGAGTGCGAATCAGATTTGACAGCAAGTGCAAGAGTGCATGGGTGCAAGAGTTCAACAGCGCAGTGGTTCCTGATGACATGTGCAGTTGGTACCAGCAGAAGTCAAAGACTTTGATGATAGATGCATCATATTGATTGAGTTGTTTGGAGCCTATTCAGTTTCAGAGGAGTTGCAGAGCAGATGCATGGAGTTGCATGGCGCTTGTGAAGGTTGTAGGGCGAATGCATGGAGTTGCATGTCGCATGCAAAGACAGTGCTTTCTTGTTGAGAGGGAGTGTTGAATATTGCAATAAGAAACAGTGAAGGAGGCATCCTGAAACATCTTTCCTGATCCTAGTTGGAAAGTGATCACCAAAACTAGGTGGGGGCCACACAGGCTATTTTTGGCGCAAAGTCTATTTTTAGACTATGTCTATTTTTAGACATATGGATCATGGTCTATGAGTTGCGGGATGATATTTATGGATGATTGGTCGAGTTGGTAAAAATAGATGGACCTCTATTTTTAGACATTGGGCGGTTTCTATTTTTAGACTGTCGAGCTAAAAATAGAACAGTCAAATATTATTAACCCTTAATAATATTTAGACTATAAACATTATCTTATCCTCTTGGAGCACTTCATTTTGATGCTTGGATGTGGCACATGCAGTTGACAGAAGGAAATACGCTTTTCCTAAGGGTTAGTTGAGCTATTGCATGGTTGAATTCAGTTAGAACTCATGTGGCAGAGTTTGGTGGAGTTGATGAGACAGTTGGTGGAGTTGTGTTCGGTTTAACTTAGTTGAACTAGTTGTATTTAGTTTAAACTGGAAAATAAACTAGTGATGAGTGGTGTGAATTAATTATTAATTAATTCACTAATTATTAACTCATAAATCAACTAAAGAACACATCAGTTAACTGCAATGCATGGACAGTTCAGTGGAGACCAGTGTTAGAGGTGGGTGAAAGGGTGAGTGTGACTATCAGTTGTGACTATACTTGTGCATGAGATTTGCACACACATTGATTGAGGTTGCCAATGAGAATTGCACAATATAAGCCAGTGGGATTTGAACTTGGATCTCATTCATTCTCATCTTGGATTGCGCAGTAGAGGCAGGCAAACTTGTGGAGGAGATTTGAACACGTGACTTGTTCATCTTCCGTGCTAGTTTGTGTGTAACTATTGGAGATAGTACTGAGTACTTGTGAGGAGTATTGTACTATGATTGTTACATGATTCTCTATCATTATAATATACAGATAGTTGGGGTTTTTCAGCTGTAAGCTTTCCCCATTACATATTGTGTTATATGTGTGCTTGATTATGTTTTAATGTGCGCATGCAACTGCTGCTATTTCCGCATATTGATGATCAATTGTAGAAGAGGTTATTTATTATGTATGAAGCTTAAATAGTGTGTAATCAAGATAATCTCGGTGAATAATTCAGCTATTATTCAAATTTCTACAAATTTTTCAAAAAAATTCTTAAGTCTGCAGGTTTTAGTATAAAAAGGTGCGCTACTGCACTGTTTACATAGAGAAACTGCAGAGGTTACTGCATTGTTTTCAAAGAAAAATTGCGAAGACCAAAAAACATAAAGAAAAATAAAAAATTCTAATCTACTATTCAAGGATTCTAAAAGCTAACTAACCCAATCCAGTGCAAACTAATCAAAACTAGAAAAATTATTTCAAAAGTCAAACTCAAAAATAAAAAGAAATTTAAGTTGAAGATGTCCCCATTGGAGTCGCCATTTTCTTAGGAAGATAAATCACTCTTGCGGACAAGAAGGATCTCCCTAGTATCACAAGGATAGCTAGAAACAAACAGGACAAATGTAAACTACTTTCTATAGATTATGTATGATTTAGAATTTTCTATGATGAAGAAAGGACTTACCTGTGATCAAATGCTAGTTGTATTCTTCCTTCCCGTCGCTCCAAAGAAGTCACCTCTTAAGACCTACAATCAAAGACATAGAAGAGAATCAAAAGCACCTGCACAATATACTAATTCATAAATCATAAATGTATCTTAATGATCAAGGAATTTAAGAAATAAGTCATTCAAGTAAACACATAAACAACTTATTGAGAAAACAGGATCCGTTTGTATTATCTTTAAATAAAAGAAGGAGTCTTACAACTGTGTTTGCCTTGATGTCGTATAGGTCCTTCCAGGGTCTGAAACAAGAATTTTCCTTTGGTCTGACAAGCGCTTCCACTCTTTGAACCAGCCTAAATACGAGTGTGTAATCGTTCTCGCATAAATAATGGCTAGCAAAAAGAGTATGTTTCCTCACCAATTCTCTTCTCTAATGTATATGAAGTACAAAGCAAGTAATTTTTTACATATTAGTAGCTACCCTTGAGACTAAACCATGGCTTCAATTTATAGCAGAAGGGAGGTGGCTTCAGTTCCAAAAAGGAAGGGATGATTCCTCTCATAAAGGGATTAAGCTCCAAATACCAAGGGATAGGCTCCTTTAATGAAGGGATAAAGGTTCATGAATGGAGGGAGTGAAGCTTCGACCAGATAATGCCTTCTAGAAAGTTCCAGTTGGGAGAATATTCGACCAGCTTGGCTTCAAGAACTTATTTTTCTTCCATTTTACCTTTTACGGGGGTCCGCAGTTTTCTTAACAAAAGGTGCGGTACCACAGGTAATGGCTAGGAAAAGTGCAGAACTATGGTTTTTATGATTTTTATGAGATTTTTCCAAATCCAAGACTTGGTTTAGGAAGTTTAGGGTTTTATACCTCTAAGGGAGCATTATATAGGTATTGATGATTCATGAACCCATATAGACAGTAAAATGTCATGGTGACAAAATAATGTGTAACACTCACTGTCGATAGACTATGCACATTCCGGTAAAATAAAGGAGCTGGGGGACAATTCAGATGTTTTGAGCAGCAAGGACCAAGTCTCTGAATCTAGGTTGCATAAGAATCAAGGACATATTCAGATTTGAAGAAGACTAATTCAGTATGGCCTATCAAGAAGCTGGAAAGATCCATGACATCCCTGTGTAGAGGGAAGTCTTGTGTTGAATTCCTAGGCTGGGGAAAAATCAAGTCTTTGATATGTCACATATAAGCAAAAAACATGAAGAAAATGCAGATTTTCGATAAATGAAACAAAATAGATTAGTTCCTGCATCTCACGAGTCCATAGGTGATAACCCAGTCCCAAAAAGAATATCAAATTTGAAAATCACTCCATGACGAATATAAACCAGGTATAAGGAGTCCACTCCAGAGACAAATCCAACCCAAAAAGCCAAAAATAAATTTTGTGAGAACTAAAAATGGCACTAAAGACACCACAAAATCTGTCCAAGCAAGAGTCATCTTCAAAATAGTTATTAATATTATTGTTAACCTCTTTGAACCATTTAAAACAATAATAATATTGATATACCTTATAATGAAAGTTGCCTCCAAAAAGTAACCCAAGGCATCAACAGTCCATAAATATCGAAAGGCACCAAAGGATGGCCCTATTGAATCCACTAATGTAACACTATCCACAGAGATAAGGCTTTGTGACAAAAACTAAGGCCAAGGCATTGGCAGAAAGATCACTCATTATACCCAGACACTGTGAATCAGAACCTAAGCACATCAACCATATTAAAACATAACTTCATTTAGAAAACTAAAAACATTTTCACTTGGCTTTCTGTTAAAGGCAGAAGGGAGGTAACATTCTTTAAAGCCACGCATCTGGGGATTCAACTTGTCTGTTGTGGTGTTAGCTCCTAGCCATTATTTTTACTCTTTGATCATGTCCCAGGAATTAATAATTTGTGATGTTGTGGTCAGTGTTTGAAGGGCTCCCATGCACCCCAGAATCAGTCATCTTAATGCCATTTCCTGTCTTGTACTCTGCATTTAGTCTTCCTAATTTCTAGGGATTCAACTTGCCTGTTGTGGTATTAGCATCTCTAAAGGTGACTTGTATTTTTTACTCTAAAGTGTACTTGTGTTTTTTATCATATATGACAACATCTGCCCCATACTAGGTTGTAGAGTGCCTGCTCCTAGAGCTCTGCCCTTTGGCCTTCTTATCTGGACATTGCAATGCATGTTGCTTGTGCTTATGGCAAATGAAGCACTTGACATTGCTCAAAATCTTCGCTAGCTTTGAGGTCACTCCTTATCCTTTTCCTTATTCTTGTTGGGTCCTTTTCGTCTACCCTTTTTTTCCTGTACAAATAGGGCTTGGCTATTTTCACTGCCCTTCTTGCTGGCCTTTGACTCCATTTGGGTCTCCTAGATAGTCATTCTATAAACTCACAAAGGTGGGAAGATGCTCATGAGTAGAGATGTCCCTGACAAATGGTTCCCATGAAGCTGAGAAACCATTTAATGTCATGTTCATCATGTGTCTTCACTCTTCTCCCCAACTAACTTAAGTTGATCATGAAAATTCATGATCTTCAATAGGTAACTAGTAACTGTGTCTAATGTGGTCATCTTTATGGAAATGAGTTTGTTTCACAATATCATATTTTTGTTTATGTTCTCCATTTGGGTATGGAACATCTTTTAACTGATTTCTTCATGGATACGTGAGGAATCAAATATTCCTTTATTGTATCAATAATCATCTTCTTGCCCTTCTCTTCCTTCTTCTAAGCTACGAACTATTGTGGATCTTTAGGCATAACGTCTTTGATGATGTCTAAGACAAGAAATTTGAGGCACCTTCCAATCATTTCTCAAATATGAGGTTAGCCGATGCCATCCGTAAGATCTATTGCACAAACTCCTAGATCCTGTAAATAGGTAAGAACAAACTTTGAAACCCTTGAGAAACTTAATTAGTGAAAAGCTCTGATACCTTGTTGATTTCCCTATTCCTAGGTGATCACTGCCCTAATATTCTGTTAATAAAATAAATCTTGCAACAATCACATAGTAGCTGAAAATAGTAAATAGAAGAAGCATAAAATAATTCAGACATATGCATGTAATTTTCTCTGTCAAATATGCTTATCATTCAACTAATTAATGCTAACAAGGCAATCTACACAGCTACTAAATCCTAGCAGTTGCATGGTAAACAAATCCACCCCAATTTGAGGTGTATGGCCTGCTAGAGAGGTACAACGTGCAGGGAACTGAGAAAACACCAATTGTTGTTATATGCACTGTTGTATGGTTGTATGACTTGCAATTCAATATGGTATGATGCTGTACGAATCTGTATGGTTGTGAGTATTTGCTATATAGCCTATGGTATGGTAATGCTTCTCCTGGCTAATGCACTTTGCTCTCTTGCTCTCTTCCAGTTGTTGTCTCGTCTGATAAGAATTTTGTTTGAACCTATTTTAATTATATTTTTACTTTTCATCGAAACCATAGTTTACCAAAACCCTAATCTCTTGGTCAGATGTATGATTGATATTAATCTTATAGTCTAAGTCATTAATGCAGTAAATATTCTTTAAACTCAACATCTAAATATAAGACTTCTGACACGTTCACCCTGAACATATGTGGAAGTTCTTGTCCAAGCTATATTTCTCAACATAGATAGATCCAATTAAACTGCCCTTGTCCAGTGTCCCACCACTTGGGGTTGCTTGAGCAACCAGGTTTCTATCAAGAATCTCTTTCCCACTACCTTGGATTTCAGGAGAGTTAGGCTTCCATTTCTTGTGCTTGCACTTTGATCATATGGTCAGGGCCTCTAAGTATCGTTGACTCATCAGAGGATATAATTTTCTATGCATTAGACCATTTACAAGTATTTCTAACTCTAATGAGGAGTCTATTTTGTTGCCTCACACATCCTTGGTAGTCAGTATTAGCTCTAGCTCTAGATTGAACTCTACTGTAAGTTGTAACTCTAAGAACCAGTGCTAGTGCTACCCTCCACAGAGCTTGACATTCTCTCTTTTTTCTTGCATTTATACTTTCTTGGACTTGCGCCTTCTTTTATATGTTTTCTTGGGTAGATATTTGGATTTTTAGGTAGACACTTAGGTATTAAATTCTCTCTTTATCTGCTTTGAGTATTGTTTTAGGAATTGCTTTAGTGCTATCACATTGTCTTTACACTAGATGTGTAGTATCCCTTGGGGAAGAATTTCCCTTAGGGTTGAAAAGAGCATACGACAATATTTGTATTCTAACTAGTATCACAGTGCTCTTTCAATTTTTGCAAATGGAGACAATATTGAATACAATAAACAGTATAACCAACATTTAATTCCACCAACTGATATGCATGAAACCAATCCAATAGTACATAATGGGTTATAAACCCATAGCCCTTCCAAATTGCACAATACATTTTTAGATACATGGCAATTTCTAATGCATCAACAAACCTTATTATCCTAATACTTTTAGTCTGACCTTAGAACCAGCCTCAGGAATCAGCCAGATTTTGCTGCCTCTTTGCTGCCACAGGCCTGCCTTGCAGCCCAAATCGAGCCCTAGTCCACGGATTTCCTTAGAAAATGTGAGCTTATGCTCTATAAATCCTTGAGATAGCCTATGCTTCCCCAAATAGTCATTCACCCCAAAACAGATCTCAGGACGGCCTGGTGCCACAGTTTCCAAGTCATATAGACCTGCTGACCTCAACAAAACTTCAAGAATGATGAATTTACGTTACGAATCAGCTGCTATCATAAAGACCCCTTCCGGGGTTGTCTGAAACCTTAGCAAGGTTTAAGCAATCCCTCGCTGTCACAAAGTGTTCCTTTGGAGATCTGTTGTCCAAATTCAAACTTCCTGCCCTAGTATTTGAAAATGGGTCATTGCCTTAGATTTGGCCCCACGGCTAAGTTTCCCCAAAGATTTACCCTTCAAACAATTTTTCTTTCCACAGGTCTCTTCAAGGTTGGCCACATGCCTCAGATAAGGTTTCAGGACTATTTGCTGCCCAGACCTCACTTGTTGAACCTCACTGTCCTTGGAAATGCCTTGAATAGGCCTGCGCTGTCACAGATTAGCCCTTTGTAGTCCAAAGAAGGCCACATAATTTGTTGTTGTTCTGCATTCTCTACTCTCACCAAATTCAATATTAAATCATTTATGAGCTTCTTTGTTCAATTCAGCTCCTTCATAACTTTCTCCTTCACATCTTCTCCTACACTAAGTTGTTTTTTTTTAACTCAGGGCGCTCTTTTTGCAGCCTATAAAGCTCAGCCTCAACAAACTGATGTTTCTACATGTTAAAAATTTGTGCTTTCCTATTCCTCTAAACACGATAACTACCTCTTTTACTGATACAAATGGTGTTGCAGTGTCTATTTCAGGCCTGTTTGTGATCATAGTCTCTTCTGCATGATCATGCCGGGGAGGACCATTTTTTTTGTTTTTCACATGGCATAGTTACTCCCTCTGTTTGAGAAACACTGGGTTGAGCAGTAACTAGGTCAGCACCATCTACTCTGCCACTCTTTGTTTCATTAAGGGATGTGAATGGCTTAGCACAACCCATCTGATAATTTTGGACATCAATAACGATCTCTTCAATTTTAAGTTGTCTAGTGGCTCCTATTACTATAATATTGTATTTGATAGTTTCAACTGCATCATATGAATAGGAGATAGTGCCAAAATCGGTATCCATATTCTGAGATCCACTAATCATTACTTCCTAAAAATTCTCTGCTTGCATCTAATGGCAATACAGAGCATGTTTCTGATACTTAAAAAGTATTCCCTTCTAACGATGAAGAAGCATTAGGCACTAATGGCAACCCAACATCTACTTAATTTATGTTGCTTTCTTGAGAAGGTAAAGAAGAAGGTACAGTGGTCTCAGCCCCTTCCATATACTTTTCTATCAGATATATTTCACGTTCAGTTGAAGGATCAGTACTCATGTCTTGAATGCAAGATCTTTCAGACATCTGATATAACCCATTATCAAGATGCATTGAGTGTTCTACCAAAGCACCTTCTGGAATGTTTTGCAACTCTTTTGGCTAAGATTGGATCCATCTACGGTCTTCTACATAAGGTCCCCCAATGATAGGCGTCAACTACTTGCTACTCAGATGTGCTGGGATAAGACTAGAAGATAGGCACTTGATTGCTTGTTCAGAGGTTTTGGCACCTATATGTTCAATTTTTATCTCCCTTGATTTATGCGGGCACTCTGCGCACTCCTTTCCCAATGGGGAAACTAATTCCTGCTGGCTTGAAAGAGAGCCAACTCTGATCCCACTATGGTATCCCTTAGGGAAAAATTTCCCATAGGGTTGAAAAGAGCACATAACAAGATTTGTATTCTAAATAATGTGACAGTGTTCTTTCAACTTTTGCAAATAGAGACAATATTGAATACAATAAACAGTGTAACCAACATTTAATTCCACCAACAACTCATATGCATGAAACCAATCGAGCAATACATAATGGGTTATAAACCCATAGTCCTTTCAAATTGGACACTACAGTTTTAGATACATGACAATTTCTAATGCATCAGCCAACCCTTTTATTCTAATACTTTTAGTCCGACCTGACAACCAGCCTCGGGAATCAACCATATTTCACTTCATATTTGCTGCTACAGTCATGCCTTGTGGCCTAGATCAAGCCCCCAGTACACAGTTTTCCTTAGAAAATTTTAGCTGCTTCTCCAGCAACCCTTGAACTAGCATATGCTTCCCCAAATAATCCTTTACTGCCCCAAACCAGACTTCATGAGGGTTTTCTGCCACAATTTCCACCTCAGATAGACCAGCTGACCTCAACAGAACTTCGAAAATGATTTTGTGTCCTTAGAATTGACGTTATGGATCAACTTTTTCCATAAATAACCCTTCTGGGGTTGTCTACAGCCTCAGCAAGGTTTGAGCAAGTTGTTGCTGTCACAAAGGGTTCCTTTGGAGATATTTTGTCTAAATTTAGACTTCCTATGCTAGCATTTGAAGATGGGCCGCTGCCTAATATTTGGCCTCAGGGCTACTTTGCTGCCCCAAAGATTTACTCTTTAAACAATTTTACAGCCACATAAGGACTCTTCAAGGTGGGCCGCATGCCGGAGATAAGGTTTCAGGGTTGTTTGCTTCGCAGACCTCACTCGCTATCCCTAGAAATGCCTTGAACATGCCTATGCTATCATAGAGTAGCCCTTTGTTACCCAAACAAGGCCACAAAACCTTGATGCCACATAATTTCTCCCTCAGAAAACCCTTATTGCCACAAATAGGTGAATTTTGCCTCCGGAATTATGTTTAAACATAGTAAAGAGAAGGGATTGGCTAGGGTGGCATCTTTCACCATTGAAACTAATCAGAGAAAAGGGGTTAGAAAACCCTCCAAGAGCCTCAGCTCAAAAATCAGAAAGATCCACATTCCATGATGATTAAAATGATTCCTCTCTCTCCTTTTTATAGATTTCAATAGGTAGCTTCATGACCTTCATGATCTTCTTTATAACTTGAATATTATCTTTTGCACCCATATCTTTTTGCAGCCATGATATTTTTCCTTGAGGGATGTGAGGCCTTTTGAACAACATATATTTGATGTTTTGGAATCTAAATTAATCTATCTAAGGTTTCGACCCTGGTACTAGGGCATCTCCCAAAACAGCTTGATATCATGAAACCAATCTAGGTGACGGCAAGGAATTTTCTTTCAAATAGAGGTCATAAAGCCCAAAGTTCAGACCCTATTTATAATGGTAATGATGGGAGTCACTCTAGTGAATCTGACAATGAATTTACAGCTACCCTATCATGTGGAGGTTGAAGAACTATCTCCAACATAACCTCAAGCCTCTACATAGTAGTTATGTCTTTTACAGAGCAGCAATTGTGATGACCCAAGATCTGTATTTGCATGATTATGCTTGAATCTGTCTCATCGTTCTAGAAATATGAAGGCACAATTTTAAGCATAATTCTCCTGCTAACAAAAGATAAAGGGACCTGTTCTTTTTGTGGCACATCTTTTGCATGAGTTGAAGTCTTTATCTTAGAGTTTTTAAGCTTATTGAAGCTTTACCTTTGAGTAATATCTATTATGCTGGTGACCCTGTTATACATTTTGATGCATGACAGAGATTCCATAACAGTGACCTGACTTTGTTACATTATTTTTGGCAAATTCATTAACATATATGACTCTGATCTAATTTGATCTTAGATATCTATACCTCTGTTAAATCACCAGCTCGTCTTCAAAATCCTCATCGTTCAGATGAAGTAGAGCTTATAAGTACTCCTATCAAGGCTTGCATAAGACTTGTAGTCATGAACTATTATTGCTACTTGGAATCTCATTGTTAAAAATCCTTAAGTGAACGATAGTGTTGTGTACTTTTATTGCTAATATGCTTTGAAGAGTTTGATGCACTGGTTGAAGCTTTCAACACTAAGATATTAGGCAGATCCTTAATTATTGAGAAAATCATCTAAGACATATGCTAATGGATGCAAGTTTCTTAGGTAGATCTAAGGATGTTAATGGATGGGTTTAATTATTGGTTGCACATATCTCAATTTTTGGTGGGTTGGTCGGACTAGTACTATAACAATCACTGGTCCGTGCACAACATTAGACATATCTCCCCTATCCAATGATAAACATATACATTATACAACCCCGCATTAATAATTTAACATCACCACTATAAATATTAGCACTACTGCCGACCTCTTTTTTTTATGGCAGGTGAAATAAAAGCATAGAACATGCAGGCACGAATACCGATGGAATGGACCACATGCCATGACTCTGTACTCGCCGACATAATAGAATACCTCCATGAATGCCCATGCCCATCGAATGAACCATTGACTAGATGCCACGATTCTTTACTTAGCAACAAAAGATAGCTTATATTGGCCACTGAGCTGAGCTCCACTTTATATACCAATATATGTGGTCACAATGCCACCAATTTTCATTACACTAAGCAAAGACTCCAACAGGTTTCACCTTTCTCATTTTTGCATTGATATCATTAAGCATCCAAATCTGGAGAGCATATTTACTCACATGTAGTACTCACCTGATCTCATATGGCTCTGCTGGAATAACATTCCCAACTCTGTCCTCCCTCACTAGGTTCCAATAAAGAAGTTAAGGGTTTTGCAAGTGACAGGGGTGTTAGCCACCTATAAATTTTTTTTCAAGCAAACAGGTGGCTAAATATTTTTCTGAGCCTACAAGAAATACATTTCCTCTGAAAACATATCATTCTTGAAGCCTCTGTGTGCCCTTTGCCTTAGAAAATATCTTCACTACTATTTCCATCAAGAAATCCTCACTGTCTGTAAAACAATTATGCTCAGAAAATCCTCCGTTTTCTCCCTTGTATCCCTACAAATTTCCCCATTTTAACCCTTTTTTCCCTTTCTCAAATTCCTCCAAAATCCCTCATTAACCCTCTAAATCATCCAATCTCCCCTTTAAACCTTACAAACACCCTTTTTTGGCTTAAAAATCCTTTTTTTTCCCTCTACCGAAAACCCTTTTAAGCCTCAAAAACCCTCTTTTTGGCTTTAAAACATCCATTTTACATATAACAGGCTTTGTTAAATGAAAGTTTCGATGCGAGAAAGTGTTTTGTTCTGTTGAGCACAGGTGCAATACCCACCGTCGATCTGTAAAGATCTGACGGTCCGTGCAAGTCTTATCACGCCCCAGAGCATTCCTTTGTAAACCCTTCAATTGTGATCTCCGCCATTGATTCACATTTAAATCCAACGGCCATCGCATCATTGCCCCAATCGCCAATCGGAAATTTTAAAATGTGCCACTTTCTGTCTCCCCGATTGGCTGATCCCCGATAGAATCCTAGCCGTTGAACCCACAAGAACCAATGGCCAAGATTTTCTCTCTCTCCGCCCACGCGTCCCCGATTGGCCACCCTTGATCCAATCGCAGTTGTCGATCTCCCACCGATCCGACGGTCCATATGCAATCACTTCATCATCCCATCAGAGTTTTGGCCCCTTCCTCCTCCAATTCTGATTGAATTTCAATCATCCATTTTATCTGATCCGATGGTCCACCTTTCTCCCGATCGATCATTCAGCCGTTCTGCCTCCACCTCCTCTTTAATCTCCACCGTCCAATCCCATGTATCCAATGGCCCATATTCCTCCCGCCCACTCATCGGCTCCTCTGTCTTCGCTTTCCCACTTTCGATCTCGACCATCCATCGCGTTGATCGGACGGCTCACATTCAAACCGCCTTTGACCAGTCCCCGCCTTACCAACCGCACATCTCCTCGTATCACGCTCCATCCATCACCGTCATATCTCATGGTCTCAGATCCAACGCCCAGCATCCATATCACGTAACTTTGGCGTCCGAGGTTTAACAGTTTAAATTCACGTGATATGGGCAGTTTTATTTCGCCACGTGTCAGGCGGCGGACCATATCGCGTGATTTTGGGAAATTTTCAAAACCGCGATTTGGCTGCGTGAAAATAGTTTTTTTCCCTGGAAAACCACTTCCCCTCTTCCACCTCTGGGCTTTCTTCCACGCAATCCTGATCGTTGATCTATGTAGATCTACGGTCCTCATTACATCTCGCATTTCATTCATAGTTATTCATCGTGCTACCAAAGAACTTCATCATGTTATCTCGACCGTTGATCTTCTCTTGAGATCTAACGTTCCATATTCCATTGCCCTTCGCCCATGCCGAACCCACCATCTGAAGCCTCATTTCATTCATTTTTCGTGCATTTCCTTTGTATTTCACCAAAGTTTAAAACTTTATGTTTTACATTAAGAATCATTTCCTCCGCCCAACGTTAAGACTTTGGTGTTATAACACTAAGGTTTAATATCTTAGTCTGACCTTCTAAAGTCACTCTGTCAGTTAATCACTACCATCCATTACCACCATTGGATCTAATCGGACGGTTCAAAATACTTCCTCCACCAAGCCTTCATCAGATCAGATTTTCACCATTTCACCGCATTTCTCAGCCGTTTCTCCCTGCATCCACCGCATTCATCTCTGTTGCGCCCATTCTCACAGCCTTCCACTGCATCCATCTTCCCTTCCGCATGGATTTTCTTAACATTTTTGTGTGTTTTGCAGGGTTACAGGCGGTGGAAAACGCCATTGCTCACAGTCAATGTCATAGTGACACAAAGCGCAGAGAAGGCCATTTTCAGAGCCTAAGATTGTAGATAAAGCGCCTGGGAAGGTGTTGGAATGAAATATTTCATTAAAGAACAATGTTTAACACTGTAAAACCATCTAGCACCATTAAAAATCCATTTTCACAGACAGAGATAGTCATAGGAGCGACAAAGAGTATCAGTGAATAATTAAGAGGTTTAAAGCATGTTATTGAAGATCTTAAGCTCTAATTCAATGATCAAAGGGTGAGTGTACCAAATTGAAAACCTTGTGATTAACACAGAAGGCCTAATGAGGCCTGAAGCACAGAAAATAATATTATCAATGTCTCACATCAGCATGAGGTTCTTTCCCGTGAAAGGGCAAGTTCCCATACTATTTTCTATTCTACATCGAGCTCCTAAGAAGATCTCCACTCTGACAGAAAGTCCTAAATGTTGCCAGAGAATTTGTTATGAAGTATGGTAGACCTGAATTCATTTATCTGCCTTTTCTTATCACCAGAGTACTGCAGCCGAAAAGTACATCAAAGAGCATACCTGGAGTTTATATCAGCTTGTCAAAGACCACTCTTTCATCCAAAGAGTACTGAAAATCAATGCATATATATTAAGACAGAATGGGCCTAGAGCCCTATTCTTCTTCCTCTGTTTTAATGTTTCATTTAAGTTTCATCTACCTCCTCTGCCCCTTTTTCAGCTATAAGAACTCAAGAAAAACACATTGTAGAGGTTGTTGGTTGTTGATCGGATATCTGTGAATTGTAAGCTATTTCTCTTGAGATATAGTTCTGTTTGTAAAGTTGTAAGACAGGATGAGGAGATGATTTCAGACTGAATATCAAGTTTTTGGACAATGTTGTATATGACTCGTGTTGCTCTTTAATATGACAAGCACTTCTTTGGATCCTGATTTAAAGCAGCGGTGATGTGTTCTACCTTTGTCTCTGTTTTCCTTCTGTAATTCATTACATTTCATTTCTCTGGTAAGAATCAGAAATCTGGCTTAGGATATACCCTTGCATGCTACCTTAATGCTCCTGCTCTTCTTATCTTTGATGTTTTCTACTGATTGTGTTATCTGAGAACTAATTCAAGATAATTTAACCAGTGTAGTAGTTGTTATTCACGGCTAACTGATGTGTGAATTTATGAATCTGTTCTTAGATGTTCTTGTCTGGTTTTAATTGAAAGAATTGGGATACTGGGAGTTTAGAATGTTGATTCTGTCTCAGTAGGGTCTTTTTCAATCAATTGAACCTTTCTAAGTTCCCTTAAGTTGAATGGTGAAGCATTGAAAGTTCAAAGCCTTTCTCTGATCTCAGGCTTCACCTTTGTGTTTAAATCTTAACTATTTCTTGTTGTCTGAAGAGTTAGCCTCTTAGGGGTTGAATCATAGGTGTTTAAGGCATGCACTGTCCCTATATTTTCTTCCTAAGTGGTCACCTCGGATGTTTCCTTTTCATTCAACTTCATTCCTTATCATTTCATACCACACTATCATCTTTAAAGATCCTCTTTTTTAGATGACTAGCCCAATTGAAAGCCTTGGATACTGAATAACAAGTAAACCCTTTTATGACTCCATTGCCCAATGGTCTCGAGTGTTCTCTGAATTATCTCCCTTTGCCTAGAATATTTCTTTTCTCACCTTTGTCTTATATTGAACCCTTCCTTCATGTTTCCCAACAACCAAACAAACAAACAAAACAAACAAACCTTGTGCCTTATAACTAGCCTAATACCTAGAAAATGAACTTCAAAGACATATACCTTTGCCTTTACAAAGAAATCCCTCTCTGGACTCAGGAGGGCTAGATCCTAAGGTCCCAAAGTGGTTTTGATGTTGTCTTATCTTTTGGTAGAGCCAAACCTGCCAAAACATAGGAACCCCAACATAATGGCGACTCCACTGGGGAATATTTGAGTAAAACAAATCTTCAACACTTCTAAAGACTCAAAGAAGACCATAGTAGCCTTGGTTTGGTGGTTAATCAATGTGGTGGACAGTAAAACTTCTTGAAATACTTTAAACCCTCCACCTGGCGACTCCATAGTTCTCTAATGATTAAAATACTCCACTGGTGATCAGTAGGCCTGCTGATTATCTTGGTTTCACAAGACTCCACTGGGAGACCAGACTTTATTACAACATAATCCGTATTAGAAGTAATAAGTAGGATTAAGCTTCTTTGTTTGAAGACAAACATATTGGCTTCAAGAACCATTCATACAAGAGCTTTTCCTAACCCAAACCCACCTGAAATAGTTGACAACCCTGAAAGCATTCTGAGGAAATCTCCCACCCTTAGAAAGCCAACTATTTACAGACACATCCAAAGAGCTAACTCTACACCAGAAAACTTTATAGCTCTATCAGACACTCTTTTTGACTTAGACTCACAAAGCAATTTACCAAGAACTAAGTCATTCAGTGCTCTAGACCAGTCAGACCCTGAGTTTCCTGGTTCACCATCTCACAGTGGTCAACACATTAGGGATAGAGAGACCCATCCATCTACACCTCCAGATATTCATTTCATTCAAAACTTGGGGCTCTATCACCCTAAATAAGCTCAACAGAGTGTTGTTGGTCCTAGTATTCCTGTCATCCACATACCTGCTGCTCAAGCCAATCCTTTACCTCCTCAAAACATCAGCATGGCAACATGGTATGCCCCCTTTGTGTTACCACAACCCCTAGTGCCTTTACCCAATGATTATCAGTCAAAAATCCCACATTTCACTGCAAAAGAGTCTACCATAGCTCAACACCATGTAGATAGGATGGAAGATTCCTTTGACTATATGGAGATAGATGATGAGACAGTCAAGATGAGAATCTTTGCCCAGAGTTTAGGAGGAGATGTGAAGAAGTGGTTTAAAGGCCTACCTACTAATAGTATCCATGATCTTCCCTCTTTATACCAATCCTTCATAAACAAATGGGAAGTCAAGACCAATCCTCTACAAATCTTAGCAGAATACAAGAATCTTAAGAGAAATGTAGGAGAGAGTGTCCATGACTATTCTACAAGGTTTAACAGCATTTATAACGTTCTTCCTCCACATATGAAACCTCCCCAAGGAATGGATTTAGTGAAGTATCCTTAAGGCTTTGATGCTGACATGGCCTATCAGCTTAGGGAGAGAGATTACAACACATTGGAAGATATGAAAAAAGGAGCAGTGAGTGTAGAAGCTAACCTGATTGAGAAAAGAGCCAGAATGAGGTCTGAGAAAAAGGTAACATATAGGGATGACACATCAGTTTCCACATCTGATCCCAAGTATGATAGTCTAGCCAAAACCATGGAGAGACTAGGAAAAATGGTGGAAAATTTGACTGTCCAAGTCAGCAACCAGAACAAAAGCCAAAATCATAACCAGAACCAAAACTTTAGGAGAAACAATCCTCCTAACAGACAGAGAGACTCTGATCAACAAGTCATACCCCCATTTCAAGAGAATTTCCTTGATGAGGATGAGGGGATAATAGAAGAGTCTGAGGGAACCACAATAAACATGGTGGAAATAGACAATTCAATCCACAACTGTTCCATAGAAGACAATTAGAACTCATACTCACATTAGGATGAGAAAAGGTTAGAATCTGAGGATTATAGGCTAGGATTTGAAGATGCCATCATGCAGGTCAGAGAACAGTATGAACTTAGAAGCAAGAAAAGCTTAGACACTTCCAAACCAAAAGCTTCTGAGATTACCATTAAGAAAAGGCCTGAGAAAACCCCTAAGGTGACTGCTGAAAGTAACAAATTAGCAGCTGAAATTTCTGGGAAGAACAAAGAGAAAAACAGCCAAAATACTAATAAACAAAGTTAACAAACTAGCAGCACTAGCACTGCAACTAATGCTAATTATAAAGCAGATACAAACACTGTACATAGTGAGAATCAGCAATCTGATTCTATCAATAAACTGGTAGCCAATAAAATAGAACTAAGCCTTTCAAAGAGCCTATCTCCTTTCAATTTAGAAATTGAGATTGCTAAGATTAAAATTTCAGTGCCTCTCACTGAGTTGGCCACCCAAGATGCATACAAAGGTCAAATTTTGAAAGCTTTAAATCTAGGTGAAAACAGTGACACTGTCAATCTAAGTGATGATCAACCAACCCTTTTGTTTGGTCCAAATATAGAAGGGAAGTTTCAAGAAGGAGTAGTGCCTCCTTTTTATATCAGCCTCAATATCCATGACAAGATCCTTCACAACGCGATGCATGACTCTGGGGCATCACACAACCTAATGCCTAAGGTAGTTATGGAGAAGTTGGGCCTAGAGATAACCCGACCCTACAGGGATTTATATTCATTTGACTCTAGCAGAGTGAAGTGCCTTGGCCTAATAAAAGACCTTTGTGTGAACCTGACCCAGATTCCAGCCAAATGCATGGTTATGGATGTTGTAGTGGCAGATGTGCCACCTAAGTATGGCATGCTATTGTCAAGGTCATGGGGAGCCAAGCTGCAAGGTACAATGTAGATGGATGTGTCATATGCCACAATCCCCGTCTTTAGCCAGCTTAGGACACTGTATAGAGAGGCATAAATGAAGTTTATGGTGAGTAGCCCTGAAAAACCTGAAAATTCACCTATGTACTCTGTACACACGGATCTGGACTCCTTTATCATTTGCAACGATGAATCCATAGACGAGCCAGAGCTAGAAGACGGAGATGCGAACAATAGAGTCGAGCCCATAGATTTTAACATAATGGCCTCTAGACTTAGAAGAAAATGAAGAAGAAACCTTTGGACAGTGCACTAAAACTGAAACTCAGAGTGAACAAGAACAAGACTACAAACAGCCGACAAGTCCTCTCTCTGAACTCCATACTCATCACGAATAATAAAACACTCCACACCACGGTGTAGACCCCACAATACAACATACCAGTGAAACCAACGTTAGGGAGGAAAATGATGATAAACTTGAAAATGATCCCTTATGGAGAATGAATTTCGATAGGTCTTGCACTAGAAAGAATGCAGGAGCCGGAGTGTGGTTACATAACACTGAGAGTGACTATGCTGAGAGTCATGCCTTCAATCTGAACTTCAAATGTACAAACCATATCGCAGAGTATGAGGCTCTCATCCTAGGCTTGAATCTGTTGAAAAAACTAGGAGCCCGAAGGATAGTTGTACACGGAGACTCTGAGTTAATCATAAAACAAGTGAACAGATAGTATACAGTTAAACACCCTAGATTGAGAGCATACAAAAATGATGCTATGGATTTACTGAAAACCTTTGTAGAGTATGAGCTGGTACTTTTTCCTAGGAGTCAGAAGATTGTTGCAAATGGATTAGCCTGCATAGCTAGTTCATATCATAAAGCTCCTAGTGACAAAAAAATCATCATTAAAACAAAATATAGACCTGCATTGTCTGATAATGAGAAATATTGGCAGGTCTTTGAGGGCGACAAGCAGATAGAGGATTTCCTGATTGGCAGGAACAAGTTTGAATTCTCTGATTCAGACTCTAAATCCGATGAAAGCTGCCTGAGTGAAGAGCCCCCCGACGAAGAAAGATCACCACATAACATCGAAATAAACACTTTAACTGAACAACTTGGAAATCAAACCAAAGAATATAGTAATGCCGAGAAAGAGGAAATAGAGGTGCTACAGTCAAAAGATAAGAATATAACCATAGGGTTGGCACCTTTAGAGGACCTTTTTGATTTTGATGACGTAGCGAAGAAACCCACTATAGAACACTCAGACTCTGATGTCGAAGAATGCAACATAGGCACCGAAGATAAGCCTAAGATGATAAAGTTGGCTAAGTCCTTGCCCGCAGACATGAAAAAGAAATATATTGACTTATTTAAAGAGTTCATCAACGTGTTTTCCTAGAGCTACGAGGACTTAAAGGCCTACGATACAGACAATATACAACACAAAATCCCTTTGAAAGAAAACCAAAAACCCTTCAGACAGAAACTTCGTAGAATTAACCCGAAGCAATTGCCTCTAATCGAAAAGGAAATCAAGAAGATGTACGAGGCAGGAATTATAGTGCCTGTGAGGTTCTCTGATTGGGTTTCCAACCTTGTAGCTGTGAGAAAAAAGACAGGTGAGATCAGACTGTGCATTGATTTCAGAAACCTTAACAGAGCTTCACTCAAAGAAAATACCCTTTACCAAAGATGGAACACATCCTATAGAGGGCAGTTGGTTCAAAAAGGATTTCCCTGTTAGACGGTTTTTCAGGCAAGTTTTAGTACTCCCAGAAGACCAACTCAAGATAGCCTTCACCACTCCATGGGGCACTTTTATGTACGTAAAAATGCCTTTTGGACTAATGAACGCTGGTGCGACCTTCCAACGAGCAATGGGCATAGCCTTTTCGGAGGAAATAGGGCACTTCATTGTCATCTATCTGGATGACATAATAGTCTATTCCAAGACTAATGAGGAGCACCTAAGACATCTGAGAAGAGTTTTTGAAAAATGTAGAAGGTTCGATCTATCTTTAAATCCAAAGAAGACTGTATTTGGGCTTCAAGAAGGTAAGCTTCTTGGCCATATTATATCAGAGAAAGGAATTAAGATAGACCCACAAAGATTTTAGGGAATACTGTAGATTACCCACCCGAGAAACATAAAATATTTGCAGTCCTTTATTGGGAAAATTAACTTTTTAAGGAGGTTTATTCCCAACTTAGCTGAGCACCTCAGGGATATGACAAACATGCTGAAAAAAGGTGTAGGGGTTAAGTGGACTGGAGAGGCTAAAAAATATTTTGAATTAGTTAAAATTGCACTCACCCGGGCACCTGTCCTAATCAGCCCAGATTTCTCAAAAGATTTCCTGATATTGTCCTTTGCCTCCGAGCATACAGTGGCTGCAGTCCTACTGCAGAAAAATTCAGAGGGAATGGAACAGCCTATTGCTTTCTTTAGCAAAGCTTAAAGGGATGCACCCTTAAAATACAACATAATGGAAAAATAGGCCTATGCCTTGGTAAAGGCCTTGAAAGACTTTAGGGTGTATATTCTGCATTCTTACAGAATTTCCTACGTGCCAAACATAGTGGTAAAAAAAATTTTGTCCCAAGATCCGGATGGAAAGAGGGGAAAATGGATTGTTGTAATATTAGAGTATGACCTGGAAATAAAACCCACGAAACTGATCAAAGGTTAGGGCTTAGCTCAACTAATGGCCGAATCCAACCTACAAGCCCTTGACATAAACATGATTGATGCCTTGGATGAACATGAAGGATTTCCCGATCCTACTATTGAGGAACAATTTCAAAACTCTCCTTGGTATTCTGATATCCTATATGTACTCGCAAACCTCAATGCCCCTCCTGATTTATTAAATAGTAAGGTCAGATTCCTAAAGTTAAAAGCCATAAACTATTGCATACTGAATGAATGTTTATACTGGAAAAATGCAAATGGTTTTCTGCTTAAATGTTTGCTTGAAACTGAAGCAGAGAGGATTAAACAGGAGTTCCATGCAGGAGAGTCTGGAGGCCATTTAAACTAGAAAGCCACTGCTAACAAAATACTCAGAGCTGGCTATTATTGGCCTACACTTTTCAATGACATCCACAAAATGATAATTGCCTGCCATAAGTGCTAGATTTTTGAAGGCAAAAGGAATCTCCTCCCTTTACCATTATAGCTTATAACTGTTGAAGCTCCCTTTCAACAGTGGGGCATAGATTTCATAGGGTAAATACACCCTGCATCATCTACTCAACACAAATGGATTCTTACAGCCATAGAATATTTCACAAAATGGATAGAGGCCATCCCTTCTAGGAATGCCATAGATTTTGTCATCATTAAGTTCCTAGAAGACCACATCCCCTCTAGGTTTGGCTGCCCTAGAAAGATAATCACTGATAACGCTGCTGCTTTTGGATCCAAGAAAATGATTGATTTTTGTCACAGGTATCAGATAGCACTCGTTCATTCAACTACTTATTACCCACAAGGTAATGGGTTAGTTGAATCATCAAACAAGAGCTTGGTGAGCATTATCAAAAAGCTGCTCGAAGAGAATAAAAATTCATGGCATAACAAGTTAGTGCATGCTTTGTGGGCTGACAGGCTAACAACAAATAAATCCATTGGAATGTCACCATATTAGCTTGTTTATGGAATAGAGGTAGTGTTTCCTACCAACCTAGGGGTACCAGTGATTAAACTAGTCCAAGAGATTCAGTCATAAGAGGACATCATGGTAAGGAGGATA
Source organism: Pinus albicaulis (assembly GCA_034641835.2). Taxonomy (NCBI): domain Eukaryota; kingdom Viridiplantae; phylum Streptophyta; class Pinopsida; order Pinales; family Pinaceae; genus Pinus; species Pinus albicaulis. The sequence continues at coordinate 152,136,995 of CM076584.1, forward strand.
AATCAAACGATTCATCTCCAACAAACAAGAGAAGAAGTCTACAACAGAGCTCTGAAAGTGCAAGAAAACATAAAGAAGCTATTTGATAAAAGAACAAAGGCTTGTGACTTCAAAATTAGGGATAAAGTTCTGAAATGGGACTCTAGGAGAGAAGACAAAGGAAAGCATGGCAAATTTGACAGTTTGTGGCAGGGTCCTTACATCATCCAATCCACCATTGGTCCAAATACCTTTTTTCTACAAGAGCTAGATGGTACAGATCTATTTGGGGGTCCTATCAATGGCAGGATGCTCAAGCATTACTACTGCTTATTTCCAGTTTATAGTTTTCATTTCCATTGTAAATACCATTACTGTGTTTTGTTTTCAAAGAAAAAGAGAAAATGTTTCAAAAAAGAGAGAAAGAGAGGTTCAGACATGCTCAAAACTTGAACCTCTGAAGTGAAAAATATTGGCTCTATCATGATCAAAACCTGAGCCAAAGGAAGTAAAGAAGCTAGTTCTAATATGCTCAAAATATGAACCAACAAAGAAAAAAAATCAGCTCTAACAAGCCCAAAACCAGAGCTGAAGTGAAGAAGAAAGTGACTCTAAAAAGCTCAAACCTTGAGTCACAAAGAAAAGAAGGATGCTTCAAATTTTCAAAATTTCAAGCCTTCAAAATTTTGTTTTCAAGGTTCTGCAATTTTAGTTCATGTGCAACTGTCTTTATGCCATGGATCCACAACAAATTAGACTGTCTAATCCTGGTTTGACTAATTTTAAATTTCTGTTGTAGAATGTAGAGGAAGAAATCTGCTAGACAGTTTAATCCTAGCAGATATTAGTGTAGGTAGAGAAACTATGAGACCAACTGTTTAATCTGGTCTCATGGGGGAATAAGGGTAGAGTTAGACTAGTTTGTTTTCTGTTTCCAACAAGTTTCAACTTTCTCATTTTTGCAGTGATATCATTAAGTATCCAAATCTGGAGAGCATATTAACTCGCATGTATTACTCACTTGATCTCATATGGCTCTGCTGGAATAACATTCCCAACTCTGTCCTCCCTCACTAGGTTCCAATAAAGAAGTTAAGGGTTTTGCAAGTGACAGGGGTGTTAGCCACCTATAAATTTTTTGTCAAACAAACAGGTGGCTAAATAATTTTATGAGCCTTCAAGAAATACATTTCCTCTGAAAACATATCATTCTTGAAGCCTCTGTGTGCCCTTTGCCTTAGAAAATATCTTCACTACTGTTTCCATCAAGAAATCCTCACTATCTATGAAAAAATTATGCTCAGAAAAGCCTCCATTTTCTCCCTTGTATCCCTGCAAATTTCCCCATTTTAACCCTTTTTTCCCTTTCTCAAATTCCTCCAAAATCCCTCATTAATCCTTTAAATCGTCCCATCTCCCCTTTAAACTTTACAGACACCCTTTGTTTGGCTTAAAAATCCTTTTTTTTCCCTCTACCGAAAACCCTTTTAAGCCTCAAAAACCCTCTTTTTGGCTTAAAAACATCCATTTTACATATACCAAGCTTAGCCCCTTTCGGCCCAACCCCTAACAACTTCCCCTCCATGCAACCAAGTGCTAAGACCAAGCACTAAACCATACAGTTCTTATCGCATCGGAAGTTTGTTGCGGAGCATTGTTTCTTTGTTAAATGAAAGTTCTGATGCGAGAAAGCATTTTGTTCTGTTGAGCGTGGGTGCAATACCCACCGTCGATCTGTAAAGATCTAACGGTCCGCACAAGTCTTATCGCGCCCCATAGCATTCCTTTGTAAACCCTCTGATTGTGATCTCCGCCATTTATTCACATTTAAATCCAACAGCCATCGCATCGCCACCCCAATCGCCAATCGAAAATTTTAAAATGCACCACTTTCTGTCTCCCCGATTGAATCCTGGCTGTTGAACCCACAAGAACCGACGGCCAGGATTTGCTCTCTCTCTACCCTCACATCCCCGATTGGCCACCCCCGATCCAATCGAAGCTGTCGATCTCCCGCCGATCCAACGGTCCATATGAAATCGCTTCATCATCCCATCGGAGTTTTGGCCCCTGCCTCCTCTGATTCCGATTGAATTTCAACCGTCCATCTTATCTGATCCGACTGTCCACCTTTCTCTCGATCGATCATTCGACCCTTCTGCCTCCGCCTCCTATTTAATCTCCATCGTCCAATCCCATGGATCCAACGGCCCATATTCCTCTCGCCCACTCACCGGCTCCTCTATCTTCGCTTTCCCACTTTCGATCTCAACCGTCCATCGCGCTGATCGGACAGCTCACATTCAAACCGCCTTTGACCAGTCCCCACCTTACCAACCACACATCTCCTTGTATCGTGCTCCATCCATCACCATCAGATCTCATGGTCCCAGACCCAACGACCAGCATCCACATCGCGTAACTTTGGCGTCTTAGGTTTAATAGTTTAAATTCACGCGATATGGGCAGTTTTATTTTTCCACGTGTCAGGCGGCGGACCATATCGCGTGATTTTTGGAAATTTTCAAAACCGTTCTTTGGCTGCGCGAAAATAGTTGTTTTCCATGGAAAACCACTTCCCCTCTTTCGCCTTTGGGCTTTCTTCCATGCAATCCCGACCGTTGATCTATGCAGATCTACGGTCCTCATTACATCTTGCATTTCATTCATAGTTCTTCATCACGCTACCAAAGAACTTCATCATGGCATCTCGACCGTTGATCTCCTCCTAAGATCTAACGGTCCATATTCCATCGCCCTCCGCCCATGCCGGACCCACCATCTGAAGCCTCATTTCATTCATTTTTCATGCATTTCCTTTGTATTTCGCCAAAGTTTAAAACTTTATGTTTTACATTAAGAATCATTTCCTCCGCCCAACGTTAAGACTTTGGTGTTATAACACTAAGGTTTAATATCTCCATCTAACCTTCTAAATTCACTCCATCAGTTAATCACCGCCATCCATTACCACCACCAGATCTAATCGGATGGTTCAAAAGAATTCCTCCACCAAACCTTCATCAGATCATATTTTCACCATTTCACCACATTTCTCAGCCATTTCTCCCTGCATCCACCGCATTCATCTCTGTTGCGCTGCCATTTTCACAGCCTTCCACTGCATCCATCCTCCCTCCCGCATGGATTTTCTTAACATTTTTGTGTGTTTTGTAGGGTTACAGGCGGTGGAAACCGCCATTGCTCACAGTCACTGTCATAGTGACACAGAGCGCAGAGAAGGCCATTTTCAGAGCCTAAGATTGCAGAGAAATTTCCTGGGAAGGTGTTGGAACGAAATATTTCATTATAGAACAATTTTTAACGCTATAAAACCATCCAGCACCATTAAAACTCCATTTTGACAGATAGAGACATTCACAAGAGCGGCAAAGAGTATCAGTGAAGAATTAAGAGGTTTAAAGCATGTTATTGAATATCTTAAGCTCTAATTCAATGATCAAAGGGCGAGTGTACAAAATTGAAAACCTTGTGATTAACACAAAAGGCCTAATGCGGCCTGAAGCATAGAAAACAATATTATCAATGTCTCACATCAGCAGGAGGTTCTTTCCCGTGAAAGGACAAGTTCCCATACTGTTTTCTGTTCTACATCGAGCTCCTAAGAAGATCTCCACTCTGACAGAAAGTCCTAAATGTTGCCAGAGCATTTGTTATGAAGTATGGTAGACCTGAAGTCATTTATATGCCTTTTATTATCACCAGAGTACTACAGAGTACTGCAACCAAAGAGTACATCAAAGAGCATACCTGTAGTTATATCAGCCTGTCGAAGACCACTCTTTCATCCAAAGAGTACTGAAAATCAATGCATATATATTAAGACAGAATGGGCCTCGAGCCCTCTTCTTCTTCCCCTATTTTAATGTTTCATTTAAGTTTCCTCTACCTACTCTGCCCCTTTTTCAGCTATAAGAACTCAAGAAAAACACATTGTAAAGGTTGTTGGTTGTTGATCGGATATCTGTGAATTGTAAGCTGTTTCTCTTGAGATATAGTTATGTGTGTAAAGTTGTAAGATAGGATGAGGAGATGATTTCAGACTGAATATCAAGCTGTCGGACAATATTTTATATGAATGGTGTTGCTCTTTAATATGACAAGCACATTTATTTGGATCTCAATTTAAAGGAGCGGTGATGTGTTCTACCTTTTTCTCTGTTTTCCTTCTGTAATTCATTACATTTCATTTCTCTAGTAAGAATCAAAAATCTGGCTTAGGATATACCCTTGCATGGTACCATAATGCTCCTGCTCTTCTTATCTTTGATGTTTTCTACTGATTGTGTTATCTGAGAACTAATTCAAGATAATTTAACTAGTGTAGTAGCTGTTATTCACGGCTAACTGATGTGTGAATTTATGAATCTGTTCTTAGATGTTCTTGTCTGGTTTTAATTGAAAGAATTGGGATAATCGGAGTTTAGAATGCTGATTCTGTCTCACTAGGGTCTTTTTCAATCAATTGAACCTTTCTAACTTCCCTTAAGTTGAATGTCGAAGCATTGAAAGTTCAAATCCTTTCTCTGATCTCAGGCTTCACCTTTGTGTTTAAATCTTAAGTGTTTCTTATTGTCTGAAGAGTTAGCCTTTTAGGGGTTGTATCATAGGTGTTTAAGGCATGCCCTGTCCCTAGATTTTCTTCATAAGTGGTCACCTCGGAGGTTTCCTTGTCATTCACCTTCATTCCTTATCATTTCATACCACACTATCATCTTTAAAGATCCTCTTTTTTAGATGACTAGCCCAATTGAAAGCCTTGGATACTGAATAGCAAGTAAACCCTTGTATGACTCCATTGCCCAATGGTCTCGAGTGTTCTCTAAATTATCTCCCTTTGCCTAGAATCCTTCTTTTCTCACCTTTGTATTATATTGAACCCTTCCTTCATGTTTCCCAACAACCAAACAAACAATCAAAATAAACAAACCTTGTGCCTTATAACTAGCCTAATACCTGGAAACTGAACTTCAAAGACATATACCTTTTCCTTTATAGAGATATCCCTCTCTGGACCCAGGAGGGCTAGATCTTGAGGTCCCAAAGTGGTTTTGATGTTGTCTTATCTTTTGGTAGAGCCAAACCTGCCAAAACATAGGAACCCCAAAAAAGGGAACAACCATTACAAACATTTTGGAAAAGTGAAAGTGAGGTACATTTGCATTTTAAAGCAAAGTTTTGTGTTTATTTTTAAATGTTCCAAATTAACTTCTCTTCTTGTACCAGCAAGCACACAATTATTGGGGAGGTAGCCAGGTTTTCTAAATGAAAATAATCATATCTGGGAGTTAAGATTAATATCCTTGTAGGCACCAATGCAGTTGAGGGAGTTGATCGTTAATGTTCCCATTTCACAGTTTCCCAAGTATATGTGGTAGTTGCAGCACCTAAAAAATATTGAACTAAGAGATCAAAGAAACATGATATTTCTGCTAGATTCGTTTGCTAATCTTAAAAACCTCCAATATTTTGACTTGTCTGGGAGCTGCATTTTGCAAAAGCTGCCACATTCATTTGGGAATTTAATTAGACTTGAGCATCTCTGTCTGGCATATTTCTCCAAGTTGCAAAAGCTGCCACATTCATTTGGAAATTTAATTAGACATAAGCATCTGTCTGGTAGATTTCTCCAAATTGCAAGAGCTGCCACATTCACTTGGGAATTTTATTCGACTTGAGCATCTCTGTTTGGAAATCTCCTCCGAGTTGAGCATCTCTCAAGGAATGCTTGGAAATATCACCACACTTGTATCATTAGACCTTTCAGTTTTTCTAAAAATTAAGGTATTTCCTCCCTAAGTATCAAGCCAACGATCCTTAGAAGACCTAAATTTGTTGGGCACAAGCTTAGAAGAGCTACCAAGAGATCATATCAGAGAGCTAGGCCATTTGAAAACATTAAATTTGGGAAGCCCTTTTTTGAAAGAGCTACTGCCTCGGGTTCAAAGGACTCGAAAGTCTCTACAAGGAAATCAAAATCACAAACATCTCTCACAAAAAGGTCAAGCTGTTTTCTAGAGACTTACTTCCATCTCTTCTGAATTGAGACAATGGAAGTTAGAGAGTCGATCCCAAGCTACTGGTCAAACAACTTGCAGACAAGGCTATCAACAACTACAACCTAGTATCCTCTGTTTGAAAGATGCAAAGTTGTCACCCATCCACTTTAACCATCCCCTCCTACAACCATTAATTTATTCCCTTTACCGCAGGGGATGTTGTTTTCACTTATTTCTCCTTCACGGCAACAACCCTTGGAGAAAATATGGCAACATTTCTTCTATTTAAACAAATATAAAGAGCATTCACTCTGGAAAGTTGAATATTTTAAAAAACTTCAATGCAGTAAAAATTAACAATCTGAGGAATAACAAGAAGAATAAGAGGAAAGCAGAGACGGATGTGCTTGATTTTCAGGCTGTGTCTGATTTTGAAATTATACAGTTAGATAAAAACACTTCTTCAAAAATACTAAATCAAAGGCCTACCTACAGCGGTATGTTAAAGGCTTCTCCACGATCTCGACATTGCTTTAGTGATGATAAAAATTCTACTAATAAAATGTGTCCTATAACTATAAATTTCTTCTACAGGGTTTAATGTTCCAAAAATAAAAGCACCTTAACTATGCTTAAGTTGTTTTGTTTGTATATTACCATTTTGTTTTACCATACATTCTTCTGAAGAAGATAAGTAGTTCAGTTGGACAATATTAAGTATTCATTAACTCCCACAGTCTAGAAATAGGAAAGCATGAAAACTCCATTGTAAGCCATGTAACAACATTTTTATAACCTATGCCTGTACAAAATAACAAAAGCCAGCTAAGAATATAACTGGTGAACAAAAAATGAAGAATATTTTTCCTTATTGAAGGAAAATGAGGTCCGCCGACAATCACCTATGAGCAGGAATCCATGTTAACAAAGGAATATGTTTTCTCACCATATTGAAGGAAAATGAGGTTCACCCAGTGCCCACAATCACCTATGACCAGGAATCCATGTTAACAGAGGAATATGTCTTTTCTTAGGGTTGAAACTATGATGCAAGATGAGGAAGTGGCAGGAAAGGGTTTTGCAATATGAGAAAATTTTCATTGTAGCGCAAAGCAAGAGGAAAGAAACTTTCCTTACCAGCCCAGTGCAAAAGAAAAGCAAAATTTGGGAGGGAAAATTAAAAAAAAATTAAAATTAAAATAATAAAGTTTAATGTGTAAGTTAAACTATGTATGATTTGTAAATAAAAATTTGGTCAACATAAAACAAAAAATTGAATCACATATAAATAGAATATTTTCACTTTACAACCTTTATTCATTAACAAAAATTGGGCATTGTGGCATTGTAACCATCCACATTGCATGAACTAAAGGAATCCTCGTTGATTATGTGAAAAGTTTGAATTGTTATCATAATTTAGTCATGAAGAGTTGGAAATGGAAGAATTTTTTTTTGTGGATTCTAGTTCCATGGTAGAAGAGTTGGAGACAACTTCACAATAAATATGGATCTCCATAAGTCTTAATACAAAGGTATTTGGATTATCTAGTGGTCTAGAGCTAGATTCACTTTTTCACAAGATATGGGGCTGGTACTTTTAAAAATATCACAAGACCCAATTAAGCACTTCCCATGGTTATAAGATGGAGTAACTTTGGGCACAATAAACTCATTTATTCATGTCAATAGTCCTTGCCTTTAATGAGCTTGGATGTTCATAGGTAGGATGGTAAAAAACTAAACCTACTACTACTCAAAGAGAATAAGGTTCATTTTAAAAGGAAAATTTCACATGAAGAAAGGTCCATCCTCACTTTTAACCCACATCTACACCCAAATCCATTACATAATGAATGAAGCTACCACTTATATAAAGGAAGAGACAACATGTATGATACATTCACCAGTCTTTTATTCCAACCTCTTCATACTAAATTATAACTTAATAAGGAATGGTCTAATCTCGACTTAGAAACATTCATATTTGATTTAAAAAAACAAAGAAATGAAGAGGTAAGTACACAAACACATGAAACACAAAACTAGCTATACTCATAGTCTTTGGTACAAAGAATAGAAATTAACCACGATGAAGAACACTAGCCTTCAAACAATAACATTAATTTTTCTCACCCTTCGAAATTTGTGCCATTTGTGGTCATGTTAGGGCCTAAATTATACTTTTAAAACCATTTGGTTACACACACACACACTTGGGATTTTTACTTGTAATTTTAATGTTTTAACAAAGGGCTAGAATCAAACAAAGAATAAGTCACAAACCCAAATATCCCAATTCTTCATGGTCAATCCATGGTTCCTAGTGATAAATTCATGGTGTGATTAAAGCTCCATCACATTTCCTTACTCAAAAAAACCAAATAACTATAACTTGTTAGTTATTTAAAATTGTAAAATCTCTTTCGGTAATAATCACATGCAATGGAACATTGTTGACGCATTTCGAACCAACCAGTGCGGTTCATCATCAGGACTAGGTGGATTTGAGGAGTTGATCTTGCCAAATTTTATTCACTAGTAAACACTTTCGATAGATTATGATGGTTGTGCATATGACATTGTATAGTTTTGTGTATGCCAGAGCACGAGATTGTTGTATGAAAATTTCTTGGTGAGTGTTTTTTCATCTTTTACCTTGAAAGATTCAAGGTTTCCTCTTTACACACAAATAACATGGTTTCTTCTACAACAGTGCTAAAAGGTCAACTTGATCTGGTTATTGGAAATTAGAGTGATGGAAATTCAGTCATATCTTTGAAAATAAACCTAAATCCTATTGTGTGAGAGATGTGGGGGATTACGAGGATCTAATTTTGGGAAGAAAAAGGGTTTAACTTGAATTTCTTTGCATCAATAGGGTGTAAATTAGTAATTTTTAAATGAAATTATTCGATCAAATTTAGCTCGATTATTTGAAGTTGATGCTGGAAAATGCAAACAAATACTAAAATTTATTATGGAAAAAACAGAAGGGGCGCATTAAACTGGATCTAGGAGAAAAATACTTTTTTACTGTGGTTTCCACTAGCATATAAGACTGGAATTTGGTCTTTGAGAATGGTCCATACTTTTTCAACTCAGATGGCCTGTACCTTTAGTTCTAGACGAAGCGATTTTCCCTAACAAGGAGGGATTCACAACAACTTTGGTTTGGATTTGATTGTATTAGCTTCCAAGGAAATTTGGGATGACAAGACATTGGTTGGATTAGGGAATGCCCTTGGGAATTTTGCTAAAACCTCTGAAGCAATGAAGCAAGCGTGATATATATCACAAGTCTGCATATGTGTATACATGCTACTGGTGTGAAATTTCAAATTTTCTTAATTTAATCAAGGAAAAATCAAATTGAGAATTTATTGCTACATTTTTCAATACTCCCTCTAAACAAGAAAGAGATTATCAACCACCCCTATCTTGAACCTGTGGAACTTGAACTTCCCTCTTGACAAATATTTTATCAAAATGTCAGCATATTGTTCCTTTGTCAGAATGTAGTGTAGCAACATTATTCGCCTCTGCACACAATCCCGTAATGGTGATACCATATACCTATATGCTTGGATTGATCATTAAATATAGGATTCTCAGAGAGCTTGATGTAACTCTCATTATCACAGTAGATCACAGTTGGATCCATCATCTAACCAAACAATCCAACAAGTATCTTTATCATTCATATCGCCTCACATGATGCTTGACTTGTAGCCGTGTATTCTGCTTTTGCCGAGCTGAATGCCACACATATTTGATTCATGTTGTACTAAGGAACAAATGCAGACCCAACACTAAAAATTCCACCTGATTTACTATTTTGGTTTGATGGACTTCACGCCCAATTTGCATCTGTGAAGCCACGCAGCTTCACTCCCTCTATACCATAGTCCAAACTGGGTAGTTCCTCTGAGATATCATAAAACATACTTAGTTTCCTTCTAAATAATTTGGTTGGCCTAACCCTAGCTTTTCTAGATCTATGATGCAATGTTTTGCTCAAATAGGTGACTATAAAGACACCTCCATGTACTAACAAAGATATATTCCTTCCTCCACTACAAATTTTTTGTAGAATCTAGAGAAAATTAAAATTTATGTAAATGTTAAAAATTAAAATACCTCTACACCAAGGAAATTAATTGTTTCAATTTCTCTCGTTATTGATGATGTTACCTATGAAAATTACTGATAAATTCTAGACTAAAAAGGTGGGGAAGCATGCCAGATTCCAAGATACCTTGGTTATAAACTTTGAGAAGGATAAGACATGGATAATTATCCCATAATTTGGTTTTGTTGTAGTATTTTGATCAGAAAGCCTCAAGAGAAACAGATATTTGGATTTATTACCATATAGAGTTAGAATATTGAGATTGTAGTAGAGTTTAACTAGTTCTTTAAAATCAAGAGAAGAGCAGTAGTGTAAGAAAGTAGCTTATAAAAGGTTGGTTAAGGATATCGTGACATGGATAAATAATTCTGTGGTGGAAGAGGATTATGTGCCTTTTAGTTCTCCAACAATGGAAGTGCAAGCACGAATGCTTGGAGGTGACCTAGAATGGATTGAATGATATTGAATAACTAATGGAATAATGTGTGATGGAGGAAGCACATGCATTAAAGAGGGAAAAATAGAATTTTAATCAAAATGCAATAATTAAGAAGTGGTGGATGAATAGAACGAAGGGGATTCATCACAATACCATGGTAATGAAAATGAGTATTAGTGAGGATGAAAACATGGAGGCACAAGTAAAAGAGTTTAAAAGGTTTCAAAGTTGTCAAGAGAATACCAAACATTTGTTCAAATAGGGGGATTTGATAATTGGAAAGATCTTGGAGACAAGAATATGCGGGGATAATATGTCTAGAAATTTGGAAGAGAAAAAAGAAGTGATGCCACAAGGAGGTGAGCACGTTCAATTAGATGGATCATGATTGTATAAAAGGGAGCCTCAGTTTGTAAGGTATTTATTAGCCTATGGAGAGATATATTATCACAAAGAAAGAAGAGGAAGAAACACTTTGTAATGTGTTCTAATTGTCTGAGCTAGAGGAAGGTAAATTAGTATACATGATATAGCCTAAGAAAATTGGATCAATCCAAACTAACCACCCTATGAATTTTAAAATCCTAGAGGTTATCCCAACTTTTTATTCTATTTTTGAATTGAAGCAACCTTTTCTTAGTAGTTTGGGATATAGTAGTACTGAAAAAAAATGAAGGTGGGAACAGAAGTAGAAGTGGCATATGTTATGTTTTAATTTTAGTTCAAGTTGGGGATTAGGCATAATTATTCAAACGTGTCCATAAGGTTTTATCTTGGTGACCAATCCAACCAAAAATATGGTTATAGTAGTTCCGGGAACTTTATAAAGGGTAATGGTGATGAAAAACCACATTGGTTCTTATGTGGATTCATCTGGAGGGTGAAAAGGATTGCAATTATAGTTTGTAAGATGATAAAGTTCCTAACCACATTGTGGGGGAAGCTTCTCTAATGGTGCATGAAGTTCATATAGATTTATCCCTAGGGTGTACCTAAGGCCTTGTACAAGTTAAAGGCGGTATTTATAACTAAGTTCTAGAGGCTAAACACTAAACAACAAAAAATCACTAAGTTGAAGGAGATTAAGAAAATGGTTGGAGAAAGTTCTCAGGAGTATGATGAAAAATTACAAAACTTAATCAACAAACTCTCCTATACTATCCATGAAACTCAACACAAAGAATGATCCATAAGTTTGTTGCTCTTTAATAATGTACCATTAGTGCAATAACCGTGGGTGACATAGAGGGATGCCTTATCTTAGGCCATGAGGATAGAATATTGTAGGGTGAACATCCATTTTACTAAAAATTGTCATGCTTCGTAGGATCTAAGAGAGAGTTATGTAAGGATTTCCTTCTAGCTAACCTTATTAATGAGCCTTATTTTATATATTAATTGCATAATGAACCTATTTTGTTATTTGAAAGAGATAAAATTTCATAGATTCTAATGAATCCTTATACATTACCTGGATTCTAATGAGTTAAAAAAAATTAATGGCATTAGGAGAGTGATGATATTGTGTTTTTGGCAGAGATATTTTATCTCTTCCTCCAATACCAAGATTCTTCTTGTATGTTGCAGCAAAAATGGAAATCCCCAATGGAGATCATTTCCTTCACAACTACACCATTTATATTGGTGTCTTGGGTATAAAATTGGACTATTTTCCGCTAGAGCTACTAGATGTCATTTCATTGAGCTACAATGATAGGTGAGAGCTATGCATATCTCACTAAAGGTGTATCAAGAGGATATTAGTTGTCAAATATTGGAGATGCTCCACGATGAGAACAATCCAGGTGAAAACTAATAAAATTCCAATGGATTTAATAAATTACAAGTAAATCTTGTGCTAGGTGGATGATCCATTTACAATTACAAGCATACATAACTTAACTAGTTGATTGAGAGGGAACGAGTAAACTTCTCAGCCCGATATATCAAACAGGAATGGATTTATTATGAAGTGATCATCTGCCATGGTTTAGGTTGTGAAAAGTGAACTAGCAATTAAATCATTAATGTCCAAGTCCTAGATGGCTAGTTTGTAGAAATAAAATCTAGTAAGAAAAGAGCAGGGTAAATTCATCTATCTGTTACTATGACAACCTCTTTAGGAGAGTCCCAAAACTCTCTTTCTGTAATTTTACCATATCCAGACCAGTGATGTTTGGCTTTATTAATGAGAGAGCCATTGGGTTTCAACTTTCCATACTTATGTTTAAGACAATCACCACCTTCCCCACCCCGACCCCCCACCTAGTTCCAGGCAACACTTAGATGATTACATCATTTTTTCAGTCCCACCAGCTAACAGGGACACCAGCATGACAACATTCAGTAGCACCACTTTAGTAGATCCAAGACGCATGAGATCCCAAGTGGGAGGGGTCTCCTACGACCCCCCCTCAATACATTTTATTCATCAATATGTTTGCTACATTTCACATTCTCATATTCAAGTTCTAGATTGCGGTATTAGAAGAATATTATCACTTATCGAACACGTTTTCCTAAATTTACTAAATGATAAGCCATGGATTTTTAATTCTACATTGCAAACAGGTTCCCTAATATATCCCTCTCCATGGGTTATTGGAAGCAGCTTTAATATTATCAAGTTACTTGATGAGAAGAAGGGTGATATTTGAAGGTTGTATGCAGATGCAGAAAAATTTCAAGAAACAATTCCTTCCTTCTGGCCTAGTGGAGGTTGACAATAGTATCTTTACCTAGAATAATCAATGAGGGAGTCAACAACAAGTGGCCTCGTGTATGGACATTTTATTAATATCAGAACATAGTAACACTCTTGCAAAGTCTTTTTCCAAACCAACCAAGCAACCCTTTCTTCATTTTCTTCTATTCATTATATAGGCATATTATCATAGTGTAATAGGCAGTTGCATACAAAATATGTTCAATCCATGGAGAGGATCAACACCAACTCGAAAAGTAGAAACATCATAACTGAAAAATAGAAACATTATAGTTGTTTACACTTTTTTCAAAAATAACAAATGCAATCCTAAAATACTTAACTTCACCCTAAAAAAATAACATATTTTAGATCATGTTTATATTTGAATCTCATTCATCCGAAGTAAAGAAAATAGAAACAACATAAAATCATAGAAAAGCTGTTAGTGAACTAACGGCTCTGCGTAGCGACTGGGTAGCACAAAGTCATATTTCCTTTATGGTTGACACCTATTTGATGAAACCTAGGATGAGATGGCATCCAGGTGTAAATCAAGCTGACCTCTCAAATCTTTGACATCTCCAAAACATGAGTGAGACTCAGTAGGACAGGGTTGCGCAACACCTGCACAACGCCTGCGCAACCCCTGCGTAACACACTTTGTTTTGGTTATAGCTCCCAATCTGTAACATATTTTTCAAAACCGAACGAGGTTATTTTATATGATAGTGTTGGGAACAAATACCTCTCTCCATTTATCCAATTCCTTCCTCGTCTTCTCACAAAATGCTCTGCAAAACCATGGCTCAAAACATGAAATTTACAAACTACAAAAAATGAGCTTTAAATATGCATTCATAATCCCTGATCTGTGACACCTATGTGAAAACTAGAAGATATTTTTGTAATTTGGTTCGTCTTTAAGAACAACCTCTCTCAGTTTTCCATAATTGGCCTTTATTTGGTCATAATTGTCATTTCAAAAGGGTGTAAAAAATAGAGTATGCACAACACTGTGAAGCGAACAAATCTAAGTAGCATTGTGATGCTTTGACCTCATGTTTTGGAGCGCTCCACCTAACTTGGCATGTGAATCACAACATAGGTAATGATTAAGTATAAGGGGTATGATATCCCTTTGGTATGGGAGTTTTATATATGACAACGAGGTATTATACATGAGGGTTATATGATATGAGTATGGGAAATGGTAATGTTAAAATTGGGAATGGTTTAGAATGAAAGGGGGCAATAAAATGAATGTAATATGATGAAGGGTTAATGGTATATGGGAAGGGTGTAGGATGTAAATTTATATGAAGGGGGATGAATGGAAGGTAAATGGGTAAATGGGGAAATAGGAGGTGAAATGGATAAGCATAGGGTAAATAAGAATGAGGGATAAAATTGTAGGATGTTTCAAATGACCATACCTTGTAACCATCAGAACTATGACAACAAATGAGCTCAATTTAGATAATTCTGATAGACAAATGACTAAACCCCCTTTGACTTGACATGACAAAAACATGTGCGACCATGACTCCCATTAACTTGACACTCTTTATTAATTTGAATGAACCCTTCATGTAAGAAAATCAAAGATGTCAAACAACGATCTAGAGGCTATGGCAGTGGCAATAGTCATAGGCTCAACTACTCAAAACTGAAAATTAAAGGATAAGGAAAAACATTTTACAATAAAACTTATGACCCTAACACACATGACCAAAATATGAGCGGTAAACCAAAGAGTTTAGCTTGAAACCAATTTCTTTCTTGGTAATTCCAGTTATGGATCAAATCCCACATGTCAGTAATTTAAAGAGAGGAAACCATAACCATGAACCCAATATGATCCCAAAATCTTCACAATATTTCCATCATTAATAAAGTGGAAGCATAACCATTGATTGTATAAAATGTTGAAAAGAGGAGGGTACTTAAGAATAGGGTACCAATGTTATTTAACATAGGACGCCATCTAAGAGCCAAAAATTGGTAGATAAAACCACTTACCCACCAAATCTCGTTGTTGTAATCCTACCACCGGGTCCCAAAAAACATCGGAATTAAAAACGAGTTTCTGATCATCCAGATCAACCTTAATTAACTTCCTTATTTTTCCATGAATGATGGAAAAAAAAATTCCATTGATTACGACATTGGGTTCAATAACAAGTGGGGATACCCAAACATTCGAATCCACGTGTATAGTTGCATGTACAAAAGATGTCCCAAAGGGATAGACTCCTAACTTGGGGCAACCACAACTCTCTGCCTCAATAGTCACATGTACCAACACATCAAGTAATGGCACATCACCACCCCAGTTTCCTTCAGTATGAAGTGAAATCCTACCGATAGATGTAAAGGCCAGTTGTACAATGGACACCACTAACACTCTGCAATCTCGCCTATATGTGCACCAAAGTAGACAACATTACTAAAAAATACCTTATGTAGTAGTGTCTGAAAAAACCTCGATAAAATATGTAGACAAGGTAAATTAATGTCACTTATCAATTATTGACACCACTCGATGTAGGTTGTCACCAACTCAATCTGCTAGGAAACCCCTTCAAATAAAATAGACTGGCCAATCATCATCAAACAATTTCCTTCATAAAATCTAATCAATCACACATTCGACAAAGATCTTCAATGATGGTGCAAACCATTAATGGATTGTCCCTCATATAATCAATGATCGACTTGGAAAATAAATACCCCCCTAGACCAATTAATGACCCCAAGAGACTCCTTCGTGATCGAATTCAAAATTGAAATATGTTACCAACTCCACCAATCAAAATTAATGCACTTATGTAGTAGTAAATATCCTCAAAAATCATCCCATCAACCAATCACAACCCAGAGAGGAGCAGGAAGATCCATAGGAGCAAAGGTTCAGAAGAAATACCATGTAAAACAACCATTCAGTATGTCTCAGATAGACCATAGAGAAGAACACCACGTAGCAGCTAAGATCCTCGAAAATCCCCTGATTAACCATTCCAAAACCAGGGAAGGAGCATGAAGATCCAAAGGAGAAAAGGTTAGAAGAAAGACAATGTAAACAACCAGCTAGTGTGTCTTAGATAGGCCATAGAGTATATCAACAACTAGAGTGGAAAATAAATTGTTATTAGTGTACCTTGAAACAAAAGAACCAGTAGAGATCCCTGATATCATTTAGAATCAGGATAAAAACTGAATCTAGCTCGGATAATTATGCATAGGCGCATTGCACCAAACAACACTAGTAATTGCACCAGTAAATGCTACATTTAATCCATCTACCTCCACACTTACAACCAAAATTACCTCCCTTGTGAATTTTGTGACTAATGCCTCCACAATCCTAACTTTTATCCTCGATGTCAGCTTCTCGCAAAAGTTGTCATAGAGATTGCATATTGTCTACCAGCAAATATTTTGTAATTTGTCTCCACCATCCTTTATGTGAATCTAATCCATGTTGTCAATGATCGTCAAAAGTTTCAGTACAACAATGTATTGATAGCAGCAACCAACAAATAGAAGTAACGTTCAAAATAAATGAAACAATCAAAAAACACAAATTAAAACACTATTGATGGAGACCCAAAAAAGTACTCCAACTATGTTACTACCTATGCATGCTCAGTGAAAGTGCATATGTAACTCCTCTCACCAAGCACCTTTGTTGTCGGCCTCCATTTCCCTAAATCCCATCAGTTTTTTTTGGCCTCCATCGCTCTGCTTCCTGAAGAACCCATAAACAACATAAAGGCAAACCCCTAATCCTTTACTTTTTCCTTTTTAACTAGCACCTCGTATCAAAAATTTCAAGACAAAATATTTCTTTTATCTTAAAAGCCCCCTTTGTGTAGTAGTGTCGAATGAAACGACATACAAGTTGTCTCTAATCATATAAATAGAGATTGAAGGGACATAAGAGTTGGGATTGATGTCTGAGAAATCTTGTTAGGAAAAGTTGTCGCATTCTTTAAAGTCAGCTAGCCCACCAAAACGAAGAGCCCAACAAATTGTTGTCTTTATATAAGATAACAAAAATGATAAGTGAAATAGCAACCTCGATATAGGCGTGAGATAGTAGTAGCCTACACGTTGGCAGACTTAGGGTGCACTATTAGAGTCAATTTTTCAAGTCATGTTAGATAATATTGTCTTCAATTGATATGGTTTTGTCTTAATTGTTGATTGTCTTAAATTAATTTCGTCTTAATTGCCATTGTCTTAAGTGGTCATTGTATTAATATAAAGTTTCATCTTAAAATATTTTTGTCTCAAGTTGTTTTTGTCTTAAATATAAAGTTTTGTCTTAAAATATTTTTTTCTTAAATTGTTTTTGTTTTAAAATATTTTTGTCTCAAACGATTTTTGTCTTAAATATAAAGTTGTGTCTTAAAACATTTTTTTCTCAAAATCTTTATGTCTTAAATAGATAATTCAATTGAAATTAAATTTTAATTTAAAATGGCTAAAATAAAAAGTGACTTTTTTGTCTTTTAATTTAAAATGGCTAAAATAAAAAGTAACTTTTTAAGACAAAAGATTTCTATGGTCTTAATATGGTCTTAAAATGCCTTTCATGTAGTAGTTACTATTTACTTTTAACCACACTTGATCAAACACATTCTGCCATAGATAGTTACTATTTACTTTTAACCACACTTGATCAAACACATTCTGCCATAGATACGTGCCCTATTGCTTAGATGAAAAGTCTGACATATAAATCGGAGACCTTCCGGAAGCTACAATTATAATTATGGTCAAATATATGATTGGAGTTGCAGAAATGTAATAGTAATTAGCATTCAGATACAGAAAGCTCAAATTTGTTGGTCACCAGTAGGCCCTAGAATTTCTGAGAAGCATTCGTTAAAAAATGTTGCATTTAAAAAAAAGCGTTTGGGCAGAAGACATAATCGGCCGGGTCTTCTGGGCGCCATCATATCCCATTTTGTCCGTTTTTACAATCACATTATAACCCGATTCAGCACTTACCTTGAAATTTCTCTTTCACAGTAATTTTCTTGTAATATCTTTGCTACGGGGAAATTGCTATATCTTCACCAAAGATATAAACGATCCGATCGACGATCCAGGATTTCCTCACCTCCGCATCGAGTATTCTCTCCGGCATAAGACAAGATCTGCAGAGAGGGCACGTCGTTTGGCGATGATCAATCCATTTATCCAAACAATTCCTGTGAAATATATGGTGGCAGTTACACAATTCTCTGATATCCTCATCTTCCTCCAAGGAACTCAAACATACGGCACACACGATATCGTCCCCCATAGGCTCGCAGAATCTCTCCGCAAACGTCCGGAATGGAACGACAGGCAAGTTTTTTCTAAGAATATCAGCAGAGATCGAAGGTCGAACAGAAGAGGAGTTGTTATGAGGCAAATCTGGCGATGAAGAGCTGTCAGGTTCTTCGACAGAGCTGGCTACCCCAACAAAATGAAGAACCCAATTCATCACAGTACTGTTTATATAAGATAACGTGAATGCAAAGTGAAGCAGCAGTCTCGGAATAGCGAGACCGTAGCAGCCTGCAGGGAATCCCATGATGGAAAAGCTTGAAACAAATCCCCAACTTCAAATGCTCAGAGAAAACCCAATACAAACACTTTAGGACTTCAAACTCCAATGCATTTTCCTGAAGCCTCCCTAATGCTTCATATGATGTATATAGACAGCATATAAGGTTTCAACGTAAACGAAGTTCCGAGAAGAATCGTAGCAAACACGGAATGGATATGCGGAACAGCTTATACCACGCGGCAAACACGGAATGGATATGCGGAACAGCTTATACCACGCGGCAAACACGGAATTAGGACAGCAATTCCACGCTGTGGGAGGAGGAATGGTCGTGTAGAGTGGGAAAAAGAAAGAATTTATTGAAGAGCAAAGGAGTTTCCACGTGGCAGCCACTTCCGTCAACTGCGCCGAAAATACCTCCAATCAACTTATACTACCCACCTTTGATGTTCGTGTGAAGTAGTTGAGCAAGGACGAAATTAAACATTTATTTTATCATATTTTTCGAATATTGTTTGTTGAGCACATTACGCGTTGTTCGTTGGCTATGACTCAACACGTACAGGCGAGGAGTATTAATTATCACATTCACATAATAATTCGGCGTTGAAAATCATAAGGAATTGAAATTAAACATTTTTCTATATTGTTCTCGAAGTAGTTATGTAAAATCTTTGAAAGATTTTTGTTTGAGCAGATTATGCGTGGTTGCTAGGATATTGCTGGATTCAATTATTTCCGCTGTACGAACATCAATGTGGACATGGACATAATTCTTTGGCCTCGCCAATTAGAAGAGATTGAAAAAGAATCCAAAAACAAATGCTTTTCCGACCTTAAAGTTTGTTTTGATTCGTTTAAAAACTATATCTACAAGTAATTGCGAAGGCCACTTATGGTGTTCTTGGAGGAGCGTGGTAACTCTAGAAATATAGAATTTCGTGGGTTTATATAATCATAATTATGTATTTATTATTGAATGTGTTTAATATATGTAATTGAAATATTTATAAAAATAGAAAATGATATTAATGAGTATATATTAATCACATTTACTAATATAGTTGTGTTAGTTGATTGTTGATAGTATGAAGAGAAACTATTAATAATTAAGAAACAATTGATAATTATTTTTAATAGTAGATTATTATTATTAATATTATTAATATTCAACTTTAGTAATGTTGTTATTATTATTATTATTAGACATTTTTAAACCATGACTATGATTAAACACAATTAACCTTGGTTGATTAAGGTTGACTTGGGTTGACATTGGTGAGACTATAATTGAATATGGCTGAGTTACGTTGACTAAAGATGACTATGAAAGAACAAGGTTGACTATTGTTGAATATGCTAAACATAGAGTTGACTAAGGTTTACCTCAAACAACCATGATTGACTCTAGTTGAATATGGTTAATATAATTAACATTTGAATATTATTATTATTATTACTAGTAAACTTTATTAATCTCAATGTAATAAGGTTGACCAAGTTTGGTCATGGTGAACTATTAATATTATATTCAATCCTATAATAATAATAAGAATAGTATAGTCAACCTTGATATAAATATTATTTTTATTATTACTATTATCATTATAATAGTAAGATGAAGCCATTGACGAAGACGAGCACGACAAAGCGTTGCAAGATGCATCTTGGGAAAGCAAAGAGAACCACATGTCGAAGGGCGTGGTATCACTTGAAAAGTTGTATGGCTTCCAAAATCGCTTAAGAGGGCCAGTCAATGCCAAAACCTACAGTTCGACATCATCGCATGAACAGATCAATCTTCGAATAGAGAAAGTTCTGAAGTTTGCTAATCTTGGTACTTTTTGCACACCACAAGAGTGTAAATCCTTCATGCACTTATTCAGGCAGTACCGAGATGTTTTTGTGTGGGCATACAATGAACTCAAAACTTACAACACCTGAATAATCCGACATGTTATTCCAATTAAGGAAGGGGCCAAAAAGTTTCAACAGAAGCCACGAAAGTTGCATTCAATGCTTGAGCCCCTCATTCAAAAGGAGTTGATGAAACTACTAGAAGATCAGATCATTTACAAAGTGCAACATTGAACACAGGTGTCAAATATGGTCCTAGTAAGGAAGAATTCTGAGGAAATATGTTTGTGCATGGATTTCTGAAATCTTAACTATGCCTCAGATAAGGACAACTACCCCATGTCGTCAATGGAGTAGATATTACAGATAGTATCAGGGTCAGAATTTTTTTCTTTACTTGATGATTATTCGAGCTACAACCTGGTTCTGGTCTCATAGCATGACAGACTTAAAACTACTTTTCGAATGAAGTGGGGGACATTCGCATTCAGAAGAATGCCATTTCGGCAAGTTAATGTCAGTGTGACATTTCAACATTCGATGGGCATCACATTTCACAATTTGATTTGTCAGAGTGTAGTGGTGTATCTTGATGATGTCACTGTGTTTTCAAGGAAGAGATTTGGCCACCTACACCACCTGAAGAAAATATTTGAGTTATGTCGAAAATATGGGATATCACTTAATCTCAAGAAGAGAGTTTTTGTAGTATCCAAGGGACACATCTTGGCAGATATTATAGCAAAGAGTGGGATTAAAGTAGACCCTGAAAGGGTCAAGGATGTTACACAGATTCCCTTCCCAATGAACACGAAAACTATGCAGTCCTTCCCGGGAAAGACAAACTTTCTTTACAAGTTCATCTCCGATTATGCTCAAATTTTGAAACCCATGTAGGAGATGGTAAGGTGGGATGCAATGTATAAGTGGGATAAAACAGGAAAATACATGTTATCCCGTTTTAAGAAATCAATTGCAGAGGCACTAGCCTTATTTGGCCCAAATTTCAACAAGGATTTTCTGCTCTACACCTTCTCTTCTGATACTTCTCTTTTAGTCGTGCTTATGCAAAAATATTATTAGAATAATGTGTGACCAATAAATTTTATGAGTGCTAGCCTACAAGGACCCGAACTAGAATATCTTGTCATAAAAAAACAGACATATGCAGTCTACAAGGAGATGAAGCACTTCCGGCCCTATCTTTTGAAAAATCATTGTATTATTGTTGTGTTGCACCCAACAGTTAGATCGTTGGTTGTCCAACAAGTCCTGGGTGAGAGAAGAGTAAATTGGATGACTGGTTTAGTAGAATATGATCTAGAGTTCAAGCCATTTCACATTATTAAGGGCCACGGTATGTGTCGACTAGAAGGAGACGTAGTGAACGCAACCTAAGATGATCCATAGGGGTGGAAGAAATAAATTGAGACGTACAATGTTGAGCGAGACACCCCCACTACTATCTCAAATTCGTGGCATGTTGATGTGGGCCAGTATCACGAGAATAACACTTTTCCCTCTCGCTTATCCGCATGGCATAAGAGGCTAGTCAGGTTGGAAGCATTATATTACAAATTAGCGAATGGGGTGTTTTTTAGAAAGCACCAAAATGGAGTATTGCTCAGGTGCTTGGAAGCACATGGTTCATAGAAAGTGTTATGTGACCTCCACGACATACTAGCCAGAGGAAACTTTGTGGGTGACAGTACAACACACAAGGTCATGCAGGTCAATTTTAATTGCCCCACATTATTCAAATATTCTCATGCATATGCTCGCAAGTGTCTGATTTTTCAGAAGTGTGTCGACTGAGGAAAGAATTCACTCACCCCATTGTAGCCTATTGATGTGTAAAAACCATTTCAACAATGGGTTTTAGATGTCATCGGTGAGAATTTTCCACAATCATTCAAGAACCACCACTATATTCTCACTACTATATATTACTTCACGTGGTGGACGAAATTAGTTTTGATGAAGCAAGTAAATGATTAGGAAGTCATCAATTTCCTCAAGCAGAATATCATCTCCAAGTTTGTAATTTCGACTTCACTTGTTTTTCACAATGAAATGTAATTTTCATCATTGATATTATATGATTTTTCAATGGAAAATAGTATTTTATTGAAGCATTCTGATAATTATTATATGCAGGGAAATGGTCTTGCTTAGTCTACCAATAAGAACCTTATCTGCATCACTAAGAAGGCTATTTTCTCTTAACAAAGGAATTGACACTCCACTTTTATGAATGTGTTATGGGCTGACTGAGTCACACCTAAACCTTATTTGAATATGTCTCCTTACTTTCTGGTGCATAGAAAAGAAGTCATCCTACTGTTGAACATCTATTTTACTGCCCTTTAAATTTCACAAGAATGGTAGGTAAAGACATGCTTATTGGTTCAGAGAAGGATAGACACCCTCTGAAAGCTGCACAAAGAAAGATAAAAAGTGAAAGAGAAATTTTAACTTCACCAGAGTTGTATCAAGAGGTGGTTTGACAAAAAGTGTGCACTGAAAAATGAATTCAGTGTGGGTGACCTAGTCTTGAAGTGGGACAAATCCCACGAAGACAAAGGAAAACATACTAAGTTCCAATCCCTCTAGATCAAAATTTTCACCATACACGAGAATATTAGCCAACACACATATTGTCTTCAATATTTAGATGGGAAGATTGACTCTCTTCCTATTAATGGCTAAGACTTAAAACAATATTTGGAATGATATTCTCGGGTTGTGCCCCACTCTATGCACATAGTTTGTTTCTTTATTTTGTTTTGTTTGGTCTTGAGTTTTAATTTTAATTTATGTAAAATAAGCGCCGTGTTTTTTGGCTTATTTATGTATAGCTGAGTTGAAAAGAGTCTTGTGACACTACAAAATTTTGCTAACCTTTGGTACTCCTGTTTTTTTACCTACATCTTTTGGTGAATGATGTTCACATGGAAAATATGATCCTTCCGTAAGGAGAGTTTTTTGTTGAACCAAGATACTTGTGCCTATTCTAGAAACTTTACACCCATACCCAGTTCTTTATGCTTCAGTATTTTCACTCTCATCCAATCAAGTAGAATAGCAAAAGGGGAAAATATAAACGAGAAAACCTAAATTAGAGGCATTTATATGCTTCTCCGAAGGAATAAACTCTTCTTCTCTCAATAAGTCAGGATCCCTATTTCGCCCATAAAATGAATAAGTGCCTATGCATAGTCCTATTTAAATAAATAAATAAAGGTGAAAGAAGAGAAAGGTTGGCATGTGAAGAGAGGTGAAGCAAGCAACTTTTTCAGGGTATTGATGAGGCTCAATGGCAACAGAGAAATGTTTATGTTCCTTTAGTGACTCCACTGAGGTACTGTCGAGGCCTGCTGGCAGCGGAGCAACACCAGAGATGAAAAAGTATAATTTGAATATCGAAAGCTCACAAAATCTACTACCCTTTCCTAATTTGAAACATTGCAATATTGTTGATATTATTTTTGTGTTCCACCGAGAAGGGATAGATGGTACTATGGTTATTATCAGGATAAGTGGGGAAACCTAAGTGATCTATAAAATGAATCAATACTTCCTAAAGAACTAGACCCTGCACAAAAGAATCAACTAAGACATAGAAACTGGAATTCTTCTAGTGTGTCGCCAAGTGTTGTCATTGTTACAATAGCCTCCAAATTTTTTTCCTACACTGAAATTTTGGAGCCTACCTTGACCTTGCATATTTTCTTCACAAGCATTAGGACTTATAGCATATGTTTTCTCTAAGTGTTTTTGTCACATTTGAAAGGAAATCAAAGTGTCATCTTTTGGCATCTGAAGCATCACATGTTTCCAAAAAGTTAATTCTGGTGGTTTTAAGAGGTAATATTTGTGTAAATGAGTTTTTCTTACCTTGTAAATATGTATCACACTCATTTCCAAAGTTTCAAGTATTGTCGCACAAGTGTCGTCACAGTCGTCGCAAAGTGTATCTTTGGTGTCACACTTGTCGTAAATTATTGCAAAGTTTTTGTACTGAGGGAAATATGTTGTTCATTTGTTATGGTTTATCTATGTTCCATCAACAAGTTTCCTAAGTTTTTTATCACAATCAATTCTTGTCACTGTTCACATAAGCTGCATGGATCCCACACTTAGTCAAATCTAGAAAACTTCCCAACTGAGAAACCTAGCCTCATCTAGCCATCCTGAACTGTGCATTGCGCCGTATCAACCCTAATTCTACAACCCTTCCTCTTGGAACTTTGTAATGCATAGTTCTTGCCTTCTAGGACAGTGCATTATGCAATCACAATGCTCAAGCTCAGCCTATGACCTCCAAAACTGCACAAATTTTCTCTCTTGCCTAATATGAACTGCGCATTGCACAGTCTCAAGGCTGAGGGCTCACCCTTGAGCTTTTGAATTGTGCAATTTCACAATCACCTGGCCTCCTCTACTTTCTAGAACTGCACAGTGGGAAAATTCAGTGCTCAAATCCTCAACCTGGCTCCTTGAGCTCCCCAACTGCGCAATCTTCTTGCACATATCAGGTTCAACTGCACATTTCACAGTATTAAGGCTCAAGCCTATCCCTTGAATACCTTAGCTGTGCAATTACATAGTCACAGAGCCCCTCCCTCAACCTACCACCTAGTTCCAGCCCAGTTAGTGGATCATCTTGCAACATCTTAGACTAGGATTTTATCGGACTAATGTCATCTTGTGAATTCTAGGTGTAGGTACACTATCATGTTATGGAAATATGATGAATAAGGAGATGGAGAAGGAGAACATGCTATAAGACACCTTTGTAGTTGAAGATGCGGGTTGATCGATTAGGAGAAAGCAAAGGGACATAAGTTTGCAACCACAACTCAAGACCTAATAACACTGAAGAATCCTCATATCTAAGTCATATGGAGGTGTAAAATAGCTCATTCTCAAGAAGACACTAAAAAACAAAAATGACGAATGGCTTGAAATTTCCATGTCATCATGCAACCCATGTTATCAGTGTCATGTCATGTGATTTGGTGAATCATCATACGCCACATCATTTTTGTGGATTATGTAAATTCTTATTCGAAAATGTGTTGTAAAGTGGAATTCTAAAGGACATGTACATAATATGAAGAGTCATATAAATTCAAACTATTATGAGGGTAGTCATTGAGTCACAAGGGAGGTGAAGGATCACCCCATTGGTTATATATACACCCTCATTGTATAAGTAAAGGAATTTTCACCTTCGCTCCTCCCACAAGGCATCAAAGAGCCAAGCTAGTTCTTTTGGTGAGAAAGTAGTGGCTCCAACACTCGACTATTGGAGCTAGTGGTGTTCATTGTATACGTGTGCCTTGGGAATTTTGCTTAATATATGGCGCCTGATGGCCAACACGTTCTTCATGCATGTAATTATGAATATTTGTAAGAATGTTATTTGAATGTTTGTGATTCATGTTTGTTTTCACTTGTACTAAAGTTGTTGAACTATTTCGGTTATTTTAGTTCTTATCATATTGAGAAAGTGTTGTAATGCTTCCAATGATCGTCACATATTTGTGGACTATTCTATTGGATGTTAGAAAAAACTTTCTCATTTGCATGTGTCTATACTAGGGTGGTACTATTACCTCTCTCTTAGAGGCTCACCTTCCTTTCCCTCCGCAGTAGAAGAACCTCGACACACCTACAATTTAACACTCACCGGGCACACTGCTTTCTTTTTGAAGGCACATATGTAATCCTATCTCCTGCTTATAGTTAGAGCCAAGGAAAACCTTTAAAAAACAATATATGTGGTTGTATTCCAGATGGGGCTACTATCCAAAATGATGTGAGGCATAATTGGACCACATATCTGGGAGACCCCTTCAAATGATGGCAAGTCTAGCATTGTCAACATGTTTGAAGGGGTTCCAATTACCCTAGTAGGGAATAATAACAAACCTTTAGGGAGATATGTGGGGCTAGAATAGAAAGTGGAAACCCTAGAAGCTTAGGTGAGCCCAAAAGGGAAACATCCTTGGGGAAAAAATGGAAAAAAGGAAAGTGTGCCAAAGTTAAAAGGTATGTCCAAAATTTTGGTGCTTGGGGAAGATTTAAAATTAGGCGAAGTTATGGAGATATCATAAAATTTGGTGGTGGGATGGGCCAAAGGAAGACTATTTTCGGTAGAGCTATTATGCGAGTGGACAGAAATTGAATGGAGGAAAGATTTGAATGAACCCCTTAAGTTAAGAGCTCTTACTCGAGGCTAGTTCATATCCAAATTCAATTCTATGGAAGCAACTAGCTAGGTCATAGGAAAAACATCGAGCGGTTATTCTTCTTTGACGATGATGAAATAGTGGAACATTATATTTTATTCCATTTGTGAGAAATTGGGCTATGCCCCTATGTGGTGAAAGAGATTGAGGACCAAAAGAAAATGGTTTATATGCTTGAAGCACAAGTATCACATTACAAAGAAAATATCTCTCCCTATTATCTTTAATCTTAATACCTACCTTACTGATAGATCGATTGGCACATGTCAATGTCTCCATTTGTGACCTGACAACAAGTCACTTGAAAAGGCTTCGGAAAATTACCCATCACTAGTAGTAAGACTCCATGGCTTGCCACCATAGCTATGGTCCATGGATTTTTTCAATAATATTGGGAATAAATTAGGGACTTTTTTGGAGGCTCACAGGTCTTAGGAAACTAGTGGAAATATGGCTATGGAAATGATCCTAGTAAATTTTGACTTATGTGAAAGGGCTTATGCAGAACTGAATATAAACTATCAAGGGTTTATTCATTGGTCAGTTTTTGACTATGAAGTAATTCCATTTTGGTGTCTTATATGTCATAATCATGGTCATATTTGGAAGGATTTCGCTCTCCCATTCTCAAGAAAGAAAGGTCTGAAAAATTCACATTTGGGAGAAAATAGGAGGGGGAGGGGAATTTTTGTGATGTTTGCCGATAGAGATGACTCCCTAGGATCAAAAAAAATATACTCCAGAGCTTATGATTATGGACAGGGGCATAAATTTTGTGGGAAACATGACATATAATTTTGGGTGGATTGAAACACAAGAGGGCGGTCCATCCTATTCAAGAATATACTCTCTAGGTAATTTCTCTCCTCCTCTCCCGATTTGAAATCTCATTACCTCTTTTTTTCACTTGCTATGGGACAAGGTCTCCTCTCATATTTTCCATCTTTAACTTTTGTTTCCCCTCTCTGCTCAAACTGGATCCTATCTCCTGTCTTATTCCCCCCGCCCCTACTTGTTGCCCATCTTCAATTTTTTCCCCGTATAGGGATATGGAGACAAATTTTAAATCTAAATCATGATATAACCTTTGTTCCTATATTAAGTTTATGTATTCCATCTCATATACGAGGGGCCTGGGCTCTTCTTCCCCATTTAAGCTTAGAGGGCATATGCAGGGAAGAAAACCCAATATCTAAAGGGAAAAAATTAAGGAGAGCTAGGTCATTGTGGCTAGTAGAAAAATGTATGTTTTTGGGGTGCTTAAAGTAGCATGTGCCCCTCACCTTATTCCCAAACTTTTTTTTCTCTCTTTCAACTTATCTGGACTTGGCTAGCCCTTCCAAAAAACTAGCTTGAGGAGGTTGGTTCATTTTTAACACATTGATATTATTTTCTTGCATGAAACATTGGGGAATGTGGAATCGATAGTTAAGGCTTTGGAATATCTAATTAGGGGTTGGATTTTTGTGGCATATTATGCAAAAGGGATATATGGGGGCCTGGATGTTGGTTTTTAAAAAAAATCAATCAATATTATAGGCACTTGTGTTGGAAATATGATGAAGAGTGTTGTCCTTGATGGCAAACCACTGAATGAAGATGAAGACATGCGACTATTGACATGTGTTGTCCTTGATGGAAAACCACCTAATGAAGTTAGCCTTGACCTGATGAACTTGGTAAATGATGTACATCTGATGTAAAATGATGTTTGTTAGCAATATGATGCTGAGTGTTATCCTTGAATGGCAATCCACTTGATGAAGATAATGACAACTTACTTGATGAAGTTGTGCTTGATAGAATATGATCTTGATGAAGTAAATATGATGTATCTACAGTGAGTACAGAAGGCAGTGAAGAAAGAAATTCAGCTTGTGCTAAATCTTTGATAAAAAGAGTATGTTTCAATGCATACGCGGGTCTGTCTAAGGGAAGTCGCGTATGCATGCGGAAAATAACGTTCCAAGTCGCGTATGGGCAAAAGCGCTCTAAAAGTGCAAAACCAGGGGTAGCCACCATGGTATTGACCCATTGTATTGGGTAATGATCCGCCTAATTGACCCCGTCCAGGAATACCATCGGAAGTAATGTATTTTTGGGCTCATGGTATTGTTTTGGCTCATGGTATTGAAAAAGGGGCTCATGGTATTGAAAAAGGATAAACCTATATAAAGAGATGAAATTCATTATGCAAATGATGAGCGTAGGAGCAAGATGTCTCAGCTTGAATGAATACTTCTCTATGAAGTATATCTGCATGGAAAGGGTAAAGGTTTGATGATAGATCTGAATCTATGATGCACCTATGAAGAAATGATGAAGAAGGGGATCTAGATCTGAAATGTATCTGTATCTGCTAGATCTGTTTATGGAATGCTTAGATCTATGATGAGGCGAACATCTGTCTGAAGTAAAAGGATAAATATGAACTGAATATCTGATCTGAAGAAGTATGCTGCTCTATAATGGTTGAAGATCTATACGCTACTTCGACGCAGAGGAAGCGCGTATATACGTGGCTTCGCTGAAGAGAAAGCGCGTATGCGCAATGAAATTTATACTGAAGTATACGCTGGTTTCTGTGGACGGAAGCGCGTATATACACGACATCAGTGAAGTGAAAGCGCGTATATAAACTAGGGTTTGTTGAAGCATGGGTATGGAACATCTGATCTGTTCTACTGTATTACTGCTATCTGATCTATGTTGTCTGAATTGGTAAGTATCTGTTGGTGATGTATGTTTGAGCTTAAAAGTATGGAATAGGTCCAGTCTGAAAATATGATGAAACGTGGCCTGCAAGTGGTGTCCTAGTGGAAGCTTTGGATCCAGTGTGAAAATTGATGAAACGTGGTCCATAGAGGTGCTGAGGGTTGTAGCCTTCAGTCAGGGGGTTGTAGCTCCCTTCCAGGTGAGG
The DNA here is from genome assembly GCA_034641835.2 of Pinus albicaulis. Lineage (NCBI taxonomy): Eukaryota > Viridiplantae > Streptophyta > Pinopsida > Pinales > Pinaceae > Pinus > Pinus albicaulis. The sequence continues at coordinate 152,166,869 of CM076584.1, forward strand.
CTGGTAAACGAGATCGGGGGGTCGTAGCTCCTTTCCAGGAGAGGCTGGTAAACGAGTCAGGGGGTCGTAGCTCCCTTCCAGGAGAGGCTGGTAAACGAGCGCAGGTGGGTGCCTGCGTGCTGGTCAAGTCTGCGCCAGCACATATGTTGTTAGATGTTTTCTCTATAATAAAATATTGAAGGCTGAGCAACTGCAGCGGTGGTTTTCTCCCGACTTGGGTTTCCACCTAAAAATCCTGGTGTTCATGTGTGATGCTTATGTGTGATGGTTTATTCTGTTCTTACTGCACATGTTTATTGTTTATAGAACATCTAATGAATGAATGATGGAATGATATAAGTGAAGAACTAATGGCATAATTAGATCTCTGTGTATACGCGAGTTTTATGAAGGATATCCACGTGTATACGCTAGTTGGCTTCAGCAAAGTAGCGTATGGGTTTTAGAGCATGAAAAAAGTAAAAAGTTTCAGTTTTCCCTAAATACTGATTCACCCCCCCCTCTCAGTATTTTTTCTCAACAATTGGTATCAGAGGAGGTTCTTCTGCAGAAGCTTGATCGCTTGAAGGAGATCCGTCGTAATGGGAAGTCAAGAAGGAGTGATGTCTATAAAGCCACCTCTATTCAATGGAAGCAATCTGATATTCTGGAAGGTACGAACAAAAGCGTATCTGCAAAGTCTTGGTGCAGATGTATGGGCAATCGTGGAAGAAGGTTATCAATACCCGGCAAGTATTCCTACTGATGAAGCAGAAAGAAAGAAGTATGAAATCAATGCCAAAGCAGTGAATGTCTTATTGGGAAGCATGTCTGAATCAGAATTTGCTAAAGTGATGCAGCTACATTCAGCAAAAGAAATATGGGACAAAATCATTCTAAGCTATGAAGGAGACACAAAGGTAAAAGTGCAAAACTCCAAACTCTTAGAATTGAATATGAAAATTTGAAGATGCATAGTGATGAGAGTGTTGCCAGTTTCTTTCTTCGTCTGGATGATATTGTAAATCGAATGAGAAATTTGGGTGAAACCATAACTGATACTACTCTGGTGGAAAAGGTCTTAAGATCCTTGACTTCAAAATTTGACTCTAAGGTTTCAGCTATTGAAGAAAGGCAAGATCTGCAAACGCTTACTATTGTTCAATTACATGGTACTCTGACTGCTTTTGAAATGAGACAAGGAGGTCCTTCTCAAATAAGAGAAGCTGCTTTTAAGGCATCTACAAAAGGAAAGGAAAAGGAAGTTGTCAAAGAATCCAGCTATATATCCGATGAAGAAGAAGTGAATTTCTTGAGAAAGCTCCAACTAGGTACTGGAAGATTCAAAGGTAAGCTTCCCTTCAAATGTTTTGAGTGTGGAAAAGTTGGTCACTATGCTGCTAAATGTCCTTATAGAGAAAATCATGGTAAAGGGAAACAATTTGAAAAGAGAAAGAGTTATTATGCAAAAGAAGATGATTATGAAGTGTCCAGTGAAGATGAAGAAGATTCTGACCATGATCTGAAAGTGCTCATGGCTAAGAAGCAAAAGAAGAAGGTTACTCAAGGAAAGGGGATACCTTAGAAATCATGTATAGAAAAAATTGAAGAAGATGAAACAGGTATTAATCATTGTTCTTGTCTCTTACTTAACTGTATATGTAAAGATTATGATAGTGGAAGTGACAGTATGGATCTAGAAGTTTCTGACGAAGCTCTTCAAGCACTCATGGCAAAGAAGAAAAAGGAGAAGGCCACTTGTAATACTCTTCTATGTGCAAACAATAGTGAAGATAGTGAAAGTAAAGTTGTGAATCTACAAGAAGCTCTCAAGACTAAAGTTGAAGAACTACAAAGTTCAACTAATAAGCAAGAAAATATTTACAAAGAGATGATCTCTCAAATGGAAAAACAAATAGAAATGCTGAATGGACAGGTGGACAAGTATCAAAGGTTTCATACTTATGCATCCAATCGAATTAAAGAATTAGAAGCAGAAATGAACAATCTAAATGCAGATCTCAAAAATTCAAGCAAGAAGAATGAAGGACTTGAAGCTGCAGTCATCTCTCTGCAAGAAGATCTAGAAGCATCAAGTAAGAAAAATGAGGAACCTCTACAATCATTTGAAAAGGAAGGCCTTGAAGCAGAAATCATATCTCTCAAAGAAGACCTGGAAAAATCAAATAAGAAGAATGAAGAGCTAGAACAAACATGTGAAGAAAATGAAAATTGGTTGAAAGAAGAGATCCTAAATCTGAAGGATCAAGTAGAAGATGGAAAAAGGAAAGAAGAAAGCATGACAAAGCAATGTCAAGCCTTGGAGGTTGAGGTAAACATTCTCAAAGGTAAATTAGAAGAAAAGGTTAAACTTTTGAGGTTTCAAGATAGTACTAAAACTTTGGACAATATTCTGAGTAATCAAAGGTCTCCTGCTATCAAACTTGGTCTTGGTTTCCATGAAACCGTTAAAGGTGAATCTAGCTCACAAGGAAGTGCTAAAAATTTAGAGGATGTCAATGCAAAACCTGAAGTGTTGAAAGAAACAAAAGATCGACCAACAATCATGAATTCTCAAAGGAATTCATTCAAGAACGTTGAATTTTTTAAATGTCATAATTATGGGCATGTTGCAGCAAATTGCAGGAGCAGATCATTTCAGCCACAAACAAACAGGTTCTACTCAGAAAGGTACTCTAGTTTCTTCAGGGGATATTGTTTCTCATGTAACATGTATGGACATAAAGCAGTTGATTGCAAAAGGAGGAAGATTAGAAATACTCATTATGATTCTTATGCTTATTTCTCTGGACACATGAGATGTTTTTCTTGTAACAAGTATGGACATGTAGAAAAGGAATGCAGGTTGAACAGATCTGAGAAAGTGGACAATTTTCAGCACACAAATAGAAAGTTCAAACAAATCTGGAAAAGGATGGAGGACCGATCAGAAACATAGGGAATTCTGACCTTATTGCAGTCATCCGCTTCTGAAGCTTACTTCTCTGATTGACTGCAGGAATGATGTGGGATACATTATCAGATTTAGTAATGTATCGTCATAGGGGGAGCAATGAATGATGTCTCTCATGGTTGATTTGATTATTCTGGTTATATGTATTTCTGACAGTGCATCTGGTGTGAAGAAAAGACAGGAACAGAAGGTAAAATGGCAGGAGGAGATGAAGGTGTGAAATTTTCTATATTTCACTTTCCATACGCGGGTTAGATGAAACAAAGTCGTTTATACACGCGAGTTCCAGCAGACACAGCCGTGTATGCATTGATGATAAGAGAATTTATCTGATAGCTGAAGATCTGGAGCAGAGGTCAAGGGGGAGCATCAGTCTGACTGATAATAACTATATTTTTTACTCTGTATCAGCTTAATTTATCAGTTCTAAATGATGATGATATGATACTTGATGTCTTATGTTGAAGTTTATGGATGAGTCCTGTTTGCTTGTTGAATGAAGAGTATTCGTTGCTGAGATGAAAGTCCTATAATTTAGAGATAAGAACAGATCATGCAGAGATTGTTGCTGATGGCTTGCTGATAAAAATATTCAGGGTGCACAAGTTAGAAAGGAGCACTGGTCCAGGGGGAGCAGTAGGTTGAATACTAATGATTGCATTGTTGGCAATATGACTGCTTATTCCTTGGTTTTTGTGATACTCATGCTCAATTGATGATGACTTGGTACATGGTTTATTATGATGAGATGTTGATCCCTGTTTACTAAAAAGTATCTTTTGTGCTCACACATGGATGAGTTGGAAGTCGTTTGATTCAGAAATAAATTATGCAGAGTTTTTTACTATGGTTGAGATCTGTTTCCTACATATGTTACTTCTTGTTAAATCTTGAAGATCTTGATGATATTGGACCACATGAATGATTGCTTGACACATATTTGAAGATGTTGTTCTGGTATGATAATCTCTGTTGGAAAGATTGTATTGATCTTTTGCAAAGATAGAAGAGCAGCACTAATACTTTCATATACAATGATTGAATAACATGAGAACACAACACATGATACATCTATCTGTAGTCCGGGGAAGCATTCAATTATCCCAGAAAGAAGCTGAACACTGTATTTTTCTCACAGAGGATTAGATCTGGTTAAAATTTAGAAGATGGTATTGGATACGCGGGTTTCTTGAAACACAATGGCATGTATCATGAGTTCTTGTAGAAAAACAACGTATGTAGTTAAATAAATTTTCTGCTGGTCAAACTCTCTTATTGCAGTGCTGATGTGTTTCTGTTATCTCAAATCTTATCTGACATTGGTGGTGTTCAAGTTCTCATAATTCTCTTTCTAATGGTTTGATAAAGATGCCTTGATGATTTGTTGGTGAAAGTGTTCAGGATGCACAAACTAAGGGGGAGCCTTAGTCATATGAAAAGGATGCTTGGATGCACAGATTCAGGGAGAGCAGTGCCATTGCTGAATACAATGCATTGTTGGCATTATGGTGGTTCTGAAATATGTTCTCTTTCTTGAGGAATTTCTGGTGTTGGTCTTAAATGGTCATTTTTGTAATTTTGATGAAAAGTTCATGTTGAGACCCATGATGTAAAATTGTAAATTTCAGTCATGTAAAGGACTTGTCAAATTTTGTAAACCCACTTGGTTGGGCAGCTGAGTCAAATTTGTAAACCCACTTGGTTGGGTAGCTGAGTCAAATTTTGTAAACCCACTTGGTTGGGTAGTTGAGTCTCATATGTAAATCCACTTGGTTGGATATTTGATGTAAGTATGAGTCATTGGTGATAGGAAATTCATAGAATCATGAACTTCATTGGAAAATTTGTTTGAAGATTCAACATGAACTCAGGGGGAGCTTGGTCACTTCAGTATATATCAGATCTGCAGAACGCTTCTTCCACATGAGGAGAAAAGGGGGAGAGTATGTTGGTTTTGGTCCGCCCTTTGCCCTTGATGTCAAAGGGGGAGAATGACATGGTGTTTGATTGGTGTCAAAAATGGAGAGAGTGACATGGTGTCATTGTATTCTTAATGTACCTATCTGTTGTGGTAACCAAACACCATCGTGGTTGCCATCAAGTCCAAAGGGGGAGATTGTTGGAAATATGATGAAGAGTGTTGTCCTTGATGGCAACCCACTGAATGAAGATGAAGACATGCGACTGTTGACATGTGTTGTCCTTGATGGCAAACCACCTGATGAAGTTATTCTTGTCTTGATGAACTTGGTAAAGGATGTAAATATGATGTGATATGATGTTTGTTGACTATATGATGATGAGAGTTGTCCTTGAAAGGCAACCCACTTGATGAAGATGATGACAACTTACTTGATGAAGTTGTGCTTGATAGAATATGATCTTGATGAAGTAAATATGATGTATCTACAGTGAGTACGGTGAAAGAGCGAGTGAAAGAAATTCAGCTGTGCTAAATCTTTGATAAAGAGTATGTTTGATGCATACGCGGGTGCATGCAGGAAGTCGCGTATGCACGCGGAAAATAACGTTCAAAGTCGCGTATGGAAAAGCGCTCTAAAGTGCAAAACCGGGGTAGCCATGTAGGTATTGACCCATTGTATTGGGTAATGATCCGCCTAATTGACCCCGTCCAGGAATACCATCGGAAGTAATGTAGTTTTGGGCTCATGGTATTGAAAAAGGATAAACCTATATAAAAGAGATGAAATTCATTGTGCAAATCATGAGTGTGGGTGCAAGATGTCTGAGCTTGAATGAATACTTCTCTCTGAAGTAGATCTGAATGGAAAGGGTTACACTTGAATGATAAATCTGAATGTATGATGCACCAATGATGAAGAAGGGGATCTAGATCTGAAATGCACTTGTATCTACTAGATCTGCTTATGGAAGACTTAGATCTGAATTGAGGCGAACATCTGTCTGAAGTAAAAGGGTTGAATCTGAACTGAATGTCTGATCTGAAGAAGTATGCTGCTCTATAATGATTGAAGATCTATACGCTACTTCGACGCAGAAGAAGCGCGTATACACACGGCTTCGCTGAAGAGAAAGCGCGTATGCGCAATGAAATATATACAGAGGTATACGCTGGTTTGTGTGGATGAAAGCACGTATATACGCGACATCAATGAAGTGAAAGCGCGTATGCAAACTAGGGTTTGCTGAAGCATGGGGTATGAAACATCTGATCTGTTCTGTTTTATTACTGCTATCTGATCTGTGTTGTCTGAATTGGTAATTATATGTTGGTGATGTATGTTTGAGCTTAAAAGTATGGAAAGGGTCCAGTCTGAAAATATGATGAAATGTGGCCTGCAAGTGGTGTCCTAGTGGAAGCTTTGGATCCAGTGTGAAAATTGATGAAACGTGGTCCATAGAGTCTTTGAGGGTTGTAGCCTTCGGTCGGGGGGTTTGTAGCTCCCTTCCGGGTGAAATGAGGAACATGAGATCGAGGGTGGTAGCTTCCTTCAGTGAGTACGGTAAACGAGATCGAGGGGGTCGTAGCTCCTTTCCGGGTAGTAGCTCCTTTCCGGGAGAGGCTGGTAAACGCGAGTCGGAGATTCGTAGCTCCCTTCCGGAGAGAAATTTGGTAAACGAGGCGCGGTGGGTGCTGCGTCTTTGGTAAGAGTCACTTTTGACACATATGTTGTAAGATGTTTTCTCTATAATAAAATATTGAAGGCTGAGCAACTGCAGCGGTGGTTTTCTCCCGACTTGGGTTTCCACCTAAAAATCTTGGTGTTCATGTGTGATGCTTTGTGTGATGGTTTATTCTGTTCTTACTGCACATATTTACTATTTATAGAACATCTAATGAATGAATGATGGAATGATATAAGTGAAGAAATAATGGCATAATTAGATCTCTGTGTATACGCGAGTTTTGTGAAGGATATCCGCGTGTATACGCTAGTTTGCTTCAGAAAAGTAGCGTATGGGTTTTAGAGCATGAAAAAGTAAAAAGTTTCAGTTCGCCCTAAATACTGATTCACCCCCCCCCTCTCAGTATTTTTCCCAACAACTTGGGGATCCAATATGGATTTGGGAGATGATATTTTCTCTTCTGAATTAGGGAAGGAATTAAAGGTGGGAAATATTTATAGGCCCTTCAAAGAAAGGATCGCTTTCTGGGATTTTTTGATGTCTTGATATTTTATTAAAGTTGATAATTTAGTGGTAGGAGGAATTTGAAAATTTTTCTTGGAGATTCTGAAATATGGAGTCCTCATGCCCATGTGGACTCCCTATTTGACTATTTTAGCCACCTTTCGGAGTAACCCAAACTTTGTGATATGAATTTTATTAAGTATCAGCCTACCTAGAGATATAGTAGTACTGAGGATGGGATGGTTGTTAGGAGGATATACTAGTTTCTTTTGGAAGAATATTTATTGTAAACACTCATCTATTTTTTTAGTGGATTAGGGTGGGGGGTGAATCTGGTCATCATTCAATTTTTCTTGAAGTGAAAGGGGGTTTCAATAAACTAGGAAGCCCATTTAAATTCAATGCATCCTAGTTAAAAGATGAATATTTTCGTAATCAAATCACTATAAATTGGATTCCTTAAAACCCTGATAGGGATGTGCTTAATGCGGTTCACTTTGCTGAAAATATTCAAAGGGTGAAAAAGGCTATGATTGAGTTGTCTACCCTCAAAATATGGAGGGAGGAGGAAGATCTAAAAGTTGTGGAGGAACAGTTGGAGCATAGAGAACCTCCTGATGAGGGGGGATTGTTTGTTGTAGGAATCGAAATAGAGGATCATTCAACTAAAGGCTACCAAAGGAAGAATTATTGAAGAAAAGGAGGAGATTTGGAGGAAAAATAGTAGAGTCATACGGCTAAAGAGTGGTGAGGAAAGGGATGTCGATCACACAACATTATATGGGTTTTGGATGATTTTGAAGGTGGCATAGCTTTACCATTTGAAGATCTCGCAAAGTTGGGAAAAGACTTATTCAACAAACTATACAAGACCCCTCCTAAGGCGACCATTGTTGATGTAATATTATTGGCTCAATATCTTCCTATGTGCTCTAGAGTTTAAGACAACCAATGTTTAATGGAACTGGTGAACAATGTCATATTACAAAGGTCCTCCACAATTTTTTGAAAGATAAAATTCATGGTCATAATGTTTTGTCTATGGAATTCATTATAGGGATTGATGATATTTTGGGGGCTGATCTCTTAAGGGTGGTTGAATACTATCAATAATATTGTAGGATGCCTGATTATTTTAACTCTACCTTTATTTCCCTCATTCCCAAATTACATACTCCACACTCATTTGATGAATTCTTGCCTATATCACTATGCAACTATATTTACAAAGTCATAACAAAATCATAGATAGTAGATAAAATTGACTGTGTCCAAAAATGTATCCAAGGAACAATTCACCTTTCTGGAAGGCTCGAGAGATACGTGAGGTAATATGGGTTTCTCAAGAATGGATTTGAAGTCTAAAATGAAAGTGAAATCAAGGGATTGATAATTAAAATTGACCTTTCCAAATGATATGATATAGTTAGTTGGATATTTATCATATTGCTAATGACCTATCTCGACTTTGAAGTGCCTCTTATAAACAAGGCTATGAGTTTCGTAACCATGGTATCAATTGTAATAATTATTAATGGGTTGACTTTAAATTTTTTTCCATTCTAATCAATAATTGTGATAGGAATACCCTCGATACCCCTTATTATTTTTGCTGCTAGTTGAAGGATTTAGTAGGTTGTTAAGGGAAGAAAAAATGACATGTGACTTAAGGGGTGTTACTATAGTTGATGATATGACCATCACTCACCTATTTTTCATGGATGATATTTTATTATTTAGTGATGAATCAACATGTAATATAGCAACCTGTTAGCTCCCTGTAATTGGAAATATTGGCAAAGTCCAACTGCAGGGAGAACACTTATTTCAATCACTTTGGGATTCTAAGATGTAGCCCTCCTGAATTCGGAGAGGGATCTCTCCAATAAAGTGAAAAGATAGATTTATCTTTAAAAAATTTTGGGTAATGATATTAGGCTAGTTATGAAGGCCGAGGGTTTGTTTAGTTTTTGGATGGTTGAGCATGATTATTAGTTGAGTGGAAAGTTCTAAATGGAAAGGGTTTCAAAAGGTGTGAAGTTGCAAGAAATCAGAATAAGCTTTGGCTAAAAAGATAGATATAACGCTGGTTTTTAGTCCATTGGGCTATGGAGTCATAATAGGATTTAATTGAAACAACAAGGTTCAAGAGTGGTCCATGGGGCAAGTCATCTATGTCTAAGGATCTCTTTAAAGTTGATTTTATGGAATGAAGTGATACAACAAGAAGGGAAAATGAACAAATGAAGAACAAAGAGCAACCTAAGATTACGTAAGTACTTTGAAACTATCCTACTTTCGACATACACTTGAGAAGGACATAAAATTAATCTAAGATCTGGTAAGTACTTCGAAACTAGCCAGCTTTTGATGCACTTTCAATAGAAAAACATTTTAAACACGAAGGGAAACTTTAAAAGCAACTGTTGGAGGAGAAACTAGAGGACATGGATCACCATAAACTTCCCTAGCTCTGCTTTAATTAGTAATCTTTCAAGACAAACACATAAGGTAACAAAGAATAGTCCAAGATCAAGTAAGGACTTTTAACCTAGCCTGCTTTCAACACACTCTTAGGGAAACTTTCAACTAGTTTTTGGGGATAAAAATAAAGGACAGGGCTCACCATTACTTCCTTAGTTCATCTCTACTTAACATAAACTGAAAATAACATTCAAGAACAAAATTCAGCTGAGACAGTAGGACAAGGGAACGCCAACATTCCTAACTGCTTAAATTGAATTAAATCATTCCTAAACAACACAATTTGGAAGAAAACATATAGATAAAGCTTATCAGTCAGAGAAGGGTACTGATATATAGTAAATCCTAACTCTATGCTTGTTGTTCTTTATCAGAGAAGATGGACAAAGCGAAAATAGAAATAAAATAATAATTTACAATAAGAAATAACATCACCGTCGACATAGACCAGGATCCCATAAATCAACTTGTATTGATGCTTCAAACCAGTTACAACTTTAAGTCCAATGTTTTAGTTCAGAAATCATCTTCACTTCTCAAACTAACTTATTTAATCACAAGCAGAGCTTCAAGAGCCCGTGAACACTACTTAAAAGTAGAAGTTTCAAGCTCAAGTATATTTCAAAGTTCTGCAACCAACGTTTACAATGAACTCCTCAATAAGATTTTATAGAAGTATGAGGAGGTCGAAAGAGAAAAGATCTAAGGGTTCAAATAATACAGTTTATTACTTCTCGGCCTTTGAGGGGCTCAATGGAGAAGTTTACAGATATTTTCCTGTATTAATTGATTTACATTAAGTATTTAAGCTCGGTGGGATGATTTTTTTTTACTTTGAGGCTCTGTGTTATCCCTATAGTAACTCAGCAAATATTTTGCAATAAGTTCTTCAGATGAATTAACTGTTCGGATGTCGTGAGGAAAATATCCTCTGTTCTGGTCATTACTCGGCCTCTATTGAATGTCGTGAAGCCACAGGTGGAAATCTGGTATTTGAGAAGAATCAATTTGCCTCTTATGTGGCAGTGGAGGCTCTCTGTCTGATAGATTTTATTGATTTTTTCCTTAACTGTGTTTAATTGAACAGATTAGGCTTTTTATTTCAATCTTAGCCGTAATCTATTCAAACTATGTAAATCAGCTTCAATTCTTCATTTCTGGCTTGATTTAATTCTTCAGCACTGATACTCTTTTGTTTTGACTTAATACTTTGTGTCTTGTTGATGTGCAGGTATACAGAGGGTCCGTATAGCGTCAATGCCCATGAAACATTAACGAAACGTGGCTTTGAATCCCTGTGGATGGTTCTTATTTTATGAACAAAGGCGTGGGGATCGTCATCCCCGGCCTTTGGCTTTTCTCCAATATAATGAAAAAAACTGTAAAAACCTGCACAAAACAACAAAAATTAATAAATCCTGCGTTTATGTGGTAAAACTGCTTAGGAGGCTGTGGTTAGGAGAAAATGGTGGATATTAAGTTGGATCCGTCGATCTAGCAAAGATAAACGGTGGGGATTAGTTGTGAATATACAAAGTGAATGAGTCACTTTATAATAATATAGGCATAAAATGTGAGAAAATACAAAGAAAAAGGGAAAAATCCCTTTGGCGGAGGAAATCTGTTAAGAATTGAAATTGGGGTTTTGAGATGATCGTGGGTCGTCAGATGGGATCAGGCCACGAGATCAACGGCAGAGATTGCACGTTGAAAACCTTTGGTAGAGGCGGAGGGCGGTAGTGAAAAGCCAGATTAGATCTGAGCCGTTGATCTACAGAGATCAACGACGGGGAGCGCACGTGATAAATCATAATAGAAATGGGGAAAGGTGGTTTCGGAGGGAAAAACAATTGTTTTCACGTGATAAAAAGGCGGGTAGGTGGTATTGCCTTTTTTAACGCAATATGTGTCCCCACCAGACACGTGGCATCAGAAAATAGCTTATATCGCGTGATTTTTGAAAATTAACCTCCGCGCTGAAAGTTGCACGAAACTTCGCGTTGGCTGTCAGATCTGGGCCCTCAAATCGAACAGTGGAGAGTGAGCGTGAAATTGGCAAGATGCGCGGGAAGAACAAGGTGGGGGCAGAGGAAGGCAGTTTTAATATAAGCCGTTAGATTAAAGATTTGGACGGTGGAGATCAGATCTGGAGGGGGGCAGGACCCACAAGGGTAGGGCCTGTCGAGGTTAATATGGGTCGTTGGATGAAACAGATCAATGGCTCAATGTGATCTGTGATTTAAATGAGATAATACAAAGGCAGAGAATGGGTTAATAAGGACCGTTGAACTGCAGAGATCAACGGCTAGGATTTGGCCTAAAACATTATGAAGCAGGTATATGATTTTAAACCAAAGTTGGGAGATTCAATCTGGACCATCCGATCTGGACACGTGGACGACCAAGATGTAATTAGAGGCATGCGATCGACGGGGGAAGAACTCGAATGGCGCCGATGTGATTGGCTGTGGGCCGTCGATCTGCAGATCATATTGACAACGGAGGACTCATCGGGGGTTGAACAATTGGGGGTGGCATGATATTAACGCGCCCAATGAAAAAATTTCGATGCGATTTCGCGCAAACCATCGGATTGGCCCAATATCAACGATGGAGACGGGCTCCGACCAATGAACGAGCGGGCCCCTTTATAATATATGAAAACCAAAATTTTAATAAATACAAAGGTTTTGGTGGCTCGGGGCGGGTTATATATAAGGATTGGCGCCTGGTTACGGGGCCTATGGTTTATATGGAAAACAAAAGGCTCGGGGCTTATACATAGAAAGTGACAATCGGGATCGGGCCTTCGAGCTTTTCAATCTACCCATTTAAATTTCTCTGATGCGATTAGTGCTTCTGGACTTTAACTCTTGGTCCTAGGCGTAGGTTTATATGGAGAGAAGTGGAAGGCAGGGGTTTATACAACGGGCTCAATCGCATCGAAACAATGATGCGGGACTTTTCAATCTACCCATTTTCATTAAAAAACATTGTTCTGGCAGGTTTAGACCAAAACTTACGAAAAGTGGGTTTATGAATTTTCAAAAGGAAATATGCATCGGAGAAGGTTTATTCACAAGACTTAAGCGTCGGATGCGGGCTATATGGTTATATGAAACAACAATAAGATCGGGGGTTTATAAATGAAGGGCTAATAGCATCGGAGGCTTTTAACACAACAATTTGACTTGCGCACTCTGATTGTTCCGATGCGATAAGCTTTGAAAGGGTTTAGCACTTGGTTCTAGTGCTGGGGCATATGGTGGGGAAGTGGTTTTAGGACTTATCCCAAAGGGGCTTAAGCCCATAGTCAAAATACTTGTTTTTTATGAAAATTTTCGAAGTTTTTGATGGATTTGGGGGTTTCGGTATAGTTTAAAAATGAGTTTTAAAATTTGTAAAAGGATTTTCATGAAGGGAAGAAGGGAAATCATGAAAAATAGAGGAATTTGATGGGGAAAAATGAAGGTTAGTTTGAATTGAAAGGAAGGGAGAAATGGTGTTTTGTGTTACACTAAAAACTGTCACCTTGACATTCTACTAACTTTATGAGCTCATTAACACTCATACATACCTCCTCTGCAAGTCTTACAACCTTTACTCCTCATGTCAAGCCCTGAAACAAGAATAAAAACCCTAAAAACCTCTGAAATAATGGGTACGCAGGTAACATGAAGCCTGCCCATGTTCCTGGCTTGGGTACGCAGGTAATGCATAGCTTACTTGTGTTCCAGAATGTAGTTTTCCTTAAGAATGCCTGCATACCCCGTCCAAACTCAAAAAGGTGAGAAAGTAAAGTTAAAAAGTTGGTTTGAGGTCAATTATAGAAGATTCTAGATGAAATTTTTTGGGGATGAGTATGCTTTGATAAGGTGCATGTATCCCTCACCTTAAGGAACTAATCCCTTGATGTGAGGAGTCTATCCCTTTGAAGGAGGATTCTATCCCTACAAAGGTGGAATCCTAACCTCCTCATCTGCTCTATAAAAGGAGGCATTGGGTAGCCTCAAATGGTTAGATTTTGGAGATTGAGAATTTGAGTTCAAGCCTTAGAATATTTGAGCTTAAGTGCTGTTGAGATTCAGACTCAGTTAACTAAGACTTTTCTGAGGAAAGATCACATACCTCTATGTGCTCCTGAAGGAAGAGTGCAAGACTTATCAAAGTAGAGGAGACTCCTACTTTGGACCCCGGGAAGGCCTTTTCAAACATCAAGGCTAAGGTTGTAAGGTTCTTCTGTTATTTTAAGATTAATACAATCAAGTTTTGTTTTTCTCAATAAATTGTCATTCGATTGTTTATTTCAATAAGCTATCGTTTGATCGTTTATTTCATAGATTCCTTGATCACTATGATAGGTATGTTTTATGATTATTTGTTATACAGGTGCTATTTAATATTTTCTTGTTTGTGATTGCAGGTCAACAAAAGACGACACTTTCTTGCGATGAAAGAAATCTTGTTGCGACGGAAGGATTATTGTTGCAACGAAAGAACTCTTGTTGTGATGGAAGGATTATTGATGTGACGGAAGCACTACGACCACAAATAAGCATTTGGATCTAAGGTAGGATCTACACCTTCATAGCATTTATTTGTAAAACGAATATATTTAGAGAAAGACAAGCTTAGTTGTTTGTTTGTTGCTAGATTGTCTTTTGACACTAGGGAGATCGATCTTGTCCGCAAGACCGATTTATCTGGCTAACAAATTGGAGACTCCACTGGGGAGAAATTGTTGTTTTTGGTTCTCTTTTATTTTGATTTGAGGAAAAGTTTTTCCTGGTTTTTGATTGATGGATATCTGCCTAGGTAGCTTAGGTTTTATCTGTTTTTGAAAATTTTGAAATCTTTTAAGTTTTTCTTAAACTTTTCTGGGGACCGCACTTTGTTCTTTTGCACAGTCCGGGCAGTTTCGCACTTTCCTTAAGTAAACAATGTGGGACCACACCTGTTACTTCTGGGGCCTGCGGACCCTGTTAAAGTTTTTGAAAAACTTTAGATTTCTTGTTTCAGTTTAGTTTAGATTTGATTTAGGATTCTTAGCATCTACCTGGATCTGTATTTTTCTGTCAAAAATATCTTGTTTATGAATTTCTTTCAGCAAATTTTTCATCTCATCAATCTCCATTAAGTTAATTGGGTGTTTTGAGTCTCTTTATTGAGAAATTATTAATTTGATTTCCTTTGGTCATTACTTGGAGGTTTGTCTCAGTATTTTCACAATTTTGCATCTTTTTTCTTTTGTTTTTGCAAAAAAAAAATTTCCCCTCATTTGTCGGGGGGTGGGGGGCTAAATTGTGTATGAGTGTTAATCGCCTTTGAGTGTTTTTACTTTTTGATCTTTGGAACTCTCACCTAATTTTCTTGACTTGCACTTGATTGGTTCTTAGATTACATTAGAATCATCTTGTTTTTGAGAATCTCTTGCATATATCACATTTGCATAATTAGAATTCTCATTTTCAGAATATGAATGAAAAATGTGCATAGATTACATTTGCATACTTTTCAAGTGAATTGTGCATAGATGACAATTGCATAGTTTACATTCTGAAAAATCAATCTTAGATTTAGATCAGTTTTCTTTGATTTGAATTTATATGTTTTTATGCTTGTTTTAAAAACACAAAAATAAAAAATTGTTTTGGAGTTGATTTGCATTAGTTTTTCTTGATGAAATTAGTGCATTAGAGAATTTGTTATATTTTCTCTTAGTGATCAATTTTTTTCATTGTTGGAAGTGAATGGAAACTCTCTCCTTACTTTAGTTAGGATTCATCGAATTGAAAAGATTACATTATCATATTCGATTGCATTCAGTTTTGGTTCGGGTCATAACACCATTGGTTTCATATCCATTTACCCTTTTGATTAATAACAACCTAAATAACACAGTGCTTAATAAAATTCATCTAGTAATTTTTACATTTCTAGGGCTCTTATCACCAATATAGCTTAGGCTAGTATCTTAGAGTAGGGAGTAATTAACTCTCCAAGATAGTAAAAACAAACAAGTAGATAAATCTTGCGATAGGAAATAAATCCAATTGTAACTTGTACATTCTGGGAAGCTTCTCTTAAAGGAGTTAATCACGAGATCATGTTCGAACCTTTGAGACAATCAATTATGTTTCATTGGGAAAGATAGAAGATTATGCGCGCATTACAAACGGTAAACCTTGGATTAACCATTGTCGAGGAGCCTGGGGTCACTTGTCGGTAAACCTCAGATTAACCATGTCGAGGAGCCTTCAAGGGGATTGAGCTTTGTTACTCTGCCCTTGCGCGTGGGATCGGATCGTAGACTGTTCCCCCAGTTGTATTTGTTACTGTTGGTAACCTTAGTGTCCATAAACTTAAGATTATTTCCTAAGGTGACGGTGAAGGAAAGATCTCACTGTACCTGGAGCAGACGTCGACTAGACTCACTTGGACTCTCTGGGGGGTTCTCTTCACTCGAGATGGTTTTTTGAAGAAACTTGTGCCAGTCTGTTTCATTAAGCAGGTTGTCGGGGTAACTGTTCCAACCGCCCTTTCTGTATTAAATTCTACGATGTTGGATTTCATCACCAACTAGTGTTTTTAGTACGGGAAGTTACTGTTTGTGTGTGGTTTGACTCCTAGATTTGATAGCGCGTGTTAATTTCTTTGTTTTTACTTTTAGAGACCATAGGTGTGAATTGTGAATTTTAATTGTTAGGTGTGAATTGTGAATTGTTAATTTTAGTTTTAAATTGTTAATAAAATTCACCGAAGTTGAATATAATGGCAACTGTTCCGGAATTTACCAACCAAGGAACCCCTCTTAACGAGATTCCTAGTACTTTTCCTTGCTTTGGAAATGTTGGTCCTCCTTATATGGCTACTTTGTCATTACCTGGATTTACAATAGGTTTACCGATATGGTTATTTTCAACTTTGTTGGCCCCGAATACTCCAATTGTTCCACCTCAACCGAATGCTTCACCTCAATAGAGTTCACCATCTCAACATCACCAACCTTCTGTTGACCCTTTACCTTCTTCGCCTAATATTTCTTCCTTCATTTCTTCCTCTTCGCTTGGTAAAAGCCTTGACGCTAGTAACCAAGTGGCTAAGAAGAAGAAGAAAGGGAAGAAGAAGAAGAAGAAGAAGAAGAAGAAAGATAAGAAAGAAGTCAACCAACCAACCATGGATGTAAGTGTTAGTTGTGTTGAGGAAACCTCCAACATGCATCGTAAACCCAAATACCCTTGCAGGCTTTGTAAGGGTGACCACTTCCTTATCAATTGTCCTGGTATTCCAAAGGTCTTGGAAGTATGGTCAGAAAAATCTCATCAACTTTCCATTGATCCATCAACCAGTGATAGTCAGGTTCCTGGGAAAAAGGGTAAAGTTAGGTTTCCTTATAAGTTATGCAAAGGGAGTCATCAAACTCAGATTTTCCCTCACATGGATGAAGCCTCAAAATTATTGGAAAACCTTACTGTTCCACAGCAAGAATTTCCAATTGGTTACCGTAAACTTTCTCCCAACCTACTGTCAACTGACGGAGTGATTGATCTAATTTCAAGTACATTCGATCCCACTCTTCCATTGGAGAGTGAAACTCATATCACTCAGGTTAATAATCCATTAGTTGATCAAGTTGTCGATTCAATTTCACATTCGGTCGATCCCATTCTCCCTGTAGAGAGTGAACTTCATACCACTCAGGTTCTTCTTGTTACATCAGATTCTTCTACGCTAGGGGGCATTTCACCTGTTTCTACAGAACCCCCTCCAAGTACTGAGGTCTTTTCCTTTGATTAGAATAGACTGACAGAACCTCGTCTTCCTTCCTCCATCCCTTTCCAAATCATTGTGAAGTTTGGTGGTAGGGACATACACCGCACACAGGTCGATGAAGGTGCTTATGTTAGTATTTTATCCTCAACTACTTGGAAAGCTTTGGGTTCCCCTCAGCTTGTGCCTATTACGCAAAATTTAAAAGCTTTTAATAGAACCATAAGTGAACCTTTAGGGATCCTTCCTAAGTTTTCTATTACTTTGAAAGGTAAGACTATCTGTATTGATCTTATTGTAGTTCGGGGCCCCTTGGATTTCAATTTACTCCTTGGGAGAGACTATGTCTATGCAATGAAAGCTGTAGTATCGACACTCTTTCGCGTGATGTATTTCCCTCACAATGGAAATATTGTGACTGTAGACCAGCTTTCATTCCCTAGTCTTGTTTCTACTACCAATAATATGACATCCCTGAATGTTCCTCATATGCAAGTGGTATCTACCCTGCCACGGGTTAATTATGTGGCAACTAGTCCCATGTTTTCAGTTACCGATGTAAGAGAGCTTCTGAATATTTGCTCGTCTTCCTATGACTTAGATCCAGTAATTGACATGGAAAACTCTATGGGATTATTTGAACCTGATGTTCTCATCCCTTTTGAGTCCCTTGACATGTGTTCCTTCCAGAGAATTATTCTTCCTTCTGATGAAGACCTCTTGGAAGCCATGATCAAGGTGTGTCCATTGACATGTGTTTCTTCCAGTTGGAAGCCATGATCAGTGGCCTACGAGGATAGTTCCTTTCCCTGTGTCAACCTCGTTAAAAAATGAATCAGTGAGTCTGAGGACAGTTCTTTTCCTGTGTCAACCTCGTTAAAAAATGAATTAGTGAGTGCTGAGGAGAGTTCCTTTTATTGTGTCAACCTCGTTAAAAAATGAATCAGTGAGTTTGAGGAGAGTTCCTTTTACTGTGTCAACCTCATTAAAAAATGAATTAGTTGGTAAGAGGAAAGTTCTTTTCCTATGTCAACCTCGTTAAAAAATGAATCAGGTATGAGGACAGTTCTTTTTCTGTGTCAACCTCATTAAAAAATGATTCAGTAGGTAGATTGTA
Organism: Pinus albicaulis; assembly: GCA_034641835.2. NCBI lineage: Eukaryota > Viridiplantae > Streptophyta > Pinopsida > Pinales > Pinaceae > Pinus > Pinus albicaulis. The sequence continues at coordinate 152,185,306 of CM076584.1, forward strand.
GAGATTAGATTAATAGATTAGAAATAAGTAGTTTTTGAGGATAGTTCCTGTTACTGAGTCAACCTCGTTAAAAAATGAATCAGGTATGAGGATAGTTCTTGTTACTGAGTCAACCTTGTTAAAACATGAATCAGGTATGAGGACAATTCTTTTCTTGTGTCAACCTCATTAAAAAATGAATTAGTAGGTTATATAGGTAGATTGTAGAAAGTAGATACGAGGATAGTTCCTTTTACGGTGTCAACCTCGTTAAAAAATGAAACATGATATAGGAAAGTTCCTTTTACTGTGTCAACCTCGTTAAAAAATGAAACACGTTGCCATGAGCATAGTTCTTTTACTGTGTCAAGCTCATTAAAAAATGAAACAAATCCTCCCCTAATTGAGTCGAGTCTTTGACTAGATCTCATAAATGTTAAGTCATATATTTACGTTAGTTATTTTAGTTTTTTGCATAATTTTCTTACATTTTTAGGTCGGGTATTTCATATGATCTCGTAAATGAACCTTCATTCCATCCAGCTATTAATTACCAGCAGTGTACTTAGTTGAATGAAATGAAGCTAGGGGGCATGCGCTCTAGCAGTTACGCTTAGGGGGCATCAAGCACAGTTTTCTCTCTGTTTCAAGCTTGTGTAAAAATGAAACTACTCTGAAGCATATTTTTTCTCTGTTTCAAGCTTTTGTAAAAATGAAACCTATCTCGAGTCGATTTCGGTTATTTTCAAGACTCATTAAACTCATGAAAATCCCGAGATTATTTTTCTATCTTTCATTCTCGTAAAACACATGAAAATGCCGAGTTCTTTTCATATTTTCGTGCTCGTACATTAAATTGAAAGTCAGCCACATGAGTACATTTTTATCCCTTTTTCGAACTTGTTAAAATTTACAGAAAAAGTGAAACTATTGAGTATACTTTTATCACTTTTTCGGACTCTTGAAAATTACGAAAAAGAGAAACCTTGGAGTCCTCTTTTAAGCCCTTTTCAGACTCTCTAAACATGAAAAGATTGTCAAGCACTTGATTATTCGAACTCGTTAAAGTAAATGAATGATCGTCCTTTCAGTATAAGTTTATCCCTTTTACAGACTGAAATGGAATATTTACGAAAAAGGTATACGTTGACTAATTATGGTCAATAGAGTTCTCTCCCACATTATTTTATCCCTTTTCGGGCTCGAGAGACTAAATTTACGAAAAAGTACACCCATGGAGTTTTCTTAAGTTTTTTCTTCTGACTCCCTAAAATTGAAAAACACCGAGTTTATTTTATACTGGACTCGTTAAAACTTAACAGTAAAGGACCTGTTCGATTTTAAATAGGAATGAACCACTCCTTCTTAGGGTTCGAATTTTAAACTAAGTTGGACTCATCTGAAGGATGAGCTTATAAATAAGCAAATGTTATCCTCCTCAAGCTTGTCCAAAATAAAGAGGTACTTGCCAGAAATGGTGGGGGAAAAGAGAGAAAAATGGACTTGTTTGTTGTATTTTGATTTTTCGAAAATCCAGTTAACCACTCTTGAACATGATGCTTTTTGTTCACCTGGGTTGGGAAATCCTTTGCCTAACAGTTAATCAAACCACATTGAAAGTATTCAGCCGGTTTCTGGGTATTAGCTTTGGTTCAATTGTCATCAAGCCATCTGTAGTGTCGTTATGTGTTCAAGAGGACGGCTCAAATAAACCATTCATCTACAAAATATCTGTCATCCATTTTTACCATCCCTGATTCAGTCCTTGCCAATATATTTTCAAAACTCGATCTATGATTTCGTGTTGTGGGCTTGCCTACGTCATATCACTTTCTATCGATGACAGCTCATTATCTAGGAATTTGATCTAGAAATCGTCAGTACCTTGAAATCTGCATGTCTTAATGGCAGGTTTCTCGCTTTCGACGATAGGTTGCATCATTGACCTTCGATCGAATGATTCCGTGACATGTTCGACTTCAGCTCATTTATTCACATTTCATGGATTGTAATGAGTACTTTGAGAGCCATTGACATTACTGGTGGTTACTCTCACACTTGTTAACAGTCTACATCATTGACTGGTAATCAAGTGGTTTCTACCATGTTCGACTTCGACACATTTATTTACATGGATAGAATCGTACTAGTTCGAGAAGCAGAAATAAAGACCCTAGATCTAGTTTCCACCATCCAGGCTGTGAGGGGTTTTATTATTATATAGTAGACTATTCATTACAGATGGTTGTGCACATGCTATGTCTACACTATTGATGTAATATTAAAATCATTTCTGTATCAGAACAAGTTTAGTTAGTTTTTTATCTGAGTATGGAATGCCTACCTTAGCGATGATATGATTACATATATATATATTGCATTGAATGTTTTTACAGGTTCCGACCGGGGTGTCCATAGGATGATCCTTGAAATGATAAAGTACTTCATTCTTCAAATATGACAGACTTCATCTTCATCTATTTCATACTTCGCACTTTAGGGGGCAATCTGTTACACTAAAAACTGTCACCTTGCCATTCTGCTAACTTTATGAGCTCATTAACACTCATACATACCTCCTCTGCAAGTCTTACAACCTTTACTCCTCATGTCAAGCTCTGAAACAAGAAGAAAAACCCTACAAACCTATGAAAGAATGGGTACGTAGGTAACATGAAGCCTGCCTGCGTTCCTGGCTTTGGTACGTAGGGAATGCATGGCTTACCTGCGTTCCAGAACGAAATTTTCCTTAAGAATTCCTGCGTACCCCGTCCAAACTCAAAAAGGCGAGAAATTAAAGTTAAAAAGTTGGTTTGAGGTCAATTCTAGAAGGTTCTAGATGAGATTTTTTGGGGATGAGTACGCTTTGATAAGGTGCATGTATCCCTCACCTTAAGGAACTAATCCCTTTATGTGAGGAGTATATTCCTTTGAAGGAGGATTCTATCCCTACAAAGGTGGAATCCTAACCTCCTCATCTGCTCTATAAAAGGAGGCATTGGGTAGCCTCAAATGGTTAGATTTTGGAGATTGAGAATTTGAGTTCAAGCTTTAGAATATTTGAGGTTAAGTGCTGTTGAGATTCAGACTCAGTTAACTAAGACTTTTGTGAGGAGAGATTACATACCTCTATTTGTCTTGGTTGGAGGAGTGCAGATCTTGTCAAAGTAGAGGAGACTCCTGCTTCGGACCCCGGGAAGGCCTGTGCAACATCAAGGCTCAGGTTGTAATGTTTTCTTTCTTTTGAAATTAATACAAATATACTCATTTTTCCCAATAAGCTGTCATTTAATGGTTTATTTCACAGATTCCTTGATCACTATGATAAGCATGGTTTATGATGATTTCTATATGGGTGCTATGTAATATTTTGCTTGTTTGTGATTGCAGGTCTACGAGGAAAACTCCTTCAAGTGCACGAAGGACAACAACGACTTCAAACAAGCGCTGGACATACGGTAAGTCTTTTACACGTCTATAGAGCTTTTTGTAGATCATATATGCTTAGAGAAAGATTATTTTATTTGGTTGTTTGTTGCTAGATACTTTTAGTACTAGGGAGATCGGTCTTGTCCGCAAGACGGATTAATCCACACAACATTTTGCAGCAATCTTTTCTCTATGAAATCAGCCGAATTTCAGAGTTTGAAATGGAAACCGCAGTGAAGATTTAAACAAAGGGCAAGATGTCTTCATGAGTCTTCAATAGATAACATTTTTAGCAATAAACTTGTTTCTTGAAGGCTTCAAAAATGATTTAGCCACCTTTTGATATAACAATTTTATAGGTGGCTAATAGTGACTCCACTTGGGGATGGTGCCTTCTTGAAGGCATCAAGAACTTTAGACTTGCATTCTCTGGGAGGCTGATCAGTGCCCTATCCATTGGGCTGTAACTTTCTTTACTTGGATGATTTTATTTTTCTCTGAAAAATGTTAGTAGCCATGAAAAACAATGGATCTTCATCAACACAAGCTCTCTACCTACCCAATCCTACTGATCTAACATTTTTCTTCTTTAGAGTGCACTTGGATTGGAAAACTCTTTTACAACATTTTATTCTTTTGAAAGAAAAAAATATAATCTATTTCTACTCTTTATTTCTCCATGAACTCAGATTAAACAGTTGAGCTCATATGCTTCTCTACCTAATCTACTAATCTGTTAGGATTAAACAGTCTAACATATTTTATTCACTAATTTCTAAAACAGAAATTTAAAAGCATACAAGTTAGGATTGAACAGTCCAACTTGTTGTTGATCTATGGCATAAACAATAAACTACACATAGATATTATTCTACAGAAAATTTAATCAAAATGGAAGGCTTAAGATATAAAAGTTTCTCAACATGGCCTTCTCTTTTCTACAGCTCTGTTTTTACTTCTGTTTGAGCTGTTCTTTCCTTGTTCTCTGGTTCATATTTTGAGCTGATTAGAACCAGTTTTACCTCTGTTTTGACTCAGAATTTAAAACAGATTTGATTCATTCTTGCTTGGAAACTAAGGTTTGGATTTTGAGCTTGTTTGAACCTTTAATTTCTAACCTAATCTATCTAACTGATAAGCCAAGATTAAGCTGTTTGGCAAATCGAATTCACTAACCTATCAGCAGTCAATTTAAAACTAATTAGTCATGATTAGGCTGTATGACTAACTAGAAGTGTGTTTTTCAGGAGTGGCATTAAAGCTTGCACACTTTCGGATTTCATTTATCTTTTTGGTATGGGGCTGTACCTTTATTGTTTTTACAAACTGCCCTCTTTTCTTTCTTCTATTGTTTTTGAATTTTTGATCTTTCTAACTTTGAATGCAATGATAGATGAAATATTTATAATGGAAAAAAGATAAAAAGGCTTCAAAACATGACATGGATCAAGAGAAGTAATGTTTGAGAATCCTACTATTGATAAGACCTCCAAACAGTTCAACTCCATTCAACTCTCGTAAGAAATAGGCATTGTTACCAGGAGCTGAATGAATGAGATAAGGGCCAAGCCATAAGTTGTGAAATTTTCCATGCTTGCCCTTGTCTTCTCTCCTTGAGTCCCACTTTAAAATTTTGTCCCCAACATTGAAATGGCTGGCCTTTGTTCTTTTATCAAAAAGTTTCTTGATGTTGTCTTGCTTTTGTAATGCTTTGTTATAAACCTCCTCCTTGTTTGCTAAAGGTGAATGGTCTGATTTATCCTCCTGATCATGTCATTATCTTCAGTTTGTAACTCTTGAATAAAATTCATAACTGGTGTACCAAGGCTGGTTGGAAAAATTGCATCAATACCATACACAAGCTGGAAGGGTGACATACCAATAGATTTCTTCAATGTCAATCGGTTAGCCCAAAGTGCATGAACTAGCTTTGTGTGCCAAGAATTCTTGTTTTCCTCCAACAACTTCTTGATTATGTTCACCAAAATTTTGTTTGAGGATTCTGCAAGTCCATTACCTTGAGGGTAATAGGTCGTGGAATGACCCAATGTTATCTAATATTTGTGACAGAATTCAACCATCTTCTTTGATCCAAATTTTGTTGCATTATCAATGATGATCTTGGTATGGCATCCAAATCTAGAGAGAATATTAGTCTCCATGAATTTTATAATGACAGAATCATGGGCTTGCCTACAGGGTATGGCTTCTATCAATTTGGTGAAGTAATGTGGTAGTGAGAATCCATCTATGTTGGGCAGAGGATGGTGGATGGATTTCTCCTATGAAGTCAAGTCCCCACTGTTGAAAATGAGCTTCAACAATGATTGGATGCATAGTTAAGGGTAGAAGCTTCCTTTTGCCTTCAAAAAGTTGGCATTTATGACAAGAAATTATCATCTTGTGTATATCAAGAAAGAGAGTGTGCCAATAGTAACTAGCCCTTAGGATTTTGTTGGCTGTTGTCTTCCAGTAGAGGTGACCTCCACATTCTCCTTCATGGAACTCGTGCTTAAACTTCTCTGCATCAAACTCAGGCAAACATTTAAGCAATACCCCACTTGCATTTTTCCAATAAAGACATTTCTCTATAATGCAATAGTTTACAACTTTTAACTTCAATAACCTTACCTTTGTTTTTGATAAACCGGGAGGTGTATTCAAATTAAGAAAATAAAATAAAATATCAGCATACCAAGAGGAATTCATAAAATGGTCTTCAACAATGGGAATTGAGAATTCTTCTTGGTCATCTAAAGCATTTATCATATTAATATCAAGAACTTCAAAATTTGATTCAGCCATTAATCTAGCTAGACCTTGGCCTTTGATGAGTTTAGTGGGCTTGATCTCTAAATCATATTCAAGAATAATATCTATCCACTTACCTCTCTTACCATCCGGGTCCTGTGTTAGAATGTCTTTCACAACTGAATTTGGGACAAAGGCAATGATGTGTGAGTGAAGGATGTATACTCTGAAGTCTTTTAAAGCTTTGACCAGAGAAAAAGCTTGTTTTTCCATAATGTTATACTTCAAAGGGGCATCCCTTAATGCCTTGCTAGAGAATGCAATAGGCTGCTCTTGTCCTTGTGGATTTTTCTGTAAAAGGACAACAACTATTGTATGTTCTGATGAAAATGAAAAAATATAAAAATCTTTTGAAAAATCAGGACTTATTAGAACCGGTGTTTTGGTTAATGCTTGTTTCACCAGCTCAAAGGACTTCTTTGCTTCCAAGGTCCATTTAACCCCATGCTCCTTCTTTAGCATGTTTGTTATGTTCCTAAGGAGCTCAACCAAGTTGGGCATGAACCTTCTTAAGAAATTAATCTTTCCAATTAAAGATTGTAGTTCATTGATGTTTCGAGGATGAGATATTTGCAATATGGCCTCAATCCTCTTTGGATCTATCTTTATACCCTCTTCCGAAATAATGTGGCCAAGGAGTTTTCCTTTTTGGAGCCCAATCAGTGTTTTCTTAGGGTTTAAAGATATCCCAAACTTTCTGCATTTCTCAAAAAAAATTCTCAAATGTTCTAAGTGCTCTTCATCCGTCTTTGAAAAAACAGTAACATCATCAAGGTAAATAATGATGAAGTAGCCTAATTCTTCCGAGAATTCTATGTCCATGGCTCTCTGAAAATTTGGTCCAGCATTCATTAGACCGAAGGGAATTTTCACATACATGAAAGTGCCCCAAGGTGTAGTAAACGCTGTCTTTAGTTGATCATCAAGGTGGACTAAAATCTGATTGTACCCTAAGTAGCCATCAAGCAAAGAAATTCTTTTTGAACCAACTACCCTTTGTAAAATATGGTCCATCTTAGGTAAAGGGTAGTTGTCCTTGAGTGAAGCTTTGTTTAAGTCTCTAAAGTCTATACAAAGCCTAATATCTCATGTTTTCTTCCTAACTGACACTAGATTAGACACCCACTCAGAATATCTAATAGGGACAATAATACCAGCTTCATACATTTTCTTAATCTCCTTCTCAACTAAATGCAACTGAACATGGTTTATTCTGTGCAGTTTCTATTTGAATGGCTTTGGTTTTTCTTGAGAGGGATTTTGTACTGAATTATTTCAGTGTCATGGGATTTTAGATCTTCGTAACTCCACGCAAAAACATCAGAAAATTCTTTAAACAACTCTATGTATTTAAGTTTAATGTGAGCTGGTAAAGTTTTAGACAGTTTAATCATTCTCAGTTTAAGTTCACTACCTATGTTACACTCTTCCACTTCAGTCTCTACAGGCTCCATTTTTGGCTTTTTAGCCACATCGTTGAAATCGAACAACTCTTCTAAAGGAGACAAACCCTTTGGCAAACTTTCGTCATTAGACTGCAGAGTTTCTAAGTCCTTTGTTTCTATCCCTCCAATCATTTCTGTTTTTTTTCAGGTTTGCTTGACAATAGATTTATATCAGCAAGCTTAGGAGACGGTTCTTATTCACCAAGAAAGTTTTCTTCCCTAGGACAGTCTGTTTCATAATCTGAATCCGAACTGGGTAGTTCAAATTCATTTCTGAACTGCATGAAGTATTCTATTTGTTTTTCTCCATCGAAAACTTGCCAATATTTATCGTTATCAGGGACAGCCGGTCTAAACTTAATCTGAGTTGTACATTCTTTGGTTTCATATGGCGTTAAACATGTTCTAGCTGTGAAAGCTAAGCTGTGGGCCATGATATTTTTTCTTCACGGGACAAAAATCAAATGGGATATCTCAAAAGTTTTAAGTAAATCCACGACATTGTTTCGATAGGCTCTGAGTCTAGGGTGGTTAGCATTGTATTCCCCGTTGACCTACTTAATGATTAGTTCTGAATCCCCATGCACTCTAATTCTTTTGGCTCCTAATTTTTTCAACAAATGTAAGCCTAAGAGAAGGGATTCATATTCTGCTATGTTATTCAAACACTGAAAGTTTAATCTACAAGAAAGACTTTCTGTGTGGTTGTTTTCAGTGTTTCGTATCCAGACACCTGCACCAGCGTTGCTCCTAGTGCAGGACCCATCAAAGTACATAATCCATAGAGGACTAGTTTCGGGTTCTTTCGTTTGATTACTGTCCTCTTCAACAAGTGTGCTTTCGGTTTGTTCTTGAAAATCAACACTCTGTTGTATTTGATTTAATTCCTCTAATTTTTCACTATGTTGAGGAATGATTTCTTGACTCTCAAGGTTAAAAAGCAATGGACTAATTATTTTTAGCTCAAGACCTGTGTTTGGTTTGCTGTAGCTTACAGGTTTAGCAAACTGTTTAGACATTTATGTGGTGTTTATCTCCTCCTCTCTATCGGCCATTAAATCTGTTAAAGTGACTTGTTTACTAAACGATTCATCGTTAAATAGAATAAAAGAATCAAGGCATGTATTTATAGAATACAGAGGAGAGTTTTGAGGTCTGTCTTGACTAGTGACCATGTATTTCATATGGGACTCCCTGTAAAGTCTTCATGTCTGATTGAAGACATGGATGGTCGCGTAGGTCATGTCCATCTGCATAGTCCCTTGCAACTTAGCCCCCCAAGACCGAGATAACAACATTCCATACTTTGGGGTACATCAGCCACAACAATATCCATAACCAAACATTTGGTTGGAATCAAGGCTAAGTTAACGCAAAGGTCTATGATTAATCCTAAACATTTTACTCTGCTTGAGTTAAAGGAGTAAAGGTATTTATAAGGTCTGGTGATTTCTAAACCCAGGCTCTCCATTACAGCTTTTGGCATTAAATTATGAGAAGCCCCTGAGTCGTGCATAGCGTTATGCAAAATTTTGTCATGAAAATTTAAACTTACATAAAAGGGAGGACCTAGTCCCTCTTGATATCTACCTTCAATATTTGGACCAAAAATAAGCTCTGGCTAGTAATCATTAAGTTTGAATGTGTTATTATTATCCTCTATGTTTAAAGCCTTCAAAATTTGGGTCCTATATACATTCTGGGTAGCTAACTCAGAGAGAGGAACAAAGATTTTAATTTTGGAAATTTCTTGCTCCAGGCTGAAAGGAATTTGATTCTTTGAAGTGCTTGTCTCAGCCTTATAAACTGCCACTCTATCAGCAAAATATGTTTGTTGATTAGTTCTATTTACATTTGACAGGATTGTTTTAACAGGAGTATTAGCTGAGGTGCTAACACTACTATGGTCTGCACTCTGTTTTGCATTGTTTTGAGTGCCTTTCTCTTTACCTTTATCAGAATTTCCCGCCACTGCTTTGTCCCTTTGCTTTACAATTTTTGGTTTGTTTACAGTGTTGTTTTGTGAAGATTTGTCAGAGGTTTTATTGTTGGGAGTTTTTTTATTGGTTTTACTTCTAAGGTCATACTCTCTTTGAGACTCTATGATGACATTCTCCATGTCTTGATAATAACTTTCATCATTATCTCTTTTGTCATCATAAGGTGTGTATAGACCTTGTTTTCTATTATAATGAACCTCAAAGTCATCATTATCTACTCCCAGCATGTTGATATCATCTTCCTATATTTTCTCATCTGTGTCTTCAACCTCACTCATGTAGTTTTGATGAAAGGGAGGAGTGATCTGTTGATCATCTTCCCTTGGTCTATTTTGAGGCTGATTTCTTCTAAAATTCTGATTTTGGTTCTGGTTCCTATTTTGAGGAGCAGTTTGGTTTTGACTTGCTTGTGCTCTCTCAAGAATGCTCATTTTCTTCATCATCTCCTCCATAATTCTCTCCATTTTTTAGCTGGAAGTATAAGGTGTGGATTCCTCTCTAAAGGAGACTCTCTTCTCATTCTTCATTCTTGCTCTTTTCTCCATTAAGTTGACTTCCACAGCAAAAGCCCCTTTTTTCATATATTCAAGGGTGAGAGGATATCTTTCTCTCAGTTGATAGGCCATCTCGGGGTCCAACCCTTCAGGAAACTTGTTTAACGCTGAGCCTTGTGGAGGTTTTAAATCCAGGGGAAGGGCATTATACACACTATTAAATCTAGTGCAGTAAGCTTGTACACTTTCCCCAGTGTTTCTGTGAATATTTTTGTAATCAGAGAGTATTTGAAGAGGGTTTTTACTCACTTCCCATTTGTTTAGGAAGGTCTGATGAAAGGCTTGGAGATCATTTATACTATGGGGGGTTAAGCCTTTAAACCATTTTCTTACTTCTCCCCCCAAACTCTGAGCAAATAGTCTAAGTTTGACAGAATCATCATCAATTTCATTTCTGTCAAAGTAGTCATTCATTTTATCCAAATGTTGTGATGCAGTTGTAGTATTACTAGCATCATACAATGATATTTTGGACTGATAGTCCTGTGGAAGATTGACTAAGGGAACAGGAAGGACTAAGGGAGCATACCATGCTGCCATGATATGTGGAGGGGGTGGATTTACAAGAGGTGAATTAACAAGAGGGAAAGTGGGCTAGAGTGGAGTGGTTTGGGCAGTGGATGTGGGATGAATAGATGTGGATGGACCAGGAAAAGATTGCTGAGATGATCTTGGATGAGAGACATCTAAATTGTGAAGGAAATGTAAATCAGGTAGTGTTTTTTCTCTACTACCAGGATGTTCACTTGTTTCAGGAGATGAAAGTGAAGACTCAGAATCTAGCTTATCTAAATCATCAAGAGACCTAGTTCTAAATGGATTTCTTAGATCTACTTGTGATTGTTGTAGAGTTGCAAGATTTTCAGGAACTAAATTAGCTCTCAAGGGTGATCTGAAAATAGTTGAAAATTTTATCTTAGGAGACCTCTTAAGGATACTTTCCGGGTATCAACTATCTCAGGTGGGTTTGGGTCAGGGTAGGCTCTAGTATGAATCTTCCTAGGAGCCACTATGCTATGTTTTTTAGACCCAACTAAACAAGAACAGATTAACCAGATATGACAATCTTTGAGAGGTTAACTGATCTGTTTTTACACAAATTTTAATCCTAAAAATCCTCTTACTGAGTTTAAATGATGATATGATAATAATGGTTCTTCCCAGTGGAGTCTAAGGTCTGTTTAAGATTTTTGGAGTCGCCAAGTGGAAGTTTTTAGCTCTTTTCAGAGGTAAAAGGTTTTATGGTCCACCATCATGTTTATTAAATACCAATCTGAAATATTTTTGGGTTTTTCTGAGTTAATTTTTAGTCCTATTATTTCTTAAGAGTGTTCTAAATCTATTTCAAAACTTAGCTACGGTCCTGAGACAAAGGCAGTCTACTCTTATGGCTAAGCCAGCTGATCCTTCAAGGTTTGATAAGGTCTTATGAGAATCCTAGGGTTTTCCTAGTTTGTCACTGATTCAAATTTTTTTTATCATGATTACCATCTGTCTGGTAGTGCTTGAAAAGGGCTGCTTTTACTCACTGCACAATGTTCTTGAATCAAGGATTTTCTGAGGTATTAAAAGGTACCTAGGCTAAAAAACACTCAAAAAGTACCCAGTGGAGTCACCAGAAGATGTTAGCTCCTGGTGGCTCAACTGCAAAATAAAACAAAGGTAATTTAAATCAAGGGGTACTCTGAGGTTGTAAAAGCATATAGGATGAAGTTTTATTACTCAGAAGTTCCCCAGGAGAGTCGCCAGAAGATGTTAGCTCCCTGTAATTAGCAAGATTGGCAAAGTCCAACTACAGGGAGAACACTTATTTCAACCACTTTGGGATTCTAGGATCTAGCCCTCCTGAATCCGGAGAGGGATCTCTCCAATAAAGTGAAAAGATAGATTTATCTTTAAAGGTTTTTGGGTAATGATATTAGGCTAGTTATGAATGCCGAGGGTTTGTTTAGTTTTTGGATGGTTGAGCATGATTATTAGTTGAGTGGAAAGTTCTAAATGGAAAGGGTTTCAAAGGTGTGAAGTTGCAAGCAATCAGAATAAGCTTTGGCTAAAAAGATAGATATAACGCTGGTTTTTAGTCCATTGGGCTATGGAATCATAATAGGATTTAATTGAAACAACAAGGTTTAAGAGTGGTCCATGGGACAAGTCATCTGTGTCTAAGGATCCCTTTAAAGTTGATTTTATGGAATGAAATGATACAACAAGAAGGGAAAATGAACAAATGAAGAACAAAGAGCAACCTAAGATCAGGTAAGTACTTTGAAACTATCCTGCTTTCGGCATACACTTGAGAAGGACATAAAAGAAATCTAAGATCTGGTAAGTACTTCAAAACTAACCAGCTTTTGATGCACTTTCAATAGATAAAAATTTTAAACACGAAGGGAAACTTTAAAAGCAACTATTGGAGGAGAAATTAGAGGAAAGAGCTCACTATAAACTTCCCTAGCTCTGCTTTACTTAGTAATATTTCAAGACAAACACATAAGGTAACAAAGAATAGTCCAAGATCAGGTAAGGACTTTTAACCTAGCCTGCTTTCAACACACTCTTAGGGAAACTTTCAGCTAGTTTTTGGGGATAAAACTAAAGGACAGGGCTCACCATTACTTCCTTAGTTCATCTCTACTTAACATAAACTGAAAATAACATTCAAGAACAACATTCATCTGAGACAGTAGGATGAGGGAACGCTAGCATTCCTAACTACTTAAATTGAATTAAATCATTCTTAAACAACACAATTTGGAAGAAAACATATAGATAAAGCTTGTTAGTTAGATAAGGGTATTGATATACAGTAAACCCTAACTCTAGGCTTGTTGTTCTTTATCAGAGAAGATGGACAAAGTGAAAAAATAAATAAAAAAACAATTTACAATAAGAAATAACATCACCATCGACATAGACCAGGATCCCATAAATCAGCTTGTATTGATGCTTCAAACTAGTTACAGCTTTAAGTCCAATGTTTCAGTTCAGAAATCATCTTCACTTCTTAGACTAACTTATTTAATCACAAGCAGAGCTTCAAGAGCCCGTGAACACTATTTACAAGTAGAAGTTTCAAGCTCAAGTATATTTCAAAGTTCTACAACCAACTATGTGAAATGACCTCAATAAGATTTTATAGAAGTATGAGGAGGTCGAAAGAGAAAAGATCTAAGGGTTCAAATAATACAGTTTATTACTTCTCGGCCTTTGAGGGGCTCAATGGAGAAGCTTACAGACATTTTCCTGTATTAATTGATTTACATTAACTATTTAAGCTCGGTGGGATGATTTTGTTGACTCTGAGGCTCTGTGTTATCCATGTAGTAACTCAGTAGATATTTTTCAATAAGTTCTTCAGCCGAATTAGCTATTCGGCTGTCGTGAGGAAAACATCCTCTATTCTTGTCATTACTTGGCCTCTATTGAATGTTGTGAAGCCATAGGTGGCAATCTGGTAGCTGAGAGGAATCAATTTGCCTCTTATGTGGCAGTGGAGGCTCTCTGTCTGATAGATTTTATTGATTTTTTCCTTAATTGTGTTTAATTGAATGGATTAGGCTTTTGATTTCGATCTTAGCCGTAATCTATTCAAATTGTGTAAATCAGCTTCAATTCTTCTTTTCTGGCTTGATTTAATTCTTCAACACTGATACTCTTTTGTTTTGATTTAATACTCTGTGTCTTGTTGATGTGCAGGTATACAGAGGGTCCGTATAGCGTCAATGCCCATGAAACATTGATGAAACGTGGCTTTGAATCCCTGTGGATGGTTATTATTTTATGAACAAAGGCGTGGGGATCGTCATCCCCAGCCTTTGGCTTCTCTCCAATATAATGAAAAAAACTGTAAAAACCTGCACAAAACAACAAAAATTAATAAATCCTGAGTTTATGTGGTAAAACTACTTAGGAGGCTATGGTTAGGAGCAAATGGTGGAGATTAAGTTGGATCCGTCGATCTAGCAAAGATCAACGGTGGGGATTAGTTGTGAATATACAAAGTGAATGAGTCACTTTATAATAATATAGGCATAAAATGTGAGAAAATACAAAGAAAAAGGGAAAAATCCCTTTGGCGGAGGAAATCTGTTAAGAATTGAAATTGGGGTTTCGGGCGAAAACCTTTGGTAGAGGCGGAGGGCGATAGTGAAAAGTTAGATTAAATATGAGCCGTTGATCTGCAAAGATCAACAGTGGGGAGCGCACGCGACAAATCATAATAGAAATGGGGAAAGGCGGTTTCGGAGGGCAAAACAGTTGTTTTCGCGTGATAAAAAGGCGGGTAGGTGGTATTTCCTTTTTGAATGCGATATGCATCCCCGCTCGACACGTGGCATCAGAAAACAGCTTATATCGCGTGATTTTTGAAAATTAACCTCAGCGCTGAAAGTTGCGTGAAACTCTGCGTTGGCCATTAGATCTGGGCCCTCGGATTTAACAGTGGAGAGTGAGCACGAAATTGGCAAGATGCGCGGGCGGAACGAGGTGGGGGTAGAGGAAGGTGGTTTTAATATAAGCTGTTAGATCAAAGATTTGGACAGTGGAGATCAGATCTAGAGGGGGGCAGGACCCATAAGGGTAGGGCCTGTCGGGGTTAATATGGGCCATTGGATGAAACAGATCAACAGCTCAAATGTGATCTGTGATTTAAATTAAATAATACAAAGACGGGAGAATGGGTTAATAAGGATCGTTGATCTGCAGAGATCAACGGCCAGGATTTGGCCTAAAACATTATGAAGCGGGTATATGATTTTAAACCAAATTCAGAAGATGCAATCTGGACCGTCTGATCTGGACACGTGGAGGACCCAGATGCAATCGGAGGCATGTCATCTGCGGGGGAAGAACTCGAATGGCGCCGATGCGATTGGTTGTGGGCCGTCGATCTATAGATCAGATCGATGGCGGAGGACTCATCGGGGGTTGACCAATCCGGGGTGGCATGATATTAACGCGCCCAATGAAAAAATGCCGATGCAATTTTGCACAGACCATCGGATTGGCCCAATATCAACGGCGGAGACGGGCTCCGACCAATGAACGAGCGGGCCCCTTTATAATATGTGAAAACCAAAATTTTAATAAATACAAAGGTTTTGGTGGCTCGGGGTGGGTTATATATAAGGATTGGCACCCGGTTGCAGGGCCTGTGGTTTATATGGAAAACAAAAGGCTCGGGGCTTATACATAGAAAGTGCCAATCGAGATCGGGCCTTCGGGCTTTTCAATCTACCCATTTAAATTTCTCCGATGCGATTAGCGCCTTGGGACTTTAACTCTTGGTCCCAGGCGTAGTTTTATATGGGAAGAAGCGGAAGGCAGGGGTTTATACAACCGGCTCAATCGCATTGGAACAATGATGCAGGACTTTTCAATCTACCCATTTTCATTAAAAAACATTGTTCTGGCGGGTTTAGAACAAAACTTACGAAAAGTGGGTTTATGAATTTACAAAGGGAAATATGCATTGGAGAAGTTTTATTCACAAGACTTAAGCGCCGGATGCGGGCTATATGGTTATATGAAACAGCAATAAGATCAAGGGTTTATAAATGAAGGGCTAATCGCATCGGAGGTTTTTAACACAGCAATTTGACTTGCGCACTCCGATTGTTCCGATGCGATAAGCTTTGAAAGGGTTTATTACTTGGTTCTAGTGCTGGGGCATATGGTGGGGAAGTGGTTTTAGGACTTAGCCCAAAGGGGCTTAAGCCCATAGTCAAAATACTTGTTTTTTATGAAAATTTTCAAAGTTTTTGATGGATTTGGGGGTTTCGGTAAAGTTTTAAAATGAGTTTTAAAATTTGTAAAAGAATTTTCATGAAGGGAAGAAGGGAAATCATGAAAAATAGAGGAATTTTGTGGGGAAAAATGAAGGTTATTTTGAAGTGAAAGGAAGGGAGAAATGGTGTTTTGCAGCAGTCTTTTCTCTATGAAATCAGTAGAATTTTAGAGTTTGAAATGGAAACCGCAGTGAAGATTTAAACAAAGGGCATGATGTCTTCATGAGTCTTCAAGAGATAAAATTTTTAGCAATAAACTTGTTTCTTGAAGACTCCAAAAATGATTTAGCCACCTTTTGATATAACAATTTTATAGGTGGCTAACACAGCCATCAAAGAGGCCCTATCACTTTTTGAGAAATCTACAAGCATGTGGGTAAATTTTTATATATCTATTCTCTCCCATCTCTACCTATCCAAGGATGAGTCGACAAAAGCTCATAATATTTTTCATTTTCATTCTAACAATTTTGATGAAGGTTTAAAGTATTTAGGGTTCCACTTGAAACCCATTGACTATAGAAAGACTGAATGGAATTAGGTAACTGGAAATATTTATAAGAGATTAAAGGTATGGAGATTCATATGGTTTTTTATAGCTAGCAAATTGGTTCTCATAAAATCTATCATGGAAGATATTCTAGTATTATGGATGTCCTTATCCTTGATCCCAAAATAATTTTTAAACACTATCTGCAAGATATACAGTCGGTTTTTATCGCTCAGGTCAAAAGGCGGTCGGTTCTTCACTTGGGTTAAATTAGACAAGATTAATTTCCAAATATATGTGGTGGGTGTGGCCTTAAAAACATTCACCTCTTTGCAAAGGAATTGGCTGTGAAATCTAGATGGATACTGATATCCATTGATAGTCTATGGAAAACTATTGTATGCAGAAAGTATATACACCCTTGCTAACTTGAAGAATAGATTCACTTTTTGAAAAAGAAGAGGCGAAATTTTTTGGTAATATGTAAATATGCCTTATCCTCATTTTCAATGGTTGAAGAGGGATTGTATTTGAAAGTTAGAAATGGTGAAAAGGTGAGGATCAATATTGATTCTTGGGTGGGATGTAGAAAATATTTTATTTTCCTCGTGAGTTTGTAAATTTTCCAAATACATATGGAAGGATTACTTTAAACCATTTGGCTGATAATTCATGTACATCTATCTTGGCTCATGGATGGGCAGATTCTAACCAACTTAACCTACCAATTGACCACTTTAAAAAATGGAAAAATTACATTGTTTCTCTCAATGTCTCCCATGTTCCTCGTAGAGATAGGAATATTCTTTATGTTGGGTGCATTCATCATTTTGGGAATATTCGCCAAAATCAGGATAAATGTTTATTATTGATGACAAGAGACTAGGGGAGTTAGCATGGTGGCGAAGAAAATTATTAAAACTTTGTTACGGAACTAAAGCATGCTTATTTCAGTGGTGCATCTTAGAAAATAAAGTCCCCACATGCAACAATTTAAAAAAAATATATATGAATGGTTGGGCCCAACTAGTATGCTCTATGTAAAAATGGTGAGCAGACTTTGGATCACCTTTTTCTTTCCTTCCCTTTGACTTTGTGAGTGTGGAAGTCAATAATAAATTACTTGGGAATCGTATCAACTTGGCAAGGTGCATATTATAATGCTACTTGGAAGCACTAGTGGAAATGAGCAAATCCAAAAAAGAACAAGAGTTTACCTTCACTTATTAGCTGGGGAATTTGGATCTCAAGGAACAATGAAATATTCTAAGACAAGTCTACTACTCTTAACAGAGTTTCCACACAGGCCATTGCCATTTTCTCTCTTCTTTCTACTGCTAAGCCTACACTCAAACCTCGTAATATAACCACTGAAATAGTAGACCATTATTTTCCCTGGGAATTCTTTAACGTGGATTATCTAGTTGGGGATGAATGAAGCGGGGACTTCATTGTTTTATACCTTCAAGAAAATCAAATTTTCAAGTTTCAAAATGGGTTGGGTAGAGGCACAAACATTTATTATAAGTTAGTTTCCCTCAAGATTCTTCTTTCATTTTCTATTGAGAAGGAATGTCGTCAGTTGGATATTTTTCATGACTTTATGATTGTTATAAATTGATTTAATGAGACTTCAAGATGTCACATTCACACACTGCGCCCAATCCTTAAGGATATATTACATTAATAAAATGGTTTTGATTGGATCTCATGTTATCATATTTACAGGGAAAGAAATTCCATTGGATACTCATTATATAAATGGGACGCATTGCATTTTTAGGCGCTTGGAAAATATTTGGGCAGATAGATGATAATGTTTCATAATATTATCACAGGAATTTGGCGAAGGGATTACAGATGGAAATTTTACATGATTGACTAAAAATCTACCTATTTTTTCAATCTGAAAAAATTCCCAAGTGACTGGGAGGATATGTATGTAATGTTACTTTTTATTTTATATGTGACTGGGAAGATATGTATGTAATGTTTCTTTTTATTTTACATGTATCTTTGCTCTGACTTCTGTTAAATAGTTGTTTAGCTAACTTTTGAATGTACATTAGTGCATATAATTAATTTAATTTTTGTTTTCCATAATGGAAATTACAATTTTTTTTCACAAAAAAAAAATGGCTAGACATTTGTTATCATTGAGAAAAAAAAATTAAAACCATACAAGACTATATTTGATTTTGTGACAAATTATTTATATTAAGATTGATAAAAAAATTGAAATGCATATC
Source organism: Pinus albicaulis (assembly GCA_034641835.2). Taxonomy (NCBI): domain Eukaryota; kingdom Viridiplantae; phylum Streptophyta; class Pinopsida; order Pinales; family Pinaceae; genus Pinus; species Pinus albicaulis. The sequence goes on from CM076584.1 coordinate 152,204,049, forward strand.
AATTAAATTGTTAATTTATCTATTGTGTGACAATCACTAGTAACATTGCTAGTTATTCTATTCAACTTTACTCTTTAAAGGAACCACCTCTAAAAATTAAAACTTTCAATATTATTGAAATTATTCATGGCCTTAAAAATGTATTTCTGTAACTTAGGAGTCTAAGATGTTACAAATATAAAATAATGATATGTAATAAATTTTAATAATAACAAGTTTTTGCACCGAAGTTCAATTGCTACCATTTTGGTTTGAAATTATACCTTAAGAAACATTGTATAAAAAATTATAATCTACATTGGTTTTTGATAAATTAATAGTGGTGAAGGGGAAAATTGAATCTTATAATTGTTTTGGCAAGAACTAATAAATTGAGATGTGAATTGGAAAGTTAATTACTTGTTGAGTGTCAAGGAATTGCATAATTTTTTGTGGGTGTAACAAGTAAATTTGCACATTTAAAATTTTATTCTACAAAAAATACGAGGAAAACATAAATAATGGTGCAATTGAATGCTTGTAAGACTTGCTTAAATTATGGTGAAAAGTAATTACGGTGAACAATTTTCAAAAATCTTATTTTTAAAATAGTTTTTCTGTAAAGCCTAAAAATATAAAATTACTACACTAACAAATCATGACAAAAAACCATGTATAAATATTGCAGCCATATCCATAAATTATAACAAAAAAATTAGCAAGTCATAGTCGACTATACAATTTGTTAGTAGGGTGTGTTTTTTTTCTTCATAAATTGTTAAAATGCTTTTGCTTACCATAAACCGAAAGTGTTTGCCACGATATTCCCCCAATAGAAGACATAATCGCCTCACGGGATTTGATGGAAATCAAATCCAATTATGGACTTAATCATTTTAACCCTAGTTACAAATACATCATTACACAATTCGGTATTTATCATGAAAAATATTTGTTATTAATATCTCTACTACGACTAAATTCCAATATCTTCAGTGAAGATATAAGCGATCCTATCGACTATCCACGATTTACTCACATCACTATCGAGTATCCACTCTAGCATAAGAGATGATCTGCAGAGAGGGCACGTTTACTGACGATGAAATCCACTTGTCCAGACAATTCCTATGAAATACATGATGGAAATTGCACAATTCTCTGATATGCTCCTCTTCCTCCAAGGAGTTCAAGCGCACGACACATTTAATGTCATCCCCTAACGACTCATAGAATATCTCTCCAAACTCCCCGAATGTTACAACCGAATAATATTAATGAAGAAATCATTAAAAGCAAAATAAATTTAAAATTATTAATAAAAGTTTAAATATAACAAAACAATCTTTAAAATAAATTAAATGTATGAAAATACAATTTAAAATACATTGAATTTAACCACATTAATAATGTAAAAACAAAATATAACATAAGGTATAAGATATAAATCAAAAACTTATTTTTAAATAAAAAAAACATATTTGTAAAACAAAAAAGCATAAGATATAAATCAAAAACTTATTTTTAAATGAAAAACATATTTGTAAAAAAAAAAAATATAATTGAAAATCATTTTGAGAAATCCAATAATCTAAACTACTCATTTTAAAATCCAATAATTGAAAATCAACAAATAATCAAAAAATTAGGCCATTATCCCAAACGATGAACAAATATATCTTCTCCTCCAAATAAATTTTAGCTTTGACTCTCTTTGGTACCTCTATCTTTGCTTCTTCTCAACCTACATCAAAGTTAAGAACCAAATTCTAAAACTAAGTGAAATAAATTCAAAAATATCAATAAATATAATTAATGTCCCCTCTCTTTGCACAGAAATATTCAACCCTAAAGTATGTTAAAGTATTTAGAAAAAAATTCAATGGATAGAAAATTAGAGGGAAAAAAATAAACAAAGACAACAAAGAATGACTAGACTATGAAAATATATTTCCACCTAATATTTCCTTCACTGTACGAATATATTCACGAAAAAGGGAAATTTAAAAGGGAAAATCTAAATTGAAATTTCAAATGTGGTTAGTCCAAATCTAAATTGAACGAAATAAATAAATGGAGAGAAAAATAAACAAATCTCCTTACCATAGATATGGCAGATCACATTGAACGTGATGCCTTTTAGTCTCTTAAACACAATTATGCCACCTCCGAGTTCCCTGTTCGCATCTTCGTTATCACACATGACCAGACATAGGTTGATATGAATTACAACATGAGACAAACATATTTAATAGAAACAACAAAAGCAGAGAACACTTGGCATCAGAGCGACAATGAAAAAATTCAGTGAATTCTTTTTTTCTATATATGCAGCGCCCTCATGATTTCATTTCTAAATAGGGCACAGATTAAAACCCATAGTTACGAGACACAGTGATGACAAACAACACAATAGGGTGAAAATTAAAGCCATAGTTAACAGGCACAATGATGGTTGAATGGGGATGTGGATAAAATGGTTCAGCTAGGGAAAAAGACAAGTGTATATAGTAGTGGATATGAAAATTTAAATCTAATAAAAATGGTGGACACATAAAAAATTTGTTTAAATCGATGCACCATGTTTAAATCGATTTGAATTAAGATTTTAGCAACAGTAATGTCAAATTGGCTTATTTCTGGTGTAAATAGGTAAATAAGTGATAATGATTTTCATTGATGTTTACAGATTTTAAAGTTTTGGCACTAAATTGGTATTTGTGAGATTTTGTAATGGGTTCAAATGCAGATTCAAGGGGCGGTGAATTTTTTCACAGGGATTTGGTGGACCTGGGTGGTTAATCTATCTGAATTACATGTCTCTTCACTTTAAAAAAGGTAAATAATGTCTTTTAGAGTTGAACTATCTTTAATATAAAAAAAAACTTGAATAGAGTTAACTGCAGATTGAAAACGTTTTCATACCTTCAGTCTGGAAAATGAAGCAGAGTGTCTTCAAAATATAATTGAATTTTCATGATCTTGCACAATGACTCTGAGTCTTTGCAATCCTCACGAAGTGATCAAGTATTGATCAAACTCATCCTTCTTGGAAAAATAACAAAATAACGCACCGCAAGAAAATTCATCATCCAGTCAGTCATGTTTTAAAAAAGCGACATGTCGAGCAATAGCATTTTTATTTGCTTTTCCCCTCAAAAGCCCCTGAATCTTTAGAAAAAAAACGATAATAATTTCCCATTCTCTTTCAATATTAAAAACACAGTATTAATCCAAAAATTATAGAACGAGTAGAAAATGAAAAAAAGCCTACATATAGTTCATTTAAATGGGTTTATTTAAGACTATTTTAATTCAAGAAACACAAAATCAGGAGGCAAAAACTTACATCCTTAGTGTCTTTTTTACATTCATTGATCATATGCTTTAGTTGTATGCTTTATCTACATATGAGAAGGTATAGCACTCAAGAGAAGCTAAATTAGGAGAAAATTAAGAGACCCACTGGATATTGTCGATTTCCAATGCCCTATCCTAATATTTGTGGCATTTTCATATATTATGGCATGGTGACCCTACAGTACGCACGTAAGAGAGTCCTAAAGCTATAATTGTCATCATTGATCTCCCATCATCATTGTCATATCTATTCTTTCATTTTCGTTTTGATTTATCTGTTCAGGTTTCAAAAAAAAAAATCTGAAAGTGCAGGTTGTTGGAAATATTGAATGAAATTAATAACAGAGGGATGCTTCCCCACAACACAGAGAATACAAACAAATGAAAAATTAACAGTCAATACACAGGAAGGGATACACAAGAGAGGAACTTCATTTTCAAAATTTATTCAACTCTTCTCTCTGTATAACATAATGAAAATTACATAGCTTATATCAAAACGGTCGAAGCCTAAAAACCTAATCTATTCAATGTTGGTTCAATGTTGTGAAAGGACGTTCAACAAAATTTGTCCTTGGCCATCAAAAGACCCATTTCTGCATTCAATCAGAATGCAGGCTGTATCCTGCTTTACATAGGAAAACATGTAAAACGCCTTCAAAAAACACAAAAGAGTGGACTTCAAATTCTATGCAATATCGTCCTGGTCCACATCGCGTTTGCGCTGATCGACAAAAATAAATTTTAGCTCTCGTGCTATCCTTTAAACTTTGTGATTTGTGATGAGAAATAGTGACGTGGCACATATTGCATCGCACTCAAAATAACTTATCCTGCTGGTGGTTTAGCGATAAACTTAAATCTTTTTGCATGCGATATGCGATAGCGATATCGCATCGCAAAACAAACAACATAGCTTGCGGATGTGGAAAGGTAAGTGGTAAAATTTGTGCTCAGCGAAATGTGCTGCCCTCCTGAGCTTAACATGTGCCCCATCTTGCGATTGAATCGCAAACAAAATAAAATAAGTTATGGGCACCATAAAAGGTAAAACTTAAAACTTGCGAAGTGCGCCCTGCGGGCGGCTTAAACAAAGGTAAGTGCGGAAGGTGAAATACAAAAGATTTTGGTGGTTTGAAAGTGCGGTAAAGGTTTGTGGGTCCCACCAATATCGCATCGGAGGTAAAATAACTTAACATGCAGTAAGGCTTGCGGTAAGACTTAAATCTTGCGGAGTGCAATGAGGTTGCGGGTCCTGTCGATATCGCATCGGTGGAGACCTAACTTAGCTTGTGTGCTTAAGAGTTTAAACAATAAAGTTGCAATGTGTAGTATGTGGGTGATAAAGGTTGGTAAGTTGCGATAAGTGCAAAATGCATGAATACAAAGGAATAGGCGGAATACAAAGGTTTGCTCGGTGGATTGGTAATGCTGTAAGGTAGGTCCCGCCAATATCGCATCAGTGGGGAAATAGATTAACAAAGGAAAGGCTTACAGGTTAAATTCTAAATGTTGAAAAATACTCTGCGGGAAAAAATAAAAGGTAAGTATAATGTGGTAGGTGAAGAAAAATAAATGCAGAGTATGGCTTGTACTCTGTTTTCTGTGGTAGCGTGAAAATTCCCCCGGCTCCTTGGATTTGTTGTTATCCTTCCTGCTATCAAAATTGATGAATTTGTGGGTTGTGCCACTCTTTATTCATGGCAGTGGTTGGGAGTAATATTCAAACACTCCCCCTTAATCACAACTGCCGCCATCAGTCACTCTAAACATTTTCAGAGATACTCAAAACTCTTCTATGCTAATGGCTTTGTGAGGATATCAACAAACTATTCCTCTGTCCTGTAGTGCTGCAAAAAAATCTCACCATTGTTAACCAATTATCTTATAAAATGATATTTTGCATCTATGTGCTTTGTTCTCTTACGGAAAACATATTTTTTTAATAATGAAATCTCTAAGCTATTATCACAATAAATTGTGGATTCCTTGTTTTTCTCATGACATAAATCTCTCAGCATCCTTCTCATCCATATTGCTTGGCATGCTGCTACTGTTTCTACCACATATTCTACTTTTGATGTTGATAAAGTAACTATTTGTTGCTTCTTGGAAGCCCATGAAATGGTTCCCGATCCCAAATGAAACACATACCCAGAGTTTTTCTTCCTATCATCTACACTTCCACCCCAATCACTGTTAGTGTATCCAATCAACTTAAAATTATCAGTTCAGGAGTATAGAACACCATACTCCTTCGTTCCATTCACATACCTTAGAATTCTTTTGGCTGCTTGCCAATGTGTCTCCTTTGGTGTCTTCATGAATCTGGAAATTAAACTTACAACATACATAATATCAGGCCTAGTTGCAGTCAAATACATGAGGCAGCCAACTATGCTCTTGTACAATGTTGGATCGACATTCTTGTTGCAATCTTCTTTGCTTAACATCAACCCGATGACAGTTGGAGTTACTGTTGCTTTGTTGTGCTGCATGTTAAACCTCTTCAAAACTTCTGCAACATATTTTTCTTGGGAAATAAAAATTCCCTTTTCATTTTTCTTTACTTCTATGCCCAAGAAGTGTCTCAATAGAACCAAATCAGTCATTTCAAATTGAATCTTCATGACTGCTTTAAAATCAGCAATTAGAGAAGCTTCATTGCCAGTGAAAATTAAATCATCTACATATAAAACAATGATAAGAATATTACCATCATTTTCTTTAATGTAGAGGTTTCACCATCATATTTTTCAAACCCATTTTCTGTCAGATAAGCATCTATCCTGTTGTACCATGCTCTTGGTGCTTGCTTCAGCCCATAAAGAGCTTTCTTCAACTTGCACACTTTGTGCTCTTGGCCTTCAATCTCATAGCTTGGAGGTTTTTCAACATATACCTCCTCTTTCAACACTCCATTCAGGAATGATGATTTCACATCCATTTGGTATACTTTCCACTTTTTTTGTGCTGTTATGGAAAACATTGTTCTTACTATTTCCATCCTTGCAACAAGTGCAAATATTTCTTCATAGTCTCTTCCTTGTTGTTGCTTGTAGCTTTTCACAACAAGTCTTGCTTTGTGCCTTTCAATCTTGCCTTCAACATTTCTCTTGGTCTTATAGACCCATTTTACTCCAATGACTTCTTTACCTTGTGGGAGGTCCACTAACTCCAATGTGTCATTCTTTTCTATTGCACCAATCTATTCATTCATTACCTCAATCCATTTTTCTTCTTTTACTGCATCTTCAAAATGAATTGGGTCATCAACATGACAAAAAAAAGAAAATAAAGAGTTCAGACCATTTTCATTATCAGCTTTTTGCTCAAATATTTCACTCAAATTTCTAAATCTTGGTCTTCTTGGTGTGCTTGGAGTTCCAATTGAACTCGAGGGAGTTTCTGATCCCTGTGTTGTGCTTGGAGAAGCAATTCCTTTATTTCTCAAGGTTGTTATGTTTCCTTCTTATGGTGTGCTCTACTATGCTTGTGTGGGTGGAGGAGGAACCACCGTGGAGGAATTATTTGCTGTTGTGCATTCCTCTTTCTCTTCGCGAGACACACATGTCTTCACATTCATTGTTTTCTCTAAGCTTCCATGCCAAGCTTCTTCTTCAATAACTGCACATCTTTGCTGATTATAACTTTCTTGGTGGATGGATTATAGAGTTTGTATGCTTTGGACTCATCATTGTATCTAACAAATATACACTGCTTGCCCTTGCTGTCCAACTTCTTCCTTAGTTGATCCGGGACATCTGCATAAGCCACACATACAAATACTTTCATGTGAGTGAAAAATTGCTTTGTTTCACTCCATGCTTCTTCTAGAACTCTGTTCATAAAAAATTTGGTTGGGAATCTATTCAAAATATATGCTACATAATTGACAGCTTCAACCCAATACTCATTTGGCAAATGTTTTGCCTTCAACATACTTCTGACCATGTCGATGATGGTCCTATTCTTCCTTTCTACAACACCATTTTTCTGCGGTGTGTACCTTGTGGTAAACTACTTGTGTATGCCATTTTCCCTATAGAAACATAGGATATATTTGGAGATATATTCTCCACCTATGTCAGTTCTCAACACTTTGATGTAGTGCCCACTCTGCTTCTCAACAAGAGCTTTGAAGTGGTAGAATTGTTCAAACACTTCACTCTTATGTTTCAAGAAATACACCCATGTCTTTCTGGTGTAATCATCTACGAATGTCAAAACATAATGGCTGCCAGCTAAAGATGGTGTTTGCATTGGTCCACACAAATCTGAGTGGACAATCTCTAAGGGTGATTTTTACCTTATACTCTTCCCTACTGGGAATGCTTCTCTGTGTTGTTTTCCCAAGATGCAACCTTCACATAGGATGTTAGGTTTCTCAATGAGTGGTAATCCTTTTACCATCCCTTTTCTATGCAAGAGATTCAAACCTCTGAAATTGAGATTTCCAAATCTCAAATGCCATAACCAGTTTTCGTCTTTCACTTCTTCTTGAAAGACCTCTTGTGTGACTGTTGCTACCACACCTCCTTCCTTCAAGTCTATTCTAATATTGAGAGGAAACATCCTATTCTTTTTCATGTGCACTTATGCAATGACCCTTTTACTTGGAGGTATGTCCATGATAGTACACACATCATTCTTAAAAAATACATTGTATCCCTTGTTCATGAGTTGTCCAATGCTTAGAAGGTTACATTTCATGCCAGGTACATAATATGCATCTAGCACAAATTTCTTTTCTCCCTTCCTTGTGAGTATTGATACTCTTCCTTTTCCCTTGATAGAGACTCTACTATCAGTCCCTGTTATCACTTTATATTTCACATTCTCATCTAGATTGAAAAAAATTGCTATGTTTCCAGTCATGTGGTTGGTACAACCTAAGTCTAAGAACCATACATCATCTTATTTTTCTTGTGCTACATTACATGTTAAAAGCACATTACTTTGGTTCTTATCTTATTTTGCAAAATTTGCATTTTTCCTATTATTCATGTCATTTTGTTTCTTTCTACATTCGTTGGCATAATGCCCATACTTTTTACAATAATTAAATTGGAATTGGGATTTATCATACCTTTGTCCTTGTGCTTGGTGTTGGCTTGAGCCTTCACTTTGATTCTAATTGCTGCCCCTTCCACTTGTGCTTGTAGGGCTGTTTCTTCCACCTCTTTGTGGGTTTATTCCTCTTCCTCGGTAGTTTGATCTTCCTCGACCTCTACCTTGACCAAAAGAAATTTGTGTCTTGAAAGCATGCTCCAATGAGGATTTCACTGTTATATTTAGTCTATGTTCATCAGACATCAGGGATGCATGAATCCCATCAATTGAAAATATTAAGAGATCCTTTGTCTCTTCTATTTCCACTACTATGGCATCAAATCTTGAGGGTAGACTTCTCAAGATTTTCTCCACTATTCTTCTTTCCTCAAGTGTCTCTCCATGAGACCTTATCTGGGTGACCAACCCAATCACATGTGTGAAGAATGACTCTATGTTATCAGACACTTCCATACAGAGAGTTTCAAAGTCTCTCCTCAAAATTTGTAGCTTTGTTGCCTTCACTTTCTCCATGCCTTGATAGGTTGTTTTGAGAATATCCCATGCCTCCTTAGACCTTGTTGCTGTTGCAATCCTTGGGAAAATACTCTCGTGTACTTATTGAAAGAGATAGAAGAGGGATTTGGAGTCATTCTTCTTATTATCTCTCAACAAGTCTCTTTCTGCTGCTGTCAAAGTAGCTAGCACTGCAGTGTTTGCTAGTTCTTGGAAACCTTGTTCCACCAGCTCCCATATATATTTTGAAGTAAAAAATTCTCTCATTGTAATGGCCCAATAATCATAATTCTTCCCATTAAACTGTGGTAGTTGGGGATTTGTCACGCTGGTGCATGTTGCTGCCATCGTGACTGTGTCAAGAAAACAATCAACCTTGACTGTGTAAAAAATAAGCTTTCTCACTGCTGGAGAAATCCGCTTCTTAAAATCAATCTTACAGCTTCTGCACTGAAGAGTGAGCTCATGTGTCTTTCACCAAGAGCCTAGACCTGCTCTGATACCATGTTGGAAATATTGAATGAAATCAATAATAGAGGGATGCTTCCCCGCAACACAGAGAATACAAACAAATGTGGAATTAACAGTCAATATACAGGTAGTGATACACAGGAGAGGAACTTTCTTTTCAAAATTTATTCAACTCTTCTCTCTGTATAACATAATGAAAATTACATAGCTTATATCAAAATGGCCGAAGCCTAAAAACCTAATCTATTCAATGCTGCTTCAATGTTGTGAATGGTCATTCAACAACATTTTTCCTTGGTTCTCAAAAGACCCATTTCTGCATTCAATCAGCACACAGGCTGTATTGTTCTTTACACATGAAAACACATAAAGCGCCTTAAAAAAAAACAAAAGGGCAGACTTCAAATTCTATGCAATATGGTCCTCGTCCACATCGTGTCCACGCTAATCGACGAAAATAAATTTTAGCTCTTGTGTTATCCTTTAAACTTTGCGATATGCGACAAGTGATAGTGACGTGAAACATATCGCATCGCGCTCAAAATAACTTAGCCTGTGGGCAGTTTGGAAATAAAATTAAATCTTTGCGCATGTGATATGCAATAGCGATATCACATCGCAAAACAAACAACATAGCTAGCGGCTATGGAAAGATAAGTGGTAAAATTTGTGCTTGGCGAAATGCATTTCCCTCCTGAGATTGACACATGCCCCATCTTGCGATCACATCAAAAACAAAATAAAATAAGTTGTGGGAAACATAAAAGTTAAAACTTGAAACTTGCGAAGTGCGATCTATGGGTGGCTTAAACAAAGGTAAGTGCAGAAGGCGAAATACAAAGGATTTCGGTAGTTTGCAAGTGTGGTAAATGTTTGTGGGTCCCACCAATATCACATCAGCAGTAAAATAACTTAACATGCAGTAAGGCTTGCGGTAAGACTTAAATCTTGTGGAGTGCGATGAGGTTGTGGGTCCCGCCAATATCGCATCGGCAGAGACTTAACTAAGCTTGCGGGATTAAGAGTTTAAACGATAAAAGTTGCGATGTGCGGTATGCGGGCGGTAAAGGTTGGTAAGTTGCGATAAGTGCGAAATTCACGAATACAAAGGAATAGGTGGAATACAAATGTTTTCTCAGTGGATTGGTAATGCGGTAAGGTGGGTCCCACCGATATCGCATTGACGGGTAAATAGCTTAACAAAGGAAAGGCTTGCAGGTTAAATGCTAAATGTTGTGAAATGCAGTGCAGGAAAAATTAAAAGGTAAGCCAAATGCGGTAGGTGAAGAAAAATAAATGTAGAGTATGACTTGTACTCTATTTGATGTGGTAGCGTAAAAACGCCCGCGGCTCCTTGGATCTGCTGTTGTCCTTCCTACTATCAAAATTGATGAAGTTGTGGGCTGTGCCACTCTTTATTCATGGCGGTGGTTGGGAGTAAAATTCCAACACAGGTGAAGATCTCACCATCAGTGGAGAACGGGGTGAGAAGGAAATGGAGGAAATGGTGAAGGTGGGAGGAATATTGGAGAAAATGTAAAGATTCAGAAAGGTTATTGGCATTCTGCAGAATTTGAATAACGATGGGCGCTTTGAGGCGAAGTTTAGGATTCAAAAATTGCATGCCTCCTTGCATTTTCATTTGCATCACATTTGCCGTTGAAGAGCTGGCTCAATATACATAGTCAAAGGACAACCGGTCATGTCCCACAGGGCAACAAGGTTCGATTCAGAAACAACCTGTTAACCAAAAAAATTACGAAAGAAACCTACCTGTTAACAGAACAATCAAAATTAAAAAACCAGGAAGAAAAAAAAACACAGATTAAAGAATACATAGATATCAAAATATATAAAACTGTATACAAACCTGGGTAGACCGTCTGGTGTATTAATTTTAATTTACATCAAAAATAAACAAATTAAGATTTTAATACCTACAAACCTAGCTGTGCCATCAGAAAATTAAGGTTTTACTACTTGCAAACCTAGGTGTGCATTCCTTTTGCTTTTTCAGAAACATCCTGTGAAATTTAACGTATTTGTCGTCAATTGATTCATTTGCAAAAAAATTGGAATCTTGATGCTTGACATCCTTCATATACAACCAAACAACTTTATGAATAGAAAGGCCATGTTCACTACTCCAATTTCATGTGCACAGTGCAGTTATTTGGAGGACCTAAAACGGTTTTCCTTATTCTATTATTTTTGTAACTGATTAATAACAATATTCAATCCCAAGGTAGATATTATTTTAATAGTCTAACATCAAAATCAATGGTACAAAATAGTACAAGTGGCAGTTGAGGGGAGTTGTTTTCAAAGAAATACGTTTTACAACGTAAATATTTTTAAAATTTTTAATGATCAATAATGTGTATTTTCTCTTCAAAAGCTACAGTTTCAAGATCAATGAAATATAGAATATATGTGGAATGATATAATCCTCTTATGAGAATTTCCAGATGTTTTAATCATCATTATAATGGGGGAGTGTATTTTTGGACATTTTAAGTTTTTAATGATATCATAGAATGAGAATGTAGAAATGTTTTGAAGATCTCCACATTTACCAAAGTCATAAATATTTGGCTCCATACACAACTTAAGATTAGTGATCCATATTTATGCAGGAACGCAACAGAATACACATGTAACCATAAATAAAAATGTGCAGTGGAAATAACACTTCATTTGATTAATATCAAAGAACTGAGATTTGCTTACATACAAAATAGAAATAAACTAGCTAGGGCGTTGGTAGCTTATCTCTAAGAAGAGATGTGGCAGATATAGGCCTCTGAACTGAGTTAAAATGAGGCTCGAGGGCCTATTTATTATTTAGAAACAATGGAAAACCATAAAAATCCAAAACCCTAACCCTAGGAGACGAAGCGCCAAAACTATGGGCCCTGTTTTGGTAAATTGGTGTTTCAACTTCCCGGGGACGTAAATTTGGCATACGATCTCCGTTTGACACGCTCAATAGCTCAATAGAAAGATATATTCTAGGAATACAACTTTTGGTGCAAAATGGACAAGGCTAGCCGCTCTCGGTTTTCCCAAAAAACGTCGTTTAGGGCCTCAAAATGGCTCCGGAAGTTCAAGACCCGAAAAACTGTCAAAAATAGTAAGTTGTGCAGAAACTAAAAAACTGGAAGAGACAATGGTGGAGCCCCAAGTGGAATAGGTGGGTGGCCACCAATATCCACCTAGATCAATCAGTGAAATAGAGACTATATGTGGAACGATATGAGCCTCTTATGAGCGTTTCTGGATGTTTTAATCATCATTATAATGGGGGAGTGTATTTTTGGATCATTCCTCCCCCCCTTAGGAAGCAATGTTCCCCATTGCGTTGAGTTCCTCCATGAGATGAGGAAAATTATGCTAAAATTAGTCCCTGGTGAACCACTTGCTATAATATTCCTAAATTAGCATGCAACTAATTAGAATATTAATTTTGCTCTTATCATTTAGTTAGATGAATAAATGGGTAGGGAGACCCATAAACCTCTTTTGTAGGAATAAAATACCTCTTAAATGTGAAACATTATCATCTTCATAGCTGGATAAAGCACCCTCATGTGTGAACAGGGGCTAATGCATGTGGACAAGGTCAAGTTTGACCAAGTCAACAACGCATTTTTGGAGGGAAATTGATTGCATGATGGTGGAAACCCTAATGAGTGGGACCCAGGGTGAGAAGGCTCACATTATTTATAAGGAAGAGGATGGAAGCCATATGAGCTTATGTTATTGATTATTGATTTTGTGGTCTACATGACTATTTGCATTCTTCAACTATTTAGTTGAGATTGCTATGTTGTTTAGCACCAAGTGTTCTTGATCGGAAATCCCACCTCTTCCATTGAGGAGCTCTTGTAGGATTCTTGTACTATCATTTCCACATTCCAGAATTCTGGCCAAGCTTTAGTCTTTAGCTACATCCCATTTTCTGTTCAGATTTTTGTTTTGTTGCAGGGTGTTGCAGTGGAGGGTTGAGAAACCCACTTTTTGAGCTAGTTTTCCATAGGAGGAAGGATTCCTTCTCTTGGGAGATCAGCAAGGAGGGTTCCTGGGCATATTTCAGATCTTTGGCATCAGGCCAACCTATATCCATCATTTATAGTGCAATTTCAGCTGGGAATTGCGTTATTTTAGTGAGCTGTTGCAGTGGGCAACCCAAAAATTTCCAAAAATCCAAAGTTAAAATCTAGCTAAACCATTTCTAGGTTTTTTTATTAGAATCTGTGGTTAAAATCCCAAATCATTCTGAGCACACTAACAGCCTTCCGCACATGGTTCTTTGCCTCAAAAGTAGCAGTTTCCTCAGCAGCAGTGGTTTGCTTTCTGTTGAAGGGATCATCCCTTCATCGAGAGAGTCTTTTTGGAGAAATTATTTTAGATCTACATCAGATTCAACCACCTCCTTCTATGTGCTTCAGTTGTAGTGAATATTCAGCCCTAGGGCTTTAGATCCACCATTCATACTTTGTGTATTTCTGGAAATCCTTCCCGGGTTCTCTTGGAAAGGTTTTTAGGAAGCTATATATTCACTCCTACCATTATTTGAGCTATACAACAACAAATATACATTGATGTATCTTTATGCAGCAATTTATGCCTTAAAACTGCGTTGTCATGGCTCATGGCACTTGTATGGAAGCATTTTTACATGTATTGACATATTTGCTTAGAGGAGGTCTGTTTTCTATTTCTTGAGTGATTAGATCCTCAAGATCTTGTGCCTATTATTTGTTGATATGTTTAATGAGATGGTTGTACATTTGTTTCATATCATGGTGTGTTGATTAATTCACTGTTATTTCCACTATTGTGTTCATATATTGCTGCTTCCCCATTTTGGAATATTACAGTGGTATCAGAGCATAATCTTGGCTCGGCCTGTGAGTTTCAGCCAATATGCTATAAAAAGAGATTAGAATGATGGAGAGAATGAGCTTTGTCTCATCACTTTTCAGATCCATGAAGAACCTCTCCAAGGAGGTTAAGCAGATGCAAGAGGAAAGATACAATGAGACTTCTAGAGAGTTTCAAGAAGAGGGAAGTCCATGTACTTCCTATTATCAGAAGAAAGAATGAGTGTTGCAAAGAACTTCAAAGCAATACACTATGCCCTTTCCTTTTGAGGAAGAAGACAAGAAGCATGGAGAGGGAGGGCACTTGGAACATGAAATCCTAAGCAAATACCTGGCAGAATATAAGTCTCAACCTAGAACTTTCAAGGAGACTCTAACTCTTCCACAATTTATTCATCTTGGAGAAGAAAGGAGGCCTTGTAGCAATAGGAAAATGAGGGGAAATAGATTTCTATTGTCTACTTTTGATGGTTTATCCACAAGTACAGCAAGGGCTTGGGTAATGAAGCTAGATGCATTCTTCCTACTACATCCAGTGGTAGAAAGAGAGGTTGTTGAGATTGCAGTGCTGCACCTTGAGGGTGAAGCAAACATTTGGTGGTTCAGCCATTTGAGTCATGCAAGAGTGAGCGCATTTGCAGATTTTACTCATAGGTTGATCAAAAAATTTGACAAGAATAAATCAGAGGAGGAGAAGCCTTCACTGCCATTTGAGGAGACTTGTACTAGTGCTAATACAATTATGGAAGAGCAGCCATCATCTTCAGCAGTTGGGGGAGCCATAACATTGGAGGTAGGAACCCTTGTAGCCATACAAGATGTTCCCAAGCTACACCAAGGTATGCACAAGTTTCCATTTTCTATTATTTCAGCACATTTTATGGAGGGTGGTGGAATAATGCCATTGCATGACCAAGTGTCAAAAGATATTGTTGATTTCGAGTAACAAACTTTCACTGCACTATGCAGCATTGGGTTGTTCAAGGAAGGGATAAAAATCCCTCCTAACTATTAATTATTGAGATGCACACAACTCTGGGAGTTGGGGTGTGAATTTTTGGAGGATAAGATGAGCATTGTACAGCCCTATGAGGAGGTTTTACCTTCAACATATTTAGATCCTTATGGATTCAATATGGTCATTGGTGAGGAGTCTTCATTGGGAGATCTCCAAGAGGTTGCATTTCAACATCCCATGAAATGCAAGAGTAGAAATATGATATGGGAGGATGGTATTATCCATTGGAGGAATACCAAGGTGGAGCATGATAGGAGACACCCATAGTTGGATGAGAGGGTGTGGATGATAAGCAAGAGGGTGGTGAGTCACCTACATATCTATGACACAAGGCAGCAAGAGGCATGGCTGCATTGGCTACTCTTGAAAGAGTTTGGCCATCATTTGACATATCCTTCTTCAAAGGGTATTTTGGTGGAGGGAACTTGGCAGGGAACTTACATCATATGGAAACAAGGAGTTTGGGTGCATTTTGTTGATATGACATTATTCATGTCAATCATCATATTTTCACCTCATGATTTTTATGATGGAGGTGTGAAGGGGCAACAAGAGCTATTATTGCTTTAGCTACTCTTGGGAGAGTATGGGCAAAATTTTTCCCATACCTGGCATGATATTTCAAGAGAAAGGGATGGCACAATCAAAGTGAAAAGAGGCTACCCTTCAACATTGGAGGATCAGGAGGTACTTCCACATAGGAAGGAGACTCCCACACATAGCAGCATGATGGTGGATGACTTTGGCACATGGCATGTAAAATAATGGGGTCATGGAGTGGCAAGAGCCTTATCACTAAGGCCAATAGTGCTATCACTTGGGATTATGCATCTATTGATGGTGTGTTCCAACGGGAGTATGCATCTATTGATGGAGTGTTCCAAGGGGAGTATGCACCCCTTCATTTTACAGACCTTTATGAGGAGATTCTCAGGGAACGCTCATCTATGGACCTCACTTTCAGCCTACTCACAATTCATGGTAAGAAATGTATTTATGTACTTATTGATCATTTCATAAAGTATTTGCATCTTCTCACCATCTATGTACAGTGCATTGTTCCACAAGGGGGCAAGATTATCTTTGGGTTTCAGGGTTATTCTAGGACCAAGAAGTATGATGGAGATATCCCTTCTTTGCATGACTTTGGGAAAATGTGGTTTTATTTTTGTTATGCTCAGCTAATTTATAATGCCATTTACTACCTCCTAGTAGATGAAAAAACATGCACAACTAGCAACTTGTTGGGAGACAACTTGCCACATGATGTTCTAAAACAACAGTTGGTAAAACTAGGCTGTATCGACTGGAGAAACCATTGGTCACCATCCAAATTTACACATAACCTTCAGCATTTTTCTGATTTGGATACCACATGGTGATGATGTACCATTCACTTTGTATGGGATGGATTGGGCTCATGAAACTAGAGGAGGGGTCTTTCGAGATCCAGTTGCCCTTTTGTATCTAGAGGGAAACATTATTGCAGCCCAATATCATCAACAAATCTACACTTTCCATAAGTGGAGAGAGAGACAGCATGGTGTAGGCCATTTGGTCTACCATGTTCAATTATGCAGCCCACCTACATTGCAGGAGCCAAAGGTGGAGGAGTATTTCTATGAGTTATCATTTTGGAGGGTGACTCATTTTGTATGGATGATAGCCTGGGGATGGGAGCTTCACATGGGAATGATGGTTCCCAATATATTCAAGATTCCATGCTTCAATAAGGCCTCTAGACAACATATTTTTGCCTCCATGGGTATTTCACTTTTTCATGATGATAGCTATTTGGGATTGTCACCAAAAGCTAACCTGCATACTTGGAAGGAGCAATTTGGAGATTTATTGATGAGACAAAATCTTGTTCCTTGGAGGAGATTATCATATGAGGATGCTACAGGAGGAGGAGAGGAGGCTCTTCAGTTCTATCCTTGTATTTTCTTGAGGACAAGCAACATTTGGGAGGGGAGGATTGTAATATTCCTAAATTAGTATGCAGCTAATTGGAATATTAATTTTGCTCTTATCATTTAGTTAGATGAATAAATGGGTAGGGAGACCCATAAACCTCTTTTGTAGGAATAAAATCCCTCTTAAATGTGAAAATGGATCATCTTCATAGCTGGATAAAGCACCCTCATGTGTGAACAGGGGCTAATGCATGTGGACAAGGTCAAGTTTGACCAAGTCAACAACGTAGTTTGGAGGGAGATTGATTGCATGATGGTGGAAACCCTAATGAGTGGGACCCAAGGTGAGAAGGCTCACATTTTTTATAAGGAAGAGGATGGCATCCATAGGAGCTTATTTTATGGATTATTTATTTTGTGTTCTGCATGACTATTTGCATTCTTCAGCTGTTTAGTTGAGATTGTTGTGTTGTTTAGCACCGGGTGTTCCTAATCGGGAATCCCACCTCTTCCATTAAGGAGCTCCTGGAGGAGTCTTTTACTATCATTTCCACATTTTATAATTCTAGCCAAGCTTCAGTCTTTAGCTACAGCTCATTTTTTGTTCATATTTGTGTTTTTTTGCAGGGTGTTGCAGTGGAGGGTTGAGAAACCCACTTTCTGAGCTAGTTTTCCATAGGAGGAAGGATTCCTTCTCTTGGGAGATCATAAAGGAGGGTTCCTAGGAATATTTCAGATCTTTGGCATCAGGAAAACCTATCCCCATCATTTACAATGCAGTTTCAGCTAGGAATTGCGTTATTTTAGTGAGTTGTTGCAGTCGGCAACCCAAAAATGGTCGAAAATCCAAAGTTAACATATGGTTAAACCATTTCTGGGTTTTTCTACATTGTTTGAGTAGAGTTGGTGGTTAAAATCCTGGATCATTATGAGCAAGCTAACAACCTTATGCACATGGTTCTTTGGCTCAAAAGTAGTAGTTTCTAGCAGCAGCAGTTTCCTCAGCAACAATGGTTTGCTTTTTGTTGAAGGGATCATCCCTTCATTGAGAGAGCCTTTTTGGAGGATTTCTTTCAGATCTAAATCATATTCAGCCACATCCTTCTATGTGCTTCAGTTGCAGTGAATCTTCAGCCCTAGGGCTTTAGATCCACCATTCATACTTTGTGTATTTCCAGAAATCCTTCTCGAGTTCTCTTGGAAAGGTGTTTAGGAGGCTAGGTCTTCGCTCCTAGCATTATTTGAGCTATAGAACAGAAAATTTACATTGATGTATCTTTATGTAGCATTTTATGCCTTAAAACTATGTTTTCATGGCTCATGGCACTTGTATGGCAGTATTTTTACATGTATTGACATATTTGCTTAGAGGAGGTTTGTTTTCTATTGCTTGAGTGATTAGATCCTCAAGATCTTGTGCCTATTATTTGCTGATATGTTTAATAAGATGGTTGTAAATTTGTCTCATATCATGGTGTGTTGATTAATTCACTGTTCTTTCCACTATTGTGTTCATATAGCGTTGCTTCCCCATTTGGGAATATTACACTTGCCTTGGTGCAGGAGTTGGCCAGCTTTGATAACCAAATATAGTTGGATCTTCTGTTGGTGAGTGTTCTTGATTTGCATGTCCATGATACAATCTGTGGTAGCATGTTCCATGTAGTCTGGGTTTAACTTTGTTGTTGTGAGTTGTTATGCAATGTCAGAGGTGTGCAGCAGAGGTGGGAAGTAGGGACGAAGGCTGTCCACATTAAATACCGGGTGCAGACCAAGGAATGGTGGAATACTGAGCTCAAAGGCATTGTTCCCTACCACCTTGGTGATGGTGTATGGCCCCTATTAGAGCAAGCAGAGCTTGTGGTGGGGTCCACTGAAGCGCTCCTTCTGCAAATATAACCACACTTTGTCGCCCGCCTGGAAGTTGTGTGGTATCCGATGTTGATCATGTCATTGCTTGTACTTAGCATTGGCTCTGTCCAATATGTCATGAACTTGTTGGTGGATGTGTTGAATGTGCTCAATGAAGCTGTCCGCTTTGTCAGCTTCAGATTGGACATGAGCTGAATCATCCTGAGTAGCCGCAAATGGCATGGCTACGTCAATGGGACATAGTGGCTAGAATCCCAAGCCCACCTGAAAGGGGTTGTGACCGGTTTAGTTGTGGAGATATCGATTATAACTATGTTGTACATAGGGGAGGCTCTCATCCCATGTGCATGGATGCTTTAAATTTTACATGTGCAGAATGTGTACAATCATTCTATTGATGACCTCTGTCTGGCCATCAGTTTGGAGATGGAAAGTTGTGGACTTGGTGAGCTTAGTGTCCAACATTGACTAGAGGCTGGACAAAAATGTGATGAGGAACCTGCTGTCATGATATGATATGATAGACTATGGGATCCCAAAGTGCACCCAAACTTGTTCAAAGAAGATTTTAGCAGTGGCTTCTTCTATGATGTTCTTCTTGCAGGCCACCATAATGGCCATCTTTGAGAATATGTCGATGATCACAACACATAGTCATTTCCATGCTTAGTAGAAGGAAGGCCTGACATGTAATCCATGGAGATGGATTCCCAAGGTCGACTAGGGGTAGGTAGCAGAGTATAGAGGCCTTTCTTCTTGATGGTCGGTTTGGAAATGGCGCAAGCAGTGCAGGATCTGATGTACTTCCCGACATCCTATCAAAGATTTGGCCAATAGAAATACTTTTACAGTACTACCACTATTTTCGCGACCCCAAAATGCCCAGTGACTCGACTGTAGTGTGCTTCCCATATCATCTTTACAAGCTCGCTTGAAGGAACACAAAGGTGTCCCAGGTGACATAACAGTGCATCTTGGAAGTGAAAATTTGGAACTTGTGTACCCCCCAAGAGTGCCTTGTATGTGTGGCCGAATTCTGGTTCACTCTTGTCGAGAAGAAGCCAATCAAAAGCCTCGTGCCCACAAGAGTTGAGAATGGTGGTTAGTGCCATGATCGGTGGTTGGCTGAGGCAGTCTGCAACATTATTGGTGCTACCCTTCTTGTACTTGATGTTCAAATGAAACTGTTACAGATACGTGGACCACTTTTGATGGTGTTCATTCTGCAACTTCCCTTGTGTCTGTATGAACTGCAGGGATCGGTGGTATGTGCGGATGATTGTTTCCTTCCCCAAAATGTAATGCTTCCATTGTCGACAAGCCTGCGCAATGAAATACATTTCTTTGTCATAAGTGGGATACTTGCGAACTGTGTCGGACAATGTTTCACTGTGATATGCCACTAGATGCCCCTATTGAGTAAGAACTGCCCCAATAGCATAGTTAGAGGCATCTGTCTCGATCACAAATGGTTGTTACAAGTCTGGTAATGTGAGCATGGGGGTAGAACAGAGGCAATGTTTCAATTCTATGAACACCTTTTGTTGAGATTCTAACCAAAATAATTTTTCTCTCGCTCCTCCCTTGGTGACTTGACTCAAGGGCCAAGTGATATGAGAGAATCCTAACATGAACCTGTGGTAGAAATTAGCAAGACCTAGAAAGCTGCAAAGCTCTGTTATAGTGTTTAGGGCTGGCCAGTCTCGAATGACTTGGATCTTGGTTGGATCCACATGCACCCCCCTTTCATCAATAATGTATCATAGATATTGAACCTGGGTCATGCCAAAAGTGCACTTCTCCAAATTGGCACACAACTTGTGTTGCCGTAGTGTTTGGAGGACTTTTTGGATGTGGTGAAGGTGCTCTTCCCAAGTCTGGCTGAAGATCAGAATGCCATCCAAGTACACTACTACAAATGAGTTGGTGAATGGCCTCAAGATGTCGTCCATCAACCTCATGAAGGTTGCGGGAGCATTCATCCACCCGAAATGCATGACCAACCATTCAAAAAGGCCCTCCTTGGCTTTGAAGGCAGTTTTCCACACATCAGAGGGTTCGATGGGTACTTGGTGATACCCAGACTTCAAGTCAATATTGTTGAAATATTTCGCCCCTTTGAGTTGGTCTAGAAGATCATCAATCCGTGGGATCAGGTACCTATTCTGGACAGTGCTCTTGTTCAGCACCCGAAAGTCAATACAGAGTCTCCAAGTCCCATCCTTCTTCTATACTAACACGATCGGGCTCCCACAGGGCAATGAACTTAGCCAATTGTGACCTTTTTGCGGCAGCACCTGATTTTTCCTCTTCATTTCATTGTTCTCCAAAACATAGCACCAATAGATCAATTTGTTGGGTAGCGGTGCACCTGGGGTCAGATCAATGGGGTGCTTGACCTGACAGTGCAGAGGCACCCCTGTGGGTGAGGTGAAAATTTCCCCGTACTCCTCCACAACCTTGTCCATTTGTTGTTGTCGTGCAGAGGAGCCATGTCTGGATGTTGTGGCCACAGTCTTCTTCTTGCGTTGGGGGCGGATCATCAGGAAAACAAATTTCCTGGTTTTGGAAATGAGCTTACTCCATTGTTTTGCAGTAACCAAAGAGATAGTGGTAGGCAGTGGTACCTTTGGTATCATGTACAACTTATTTCCCAAGGTAACAATAACAACGCAAGGTCGTGACTCATACATAGCATGTCGCTTCCACAAGTATGGTTGGCCTAACAATACATCAGAAACATCAATAGGATAAATTTCATATAATACCTCATCCGTGAAGGGCTTGATGCTATAGGGAAGGCGACACTATTGGCTGACATAGAGATCTCGTCCTTGGTGAAGCCACCCAATGGTGTATGGCTATGGGTGCGCTGTGGTTGGCAAGCCCAACCGCTTCACGACATCTGCTAAAATGAGGTTCTTTTAGCTCCCATTGTCGACAATGAACTATAGCGGAGAACCCTTTACCCACATCTGGGAGTGGAAGAGACATTCTGCCTCCTTTGGATCCTCTTGTTTGTCCTTCTAGATCTTCGCAGTGGCAACAGTGGTGTTGAGATATGCATCAAAAATATATTTCCCTTTGTCATTCCCCTTGTCAGGTTCTGATTCAGAGTCAGAGCATGCATCTGATTCAAAAGCCCTCATCTTAGCCATGAGCGACTGCTTTGCCTGACACTCACTTGTGTTGTGAGTGGAGCTCTTATGGAACTCACACCACTTTCCTGTGTCCTTATTTGGCTTCGCGATGTTTTTATTTGCTTGTGGCTTTGGCAGGTTGTCTTGGGCCTCCATGCCTTTGCTTTGTCCTTTTTTCTGTGGTTTGGGGGCACCTTTCCCTTGCTTTTGATTCACAGATCCAAAGTCTTGCTTCTTCTGCTTGAATTTATGCTCAATCTTGGTAGCATATCGGTATGCTGTACCAAGTGAGGAGATGTAGAGGAGCTCCATTTCCTCTTGAATGTATCTGTGTAGACAACTTCAATACTTTAGCACCAAACGTTTCTTTGAATCTTTGATACCCAAATTTCTACGCAGAGTATGGAACAGATTCGTTAGCTCATGCACATCTTGATCCCTTTGTTGCCGTAATGTGGTCCATTGTATGTACTTGTCCTCATAGCTCCCCACAGGATAGTATTGTTCCTTGATGGCATCTCGGAAAGAATTCCAAGCAAGTACGGCTGAGAATAAAGAGGGTTATATCTCATCCTTTTTCTCACAGTAGGCTTCCCACCAGTCCTTGACATGGGGGGTAGCTTTGAGGAGTGCAAAAATAATCTTCTCCCGGTCATAAAAGTCATGGACCGTGAGATATCCTTCTAATAGATTCAACCATCTATCTATGACATATGCATCTATTTAGCCCTCAAATATGGGAATGTCAAAGTTTACTTGTACCTTAAAGAGAGTCGTGCCTCTAGAGTGGCTGTTGGATGCAGATGCGCCGCCGGTGGGTAGTCGTTGAAGGATCTCGGCAAAGTTATCCATCATCGCGCTCATTTTTTTTTCGAGGGCCTCCTCGAGCAATATTTTGATAGGATATCCTGCTCCCTCATATTTATTTTCATCCCCCATGGGCATTCGTCGGGGTTTGTGAGGCTGATCTTGTAAATGTTCAATCAGATCAAGTCCCAACTCCTTATATCCCGACCTCGTTGGGGACATGCAAAGAAGGATCAAGGAAAAGAAGACCGATCTGATACCACTGATCGAGATTTATTCCGGAACACAAAAAAATACACATGTAACCATAAATACAAATATGCAACGGAAATAACACTTCATTTCATTAATATCAAAGAACTGAAATTTGCTTACAAACAAAATAGAAATAAACTAGCTAGGGCACTGGTAGCTTATCTCTGAGAAGAGATGTGATGGCTAGAGGCCTCTGAATTGAGTTACAATGAGGCTCAAGGGCCTATTTATTATTTAAAAACAATGGAAATCCATAAACATCCAAAACCCTAACCCTAGGAGACAAAGTGCCAAAACTATGGGCCCCATTTGGGTAAATTGGTGTTTCAACTTCCCGGGGATGTAACTTTGGCATACGATATCCGTTTGACGCGCTCAATAGGTCGTTAGCTCTCGGTTTTGCCAAAAAACGCCGTTTAGGGCCTCAAAATGGATCTGGAAGTTCAAGACCCGAAAAAGTGTCAAAAATAGTAAGTTGTGCCAAAACTAAAAAACTGAAAGAGACAATGGTGGGGCCCCAAGTGGAATAGGTGGGTGGCCACCAATATCCCCCTGGATCAATCAGTGAAATAGAGACTATATGTGGAACAATATAAGCCTCTTATGAGCGTTTCCAGATGTTTTAATCATCATTATAATGGGGGAGTGTATTTTTGGATCATTCTTCCCCCCTTAGGAAGCAATGGTCCCCATTGCGTTGAGTTCCTCCATGAGATGAGGAAACTTATGCTGAACTTGGTCCCTGGTGAACCACTTGCCTTGGTGCAGGAGTTGGCCAGCTTTGAAAACCCGATATAGTTGGACCTTCTGTTGGCGAGTGTTGTTGATTTGCATGTCCATGATACAATCTGTGGTGCCCTGTTCCATGTAGTCTGCACTTAACTCTATTGTTGTGAGTTGTTCTACAATTTCAAATGTGTCCAGTAGAGGTGGGAAGTAGGGATGAAGGTGATCCACATTGAATATAGGGTACAGACAAAGGAATGGTGGAATACTGAGCTCGAAGGCATTGTTCCCTACCACCTTGGTGATGGTGTATGACCCATATAAGAGTGGGCGGAGCTTGCGGTGGGGTCCACTGCAGCGCTCCGTCTGCAAATGTAGCCACACTTTGTTTCCCACCTAAAAGTTGTGTGGTACCCAATTTTAATCATGTCTTTTCTTGTACTTAGCATTGGCTTTGTCCAATATTTCATGAACTTGTTGGCGGATGTGCTGAAGGTGCTTGATGAATTTTTTCTCTTTGTTAGATTCAGACTGGACATGAGCCGAATCGGCCTGGGTAGCCATAAATGGCATGGCTACGTCAATGGGACATAGTGTCTGGAATCCCAAGCCCACCTAAAAGGGGCTGTGGCTGGTTGAGTTTTGGAGAGCCCGATTATAACTGTGTTGTACATGCGCATAATGTGTACAATCATTTTGTTGACAACCTCTGTCTGGCCATTAGTTTGGGGATGGAAAGATGTGGACTTGGTGAGCTTGGTGTCCAACATTGACTAGAGGCTGGACAAAAATGTCTTGAGGAACCTACTGTTGTGATCTAATATGATAGGTTGTGGGATCCGAAAGTGCACCCAAACTCGTTCAAAGAAGAGTTTAGCAATGGCTTCTGTTGTGATGTTCTTCTTACAGGCTGCCATAGTGGCCATCTTTGAGAATCTATCAACGACCACGAAAACATAGTCATTTCCATGCTTAGTAGAAGGAAGACCTGACATGTAATCCATGGAGATGGATTCCCAAGGTCGATTAGGGTTAGGTAGTGGAGTATAGAGGCCTTGCTTCTTGATGGTCGGTTTGGCAATGGCGCAGGCAGTGCAGGAACTAATGTACTTTCTGACATCTCGTCGAAGGTTCGGCCAATAGAAATATCTGCAGTACTGCCACTGTTATCTCAACCCCGAAATTCTTAGCGACTCGACTGTAGTGTGCTCCCATATCATCTTTTCACGCTCGCTTGAAGGAACAAAAAGGTGTCCCAGGGGACATAAAAGTGCATCTTGGATGTGAAAATTTGGAACTTGCGTACCCCCCCACGAGTGCCTTGTATGTGTGACCGAATTATGGATCGCTCTTGTTGAGAAGAAGCCAATGAGAAGCCTCGTGCCCACAAGAGTTGAGAATGGTAGTTAGTGCCATGATTGGTGGTCAGCTGAGGTAGTTTGCAACATTATTGGTGCTACCCTTCTTGTACTTGATGTTCATATGAAACTATTGCAGATATGTGGACCACTTTTTATGGGGATTGTTCTCCAACTTCCCTTGTGTCTATATGAACTGCAGGGATCAATGGTCTATGTGGATGATTGTTTCCTTCCCCAAAATGTAATGCTTCCATTGTCGACAAGCCTGTGCAATGGAATAAATATCTTTGTCATAAGTGGGATACTTGCGAACTATGTCGGACAATGTTTCACTGTGATATGCCACTGGATGCCCCTGTTGAGTAAGAACTCAACCAATAGTATAGTCAGAGGAATTTGTCTCGATCTCAAATGGTTGTTGCAATTCTGGTAATGTGAGCATGGGGGCATAATATCGGTGATGTTTCAATTCTATGAATGCATTTTGTTGAGATTCCGACCAAAATTTGTTTTCTCTCGCTCCTCCCTTGGTGACTTGACTCAAGGGCCAAGTGATATGAGAGAATCCCAACACGAACCTATGGTAGAAATTAGCAAGACCAAGAAATATGTGAAGCTCTGTTATAGTGGTTGGGGCTAGCCAGTCTCGAATGACTTGGATCTTGGTTGGATCCACATGCACCCCCCCTTCATCAATAATGTATCCCAGATATTAAACCCGGGTCATGCCAAAAGTGCACTTCTCCAAATTGGCACACAACTTGTGTTGCCATAGTTTTTGGAGGACTTGTCGGATGTGGTGAAGGTGCTCTTCCCAACTCTTGCTAAAGATCATAATTTCATCCAAGTACACTACTAAAAATGAGTTGGTGAATGGCCTCAAGATGTTGTCTATTAACCTCATGAATGTTGCGGGATCATTTGTCAACCAGAAAGGCATGACCAACCATTTGAAAAGGCCCTCCTTGGCTTTGAAGGCATTTTTCCACACATCAGAGGGTTCGATGGGTACTTGGTGATACCCAAACTTCAAGTCCATATTGTTGAAATATTTCGCCCCTTTGAGTTGGTCTAGAAGATCATCAATCCGTGGGATTGGGTACCTATTCTGAACAGTGATCTTGTTCAGCACCCGAAAGTCAATATAGAGTCTCCAAGTCCCATCCTTCTTCTGTACTAACATGATCAGGCTCCCATAGGGCAATGAACTTGGCCGGTTGTGACCTTTCTGCAGCAGCTCCTGATTTTTCCTCTTCATTTCATTGTTCTCGAAAACATAGTGCCAATAGATCAATCTGTTGGGTAGCGGTGCACCTGGGGTCAGATCAATGGGGTGCTTGACCTGACAGTGCAGAGGCACCCCTGTGGGTGAGGTGAAAATGTCCCTGTACTCCTCCACAACCTTGTCCATTTGTTTTTTTTGTGCAGAGGAGCCATGTCTGGAGGTCGTGGACATAGACTTCTTCTTGCCCTGGGGGTAGATCATCAGGAAAAAAAATTTCCTAGTTTTGGAAATGAGCTTACTGCATTGTTTTGCAGTAACCAAAGAGACAGTGGTAGGCGGTGGTTCCTCTGGTATCCTGTATAGCTTATTTCCCAAGGTAACAATAATAGCGCAAGGCTATGACTCATACACAACATTTTGCTTCCACAAGTATGGTTGGCCTAACAATACATCAGAAACATCAATAGGAGAAATTTCATATAATACCTCATTTGTGAAGGGCTTGATGCTATATGGAAGGAAACACTGTTGGCTGACACAGAGATCCCTTCCTTGGTGAAGCCACCCAATTGTGTATGGTTGTCGGTGCGCTGTGGTTGGCAAGCCAACCCGCTTCACAACATCTTCTGAAATGATATTCTCTTGGCTCCCATTGTCGATAATGAACTGTAGCGGGGAACCCTTTACCCACATATGGGAGTGGAAGAGACGTTCTACCTCCTCTGGATCCTCTGGTTCCTCCTTCTAGATCTTTGCAGTGGCAACAGTGGCATTGGGCTCTACATTAAAAATCTGTTTCCCTTTGTCATTCCCCTTGTTAGGTTCTGATTCAGAGTTGGAGCATGCATCTGATACAGAAGCCCTCCTCTTGGCCAAGAGCGACTGCTTGGCCCGACACTCACTTGTGTTGTAAGTGGAGCTCTTATGGAACTCAAACCACTTTCCCATGTCCTTCTTTGGCTTCGCGGTGTTGTTCTTTGCTTGTGCCTTTGGCAGGTTGTCTTGGGCCGCCATACCTTGGCTTTGTCCTTTGTTCTGCAGTTTGGGGGCACCTTTCCCTTGCTTTTGATTTGCAGATCCAAAGTGTTGCTTCTTATGCTTGAATTTATGCTCAATCTTGGCAGCATATCGGTATGCCATACCAAGCGAGGAGATGTAGAGGAATTCCATTTCCTCCTAAATTTATCTATGTAGACAACTGTGATACTTTAGCACCAAATGTTTCTTTGAATCTTTGATACCCACCTTTGTGCACAGGGTATGGAACAGATTCGTCAGCTCATGCACATCTTGATCCCTTTATTGTCGCAACATGGTCCATTGTATGTACTTGTCCTCATAGCTCCCCACAGGATAGTATTGTTCCTTGATGGCATCTTGGAAAGAATTACAAGTGGCTACGACTGAGAATAGAGAGGGTTCTGTCTCATCCTTTTTTCACAGTAGGTTTCCCACAAGTCCTTGACATGGGGGGTAGCTTTGAGGAGTGCAAAAATAATCTTCTCCCACTCGAAAAAGTCATGGACTGAGAAATATCCTTCTAATATATTCAACCATCTATCTATGACATCTGCATCTATTTGGCCTTCAAATATGGGAATTTCAAAGTTTACTTGTACCTTAAAGGGATTTGTGCCTCCAGAGTGGCTATTGGATGCAGATGCACCGCTGGTGGGTAGTCGTTGAAGGATCTAGGCAAATTTATCCATCATCGCGTTCCTTTGTTTTTCGAGGGTCTCCTAGAGCAATATTTTGATAGGATATCCTGCTCCCTCATGTTTCTTGTCGTCCCCAATAGGCGGTCGTCGGGGTTTGCGAGGCTGATCTTGCAAAGGTTTAATCAGATTGAGCCCCAACTCCTTATACCTTGACCTCGTTGAGGACATGAAAAGAAGGATCGAGAAAAAGAAGATCCTCTAATACCACTAATCCAGATTTATGCAGAAACGCAAAAAAATACACATGTAACCATAAATACAAATATGCAGCAGAAATAACACCTCATTTCATTAATATCAAAGAACTCAAATTTGCTTATAGAAAAAATAGAAATAAACTAGCTAGGGCACTGGTAGCTTATCTATGAGAAAAGATGTGATGGCTATAGGCCTCTGAATTGAGTTACAATGAGGCTCGAGGGCCTATTTATTATTTAGAAATAATGGAAAACCATAAACATCCAAAATCCTAACCCTAGGAGACGAAGCGCCAAAACTATGGGCCCCGTTTGGGTAAATTGGTGTTTCAACTTCCCGGAGACGTAACTTTGGCATACGATCTCCCTTTGACGTGCTCAATAGCTTGTTAGAATGATCTATTTGAGGAATACAAATTTTGGTGCAACATCGAAAGGCCTGACCACTCTCGGTTTTCCCAAAAAACATCGTTTAGGGCCTCAAAACAGCTCCGAAAGTTCAGGACACGAAAAACTGTCAAAAATAGTAAGTTGTGCCGAAAATAAAAAACTGAAAGAGACAATGGTGGGGCCCCAAGTGGAATAGGTGGGTGGCCACCAATATCCACCTGGATCAATCAGTGAAATAGAGACTATATGTGAAACGATATAAGCCTCTTATGAGTGTTTCTGGATGTTTTAATCATTATTATAATGGGGGAGTGTATTTTTGGATCATTCCTCCCCCTTAGGAAGCAATGGTCCCCATTGTGTTGAGTTCCTCCATGAGATGAGGAAAATTATGCTGAACTTGGTCCCTGTTGAACCACTTGCCTTGGTGTAGGAGTTGGCCAGCTTTGACAACCCGATATAGCTGGATCTTCTGTTGGCGAGTGTTCTTGATTTGAATGTCCATGATACAATCTCTGGTGGCATGTTCCATGAATTCTAGGTTTAAGTCTATTGTTGTGAGTTGTTCTACAATGTCAGAGGTGTCTAGTAGAGGTGGGAAGTAGGAACGAAGGCGGTCCACATTGAATACCGGGTGCAGACCAAGGAATGGTGGAATACTGAGCTCGAAGGCATTGTTCCCTACCGCCTTGGTGATGGTGTACGACCCATATCGGAGCTTGCGGTGGGGTCTACTGAGGCACTCCTTCTGCAAATGTAGCCACACTTTGTCGCCCACCAGGAAGTTGTGTGGTACCCAATGTTGATCATGTCGTTACTTGTACTTAGCATTGGCTCTGTCCAATATGTCATGAACTTGTTGGCGGATGTGTTGAATGCGCTCGATGAAGCTGTTCACTTTGTCAGCTTCAGACTAGACATGAGCCGAATCAGCCTAAGTAGCTGAAAATGGCATGGCTACATCAATGGGACATAGTGGCTGGAATCCCAAGCCCACCTGAAAGGGGCTGTGGCCGGTTGAGCTGTGGAGAGCCCGATTATAACTGTGGTGTACATAGGGGAGGCTCTCATCCCATGTGTGTGGATGCTTTGAATTGTACATGCGCAGAATGTGTACAATAATTTTGTTGACGACCTCTGTCTGGCCATCAGTTTGGGGATGGAAAGTTGTGGACTTGGTGAGCTTGGTGTCCAAAATTGACTAGAGGTTGGAAAAAAATGTGTTGAGGAACTTGTTATCGTGATCTGATATGATAGACTGTGAGATCCCAAAGTGCACCCAAACTCATTCAAATAAGATTTTAGTAGTGGATTCTGCTGTGTTGTTCTTCTTGCAGGCCGCCATAATGGCCATCTTCGAGAATCTGTCGACGACCACGAAAACACAGTTGTTTCCATGCTTAGTAGAAGGAAGCCTTGACATGTAATCCATGGAGATGGATTCCCAAGGTCGACTAGGGGTAGGTAGTGGAGTATAGAGGCCTTGCTTCTTGATGGTCGGTTTGGAAATGGCACAAGTAGTGCAGGATCTAATGTACTTCCTGACATCTTGTCGAAGGTTTGGCCAACAGAAATACTTCTACAGTACTGCCACTATTTTCTCGACCCTGAAAATCCCAATCACTCAACTGTAGTGTGCTTCCCATATCATCTTTTCATGCTTGCTTGAAGGAACACAAAGGTGTCCCAGGTGACATAAAAGTGCATCTTGGAAGTGAAAATTTGGAACTTGGGTACCACCCAAGAGTGCCTTGTATGTGTGGTTGAATTCTGGATCACTCTTGTCGAGAAGCGGCCAATCAGAAACCTCGTGCCCACAAGAGTTGAGAATGGTGGTTAGTGCCACGATCGGTGGTCGGCTGAGGTAGTCTGCAACATTATTTGTGCTACCCTTCTTGTACTTGATGTTCAAAAGAAAATTTTGCAGATATGTGGACCCCTTTTGATGGCAATCATTCTGCAACTTCCCTTGTGTCTGTATGAACTACAGGGGTTGGTGGTCTGTGTGGATGATTGTTTCCTTCCCCAAAATGTAATGCTTCCATTGTCGAAAATCCTGCGCAACGGAATACATTTCTTTTTCATAATTGGGATACTTGTGAACTATGTCAGAGAATGTTTCATAGTGATATTCCACTGGATACCCCTTTTGAGTAAGAACTGCCCCAATAGCATAGGCATAGGCATCTGTCTCGATCTCAAATGGTTGTTACAAGTCTAGTAATGTGAACACCGGGGCAGAATAGAGGCGATGTTTCAATTCTATGAACGCCTTTTGTTGAGATTCTGACCAAAAGAATTTTTCTCTCGCTCCTCCCTTGGTGACTTGACTCAAGGGCCAAGTGATATGAGAGAATCCCAACACGAACCTGCGGTAGAAATTAGGAAGACCCAGAAAGTTGCGAAGCTCTGTTATAGTGGTTGGGGCTGGCCAGTCTCGAATGACTTGGATCTTGGTTGGATCCACATGCACCCCTATTTCATCAATAATGTATCCTAGATATTGAACCCGGGTCATGCCAAAAGTGCACTTCTCCAAATTGGCACACAACTTGTGTTGCCATAGTGTTTGGAGTGTTAGCTCCCCATAATTAGCAAAATTGGCAAAGTCCAACTGCAGGGAGAACACTATTTCAACCACTTTGGGATTCTAGGACCTAGCCCTCCTGAATCCGGAGAGGGATCTCTCCAATAAAGCGCAAAGATTGATTTCTCTTTATAAGCTTTATGGGTAATTATATTAGGCTAGTTATGAAGACCGAGGGTTTTTGTTTTGTTTTGGATGGTTGAGCATGATAATTATTTGAGTGGAAAGTCCTAAAGGGAAAGAGTTTCAAAGGTGTGAAGTTGCAAGCAATTAGAACAAGCTTTGGCTGAAAAGATATATATAACGTTGGTTTTTAGTCCATTGGGCTATGGAGTCATAATAGGGCTTTTAATTGAAACAACAAGGTTCAAGAGTGGTCCATGGGGAAAGTCATCTATGTCTAAGGATCTCTTTAGAGTTGATTTTATGGAATGAAATGATACATCAAGAAGGGGAAATAAACAGATGAAGAACAAAGAGCAGCCTAAGATCAAGTAAGTACTTTGAAACTATCCTGCTTTCGGCATACACTTAAGAAAGACATAAAAGTAATATAAGATCTGGTAAGTACTTCGAAACTAACCAGCTTTTGATACACTCTCAATAGAAAACATTTTAAACACGAAGGGAAACTTTAAAAGCAACTTTTGGAGAAGAAACTAGAGGACAGAGCTCACCATAAACTTCCCTAGCTCTTCTTTACTTAGTAAACTTTCAAGACAGACACATAAGATAACAAAGAATGGTCTAAGATCAGGTAAGGACTTTTAACCTAGCCTGCTTTCAACACACTCCTAGGGAAACTTTAAGCTAGTTTTTGGGGATAAAACTAAAGGATAGGGCTCACTATTACTTCCTTAGTTCATATCTACTTAACATAAACTGAAAATAACATTCAAGAACAACATCCAGCTTAGATAGTAGGACGAGGGAACGCCAGCATTCCTAACTACTTAAATTGAATTAAATCATTCCTAAACAACACAATTTGGAAGAAAACATGTAGATAAATCTTATCAGTCTGAGAAGGGTACTAATAAACAATAAATCCTAACTCTGTACTTGTTGTTCTTTATCAGAGAATATGGACAAAGCAAAAACAGAAATAAAATAACAATTTACAATAAGAAATAACATCACCGTTGACATAGACCAGGATCCCATAAATCAACTTGTATTGATGCTTCAAACCAGTTACAATCTTCAAGTCCAATGTTTCAGTTCAGCAATCATCTTCACTTCTTAGCCTAACTTATCTGATCACAAACAAAGCTTCAAGAGCCTTTGAACACTATTTACAAGTAGAAGTTTCAAGCACAAGTATATTTCAAAGTTCAGCAACTAATGTTTACAATGAACTCCTCAATGAGATTTTATAGAAGGATGAGGAGGTCGAAAGAGAAAAGATCTAAAGGTTCAATTAATACAGATTTAGTACTTCTCAGCCTTTGAGGGGCTCAATGGAGAAGTTTACAGATATTTTCCTGTATTAATTGGTTTACATTAAGTATTTAAGCTTGGTGGGATGATTTTGTTGACTTTGTGGCTCCGTGTCATCTCTGTAGTAACTCAGCAGATATTTTGCAATAATTTCTTCGGCTGAATTAACTGTTCGGCTATCGTGAGGCAAATATCCTCTATTCTGGTCATTACTCGGCTGTCTGTGGAATGCTTTGAGGCTACAGGTGGCATTAGGTAGTTGAGAGGAATCAATTAGCCTCTGATGTGGCAGTGGAGGCATCCTCTGTTTGATAGATATTATTGATTTTCTTTAACTGTGCTTAATTTAGCGGATTAGGCTTTTGATTTTCAATCTTAGCCGTAATCCACCCAAACTGTGTAATTAATCTTCAATTATTCATCTCTGGTTCGTTTGGGTCTTCAACACTGATACTCTTTGTTTTCTTCATGTTTCACTATGTCTTGTTGATGTGCAGGTGATACAGGGTTCATATGGCATCAATACTCATGATGTATTGACGAAAAGTGGTGGTCAAACCTTGTAGACAGATACTCTTTAATGAATGAAGACCGAAAGGATCATCATCCTCGGCTTTCACTTTTCTATTAAAATATTTTGATAACCTATTTAAAACCAGCATAAACCAAAAAATAGTTATGAAATCCTGCGTTTATTTGGGTAAGACTGCTTTGGAGGTTGCGGTTAGGAGCATGGCCGTTGGATGGCAGCATCCAACGACGGAAATTGCGTGTTGAGGGTCGAAGGCAGTGGTTTGGAAGAAGCAGTGGTGAAAATCAAGTCAGATCCATCGATCTTGCGAAGATCGACGGTCAGGAGCGACCGGGTCAATACAATGGAGAATGGCCACTTTTGATGAAAATAGAAGAAATACAAAGGAAATGGGGTTAAAATATTTTTGCGGAAGAAATATGCACAGAAAAGAAAATTGGGGCTTTGGGATGATCGTGGGCCGTCAAATCATACTTGGCCCTGAGATCAATGGCGAAGATCGCTCATTGAAATCCCTTGGTGAAGGCGGAGGGCGATACTGTATGGCCAGATTACATCTGAGCCGTTGATCTGCAGAGATCAACGACGGGGAGCGCACGCGATATAATGCTGTGGAAAAGGGGGAAAAAATGGTTTCGGAGGAGAAAACCACGGGTTTCGCGTGGCAGAAGGGAAAAAAAGCAGTTTTCGCTTTTTGGACGCGATATGCATCAGAGGCTGACACGTGGATTTTGAATACCGCCCATATCGCGTGATTTCTAAAGATTAACAGGCATGCTCAAAGTTACGCGATATGGAACGTCAGCCGTTAGATCTGGAGCCTCAGATCGAACAGTGGGGAGCGAGCGCAATTTCGGCAAGATGCGAGGGCAGAAGTGGGAAGGGCGGTTTCAATCTGAGCCGTTGGATCTAATATGGACGACTGAGATCAAATCTTGAGGAAGGCAGGACCCACAGGGGTCGGGCCTTTCGAGGTTAATATGAGCCGTTGGATGGAACAGATCAACTGTTGGGATTGGTCGAAAAAACATTATGAAGCGGGGTGCATGAATTTTATCCAAGGTCGAGAGGATTGATCTGGGCCGTTCAATATAGACATGTGGACGGCCCAGATGCAATTGGGGATTTCACAATCGGCGGGGTAAAGAACATGGAAGTGCTGAAGCGATTAATCATGGGCCGTCGGTCTGCAGATCAGATCGACGGTGGAGGATGGATCGGGGAATGACCAATCAGGGGTGGCACAAAATTTTACAATGCGCCAATGGAATTTGTCGATGCGAGATTGTGCGGGTCATCATATTGGTCTGAGATCAACAGTGGAGAAGGGCTCTAACCAATGAATGAGCGATACCCCTTATAATATATGAAAACCAAAAATTAACGAAATACAAAGGTTTTATGGCTTGGGGCGGGTTATATATATGAAATGGCTTGGCGGCCGTCTGCGGGGCTGTTGGTTCATATGAAAAGTAAAAGGCCCAGGGATTATACGTATAAGGGCCAATCACATCGCAACTTTGGTGCTGGTCTTTCAATTTACCCATTTAACAAATCTTCGATGCGAGATTTTGAGGATCGTTGATCGGGGAAACAAAATCAATGGTATTTTTTCATTAAAAACATCGCACCAAAGTGTTTAGTGTAAAACATAGGGAAAAAAGGTTTTTATGTTTTACAAAGGAAGAATATGATGAGGAGGTTTTATACAATGTGTTAGGTGCCCGATTATGGGTTATGAAGGTTATATGGAGCGGTAGAAGACTCGGGGCCTATATATGAAGGGCCAATCGCATCAGAACTTTTAACAAAACGAATAGACTTGCGCTGTCCAATTGCTCCGATGCGATAAGCACCGAAAGGGCTTAGCGCTTGGTTCCAGCACCAAGGCATATGGTGGGGAAGTGGTTAGGACTTAGCCCAAAGGGGCTTAAGCCTATAGTCAAAATACTTATTTTTTATGAATTTTTTCAAAGTTTTTGATGGATTTGGGGGTTTCGGTAAGGTTTAAAAGTGAGTTTTAAACCTTGTAAAAGGATTTTCATGAAGGGGAAAAGATGAATAAATGAAAAATAGATGAATTTTATGGGGAAAAATGAAGTTTAGTTTTGAGTGGAGGGAAGGGGAAAATGGAGTTTTACAGCAGTCTTTTCTTCATGGAAAACAACAGAATTTTTGAGTTCGAAAGGGAAACAACAGTGAAGATTTAAACAAAGGGCATGATGTCTTTATGAGTCATCAAGAGATAACATTTTTAGCAATAAAAATTGTTTATTGAAGGCTCCAAAAATGATTTAGCCACCTTTTGATATAAAAAATTTTATAGGTGGCTAACAGTGGCTCCACTTGTGGATGGTGCCTTCTTGAAGGCATCAAGAACTTCAGGCTTGCATTCTCTAGGGAGGCTGATCAGTGCCTCATCCATTGGGTTGTCTTTCTTTATTTGGATGATCGTCTTTTGCTCTGAAAAAATGTTAGCAGCCATGAAAAAAAATGGATCTTCATCAACAAGCTTTCTACCTACCCAATCCTACTGATCTAACATTTTTTCTTCTTTAGAGTGCACTTGGATTGGCAAACTCTCTTACAACATTTTATTATTTTGAAAGAAAAAAGCTAATCTAATTCTACTTCTTATTTCTCCATGAACTTAGATTAAACAGTTGAGTTCATATACTTCTCTAACTAATCTACCACTCTGTTAGGATTAAACAGTCTAACAGATTTTTATTCACTAATTTCTAAAACATAAATTTAAAAGCCTACAAGTTAGGATTGAATAGTCCAACTTCTTGTTGATCTATGGCATAAAAAACAAGCTGCACATAGATATTATTTTGCAGAAAATTAAATCAAGATGGAAGTTTTAAGATCTGAAATTTCTAAGCACTTCCTTCTCTTTTCTATAGCTCTGTTTTTGAGTTTATTCAAGTTGTTTTCGCTTGTTATCTGGTTCAGATTTTGAGCTGATTAGAACCAGTTTTAACTCTGTTTTTTACTCAAGAAATAAATAGATTTGATTCAGTTCTCTTTTGAAAACTAAGGTTTGGATTTAAGCTTGTTTTAACCTTTAATTTCTATCCTAATCTTCCTAACTGATAAGCCAAGATTAAGCTGTTTGGAAAATCTGATTCACTAACCTATCAGCAGTCAATTTAAAACTAATTAGCCATGATTAGGTTGTATGGCTATCTAGAAGTGTGTTTTACAGTAGTGGCATTTGAGCTTGCACACTTTCAGATTTGCTTCTCTTTTTGGCATGGGGCTATACCTTTCTTTCTAACCTATTCTAACTTGGAATATTAACATCTCTAAATAGTACAATAGTGCCAATGTAGCCAATTGAGTAGTGATAAAGAAGAGTAGAGAAATTGGCTACTAGTCAGAAGTGACCACAGTACATTTTGAAGATTAAGCTTCAAAACTAAGGCTATCACAGAAGGTGATAGCTTTTCATGTCTTTGGCTCTTGCAAAGGATCAATGCTTGATTATTTGAGCCAGTTGGGACTTCCACACACTCTTCTAAAGGATCAACGAAGAAAAGATGAAGATTCTCTTCTTTTTGGATCTCCATGTCTGGTAGATTGTCTGTTTCCAAGACTTCAGCTTCGAGGATTACATCATCAGAAAGTTGCTTGGAAGTATCATCATCCTTAACCTGCAAAATAGCAAACAGTGAAATATCTTCTTTCTCTAAATCTATGCTTGCTTCTGATATAAATTCAGGTTCTTTAAATGGCAGATTTACATGAGTGATGGGAGAAGTTTCTTCTTGAAAAGATGGTATATCCTCAGTAGGATAGTCTTCTATTTTTTTTTCTCCTTCAAAGTTTTTCCAGTATTTTTTATTTTTTGGGACAGCTAGTCTAAATTTTTCTTGAATTATATATTTTTTTCTCTCCCGAGGTCTTAAACATGTACTAGCCACAAGGGCTAATCCACTGGAAAAACTATTTTGGTCTTTAGGAACAAGGATAAGTTGGAGATCTTTAAAATATTTTAATAAATATATGGTATCATCCTTATAAGCTTTAAGTCTGGGATGTTTAACGACGCATTCTTCTTTCACTTGCCTAATTACCAGATATGCCTTTCCGTGAACTGTTATCTTCTGGGCTCCTGACTTTTTCAATAAATGTAGCCCTAAGAGGAGTGCCTCATACTCTGCTATGTCAGTTGTGCATTGAAAGTTCAATTTATATGAATGGCCTTCAGAATGATTGTTTCCTGTATTGTAAAGCCATATTCCTGCACCTGCATTAGTTTTAGTACATAACCCATCAAAATTCATATTCCAAAGAGGACTAGTTTCAATATTAGCATTGATTTCCTTACTATCCTCTTTGTCTTGAGTGTTGGGTATGTGTTATATTCTTTCCACGACTAGCCAGACGCACTACACGTTGCGCCGGGCGCAGCGTCCCGGTGAATTTTTTTTTGGTGTGCGGTCCCACTCATAGGCAGAACCACCCATGTTTTGTGCATGAGTTTGCACATGGTTTTTGGCGTACGATGATTTTCGGCCCCTGGTATTTTGTAGATCCGGTCAAGGGAACTACGGTTATGTTCTAATCCAGGGTTAATGGATTGGGGTTTATGTATGCTTCGACATGTATATATATGTGTTGTAACACTAAAAAGAATATAATGAAAAATCAAGCTGGTCGTCCCGATTTGGGATCCAAGGGAAAATATTTGTGTTTATCTATTTTATGTTTTATGCTCTCGCTATTTTTTATTTTATGTTATAAGATTCGTGTGTAGATAATTTATGTTCAGGGTTAAAACCTACATTTGGTATCAGAGCAGTTTCGGCTTCAAGGGGACACCTTTGCTGCTGAGGGTTTTTTCTTGGGCCTGAGGTAGACCCTATTCAGTGGGAGATCTGCAAGATCGATTCTTGCGGTGAAAGAAGATGGCGAGCGGTGGAAAGATAGAGATCGAGAAATTTAATGGTCAGAGTTTTGAGTTGTGGAAGCTCAAGATGGAGGATCTGCTGGTGGATAAAGACCATTGGATCGCAGTAGATCCAGGTACTAAACCAACGACAATGTTAAATGAAGACTGGAAGAAACTGGATCAGAAGGCTAAGAGCACAATACGGTTGTGTGTCTCAGATTCAGTATTGTTGAATGTATCTAGGGAAGCTACGACGAAGAATTTGTGGGAAAAACTTGGGACTTTGTACCAATCTAAGTCTCTGGTGAATAAGTTGTTCCTGCGGAAAAAGCTGTATAACCTGAGGATGAAGGATGGAGACTCGATGATAGAGCATCTGAACGCCTTCAATACTGTGGTAAGTCAGCTGTCATCTGTTGATATTAAAATCTCAGATGAAGATAAGTGCATCAGTTTGTTGTGCTCTCTACCAGACTCGTGGGACAGTCTGGTTATTGCAATAGGTAGCAATACAACTACCTTGAACTTTGATGATATTGTCTCAGCCTTGCTGTCGGAGGAAATGAGACGAAGAAATATGGAGGGTCAGAATGGAGATGCCTTATCTGTACGAGGAAGGTCCCAGAACAGAAACAAGAATAAGGTTTCGAGTGGGAGATCCAAATCTAGAGGGAGATCTAAATCTCCTGGAAAGTTTGTAAAGGTGTGCTGGAAATGCGGAAAGGAAGGGCACTATAAAAAGGACTGCAGATCTAAAGCTCCTGAGAAAGGAAAGGGATCTGATGATGCTCCTTCTACAGAGGCAAAAACCACCTCGGATGAAGGTGGGGATGTGTATTTGGCTTCTTCTTGAAATACACATGTAGATCATGAGTCATGGTTGATTGACTCAGGTGCATCCTTTCACTTCACTCCCCATAGGGAGTGGTTCTGCGAGTATGAGAAATATGATGGTGGTGATGTCTTCCTAGGGGATGATAGGAAGGCCAGAATCATCGGATGTGGAAAGGTCAAGCTGAAGCTGCAAGGTGGAAGGATTAGAACACTTCCTAGTGTTCTGCATATTCCTGCATTGGCTAGAAATCTGATTTCTGTAAGCAAGATGGATGATGCAGGTGTAAAAACAGTGTTCGAGAAAGATGCCTGCAAGATGGTTCGGGGAGCACTGGTATTAATGCGGGGAGTTTGAATTGGAACTCTGTACAAGCTACAAGGTAGCACTGTTATTGATGGGTGTAACAGTTATGTGGTTCCTGAAAGTGGAGAGGAAAGCCTAGTTGTCTCTGGAGAAAAGACCATGCTATGGCATCAAAGGCTTGGACATATTGGAGAGAAGGGCCTTCGGATACTGCATAGAAATGGTATGGTAGAAGGTATGTCTAACTGCTCTCTGGATTTCGATTTTTGTGAACATTGTGTATATGGGAAGCAGAATCGGGTGAGTTCTCCTTCTGGTGCTAAGAGGGCGAATAAGATATTAGAGCTTGTGCACAGTGATGTGTTTGGACCTATGTCAGTTCCATCACTGGGAAAGTCTATGTACTATGTTTCATTCATAGATGACTTCTCAAGGAATACATGGATATATTTCTTGAGGAAGAAATCTGAAGTCTTTGAAAAATTTAAATAATTTAAGGCTCTGGTGGAAAACCAGACAGAGAAGAAGATAAAGGCATTGAGGACAGATAATGGTGGGGAGTTCTGCAAGAAGGAATTTGAAGAGTTCTGTAAGAAGTGTGGTATAGCACGGCAGAAGACTACTCCATACACACCTCGGCAAAATGGAGTTGCAGAAAGAATGAATAGAACACTGATGGAAAAGGCAAGAAGCATGCTCAGTGGTACCGGGTTAGGACAAGAATTCTGGGCAGAGGCAGTGGAGACTGCATGTTACTTAGTTAACAGATCACCTTCATCAGCGTTGGAGGATAAAACTCCACATGAGGTATGGACTGGTAAGAAACCTTCTCTTTCACATCTAAGGGTATTTGGATGTGATGCATATGTACATGTTCCAAAGGAGAAAAGGACCAAGTTGGATAATAAATCTGAAAGGTGCATCTTTATTGGGTATAAGGATGGTTTAAAGGGTTATAAGCTTTGGAACCCAGAAACAAGGAAGGTTGTGTACAGCCGAGATGTGGTGTTTAGAGAGGTGAAAGATGTTACAGATGAAGTCCTACCAAAGGAACCTGAGAAGATAGAGTTTGAGCTAAAGGAGTATGAATCAGACTCTACAATAGAAGAAGATTCAGAAGAGGAAGAGCCACAAACCCTAGCTTTGAGAAGATCATTTCGGGAAAGAAGGCAACCAGAAAGGTATAGTCCATCTGCTTTCTATTTAGGTTTTTCCTTAACTATAACTAATGATGATCCCAGAACTGTTAGGGAGGCAGTAGATTCAGAGGATGGAAAACTCTGGAAGGAGGCCATGGTTGATGAAATGGCATCCTTGCATAAAAATGAGGCATGGGATTTGGTGGAGTTTCCGCCTGGAAGGAAGCCCATCAAGAGCAAATGGGTGTTTAAGAAGAAGATGAATGTAGAAGGCAAGCTGGAGAAATACAAAGCTCGGTTGGTAGCCAAAGGTTATTCCTAGGTGTCAGGAATTGATTTTGGTGATATTTTTTCTCCTATTGCCAAAGTTACTTCTATTAGATTGCTTTTATCTGTTGCTGCTGCATTTGATTTTGAGATAGAACAGATGGATGTGAGGACAACATTTCTTCATGGGGATCTAGAAGAGGAGATCTACATGAAGCAACCTGAAGGCTTTATGGTGAAG
Organism: Pinus albicaulis; assembly: GCA_034641835.2. Taxonomy (NCBI): domain Eukaryota; kingdom Viridiplantae; phylum Streptophyta; class Pinopsida; order Pinales; family Pinaceae; genus Pinus; species Pinus albicaulis. The sequence goes on from CM076584.1 coordinate 152,245,182, forward strand.
GGTAAGAAAGAACTGGTGTGCAGGTTGAAGAAGTCTCTATATGGGTTAAAATAGTCACCAAGGATGTGGTATCAGAAATTTGATACCTATATATGGGTACTTGGCTTCACTAGAAGCAAGGAGGATTACTGTGTTCATTTTAAATTAATTGGTGACCATGTTATTTATTTGGTCTTGTATGTGGATGATATGTTGTTTATTGGAAATGACAAAGAAATTATCCAAGATTTGAAGACCCAACTGTTCTCCAAATTCGACATGCAGGATCTTGGTGCTGCAAACTATATTTTGGGCATGGAAATTAAGAGAGATCAGGCAAAGAGGAAGCTCTGGTTAAACCAGAGGAAGTATGTCGAGACTATATTGCAGAGGTTCAATATGCAGGATAGTAAATTGGTGAGTGTTCCTATTCCTGTAGGTGCAAAGCTGTTTGCTGAACAGTGTCCCAAGACACAAGAAGAAGAGGAGGATATGTCCCGTGTTCCATATGCAAGTGCAGTGGGTAGCCTGATGTATGCAATGGTCTGTACTAGACCAGACATTGCACATGAAGTGGGAGTATTGAGCAGGTTTATGTCAAACCCAGGGAAGGAGCATTGGACAACAGTGAAGCGGGTTTTCAAATATTTACGTGGCACTAGTGATTATGGCTTGTGCTACCAGGGAAGACCAGGATTGGAAAGAATGTTGGACATTCGTGGTTTTGTTGATGCAGACTGGGCTGGAGATCTAGACCAAAGAAAATCTACAAGTGGGTATGTGTTTAGCCTATTTGGAGGTGCAGTCAGTTGGATGAGTAAAAGACAGTCTGTAGTGGCGCTTTCAACTACAGAGGCATAATACATAGCAGCCACTCATGCAAGCAAGGAAGCAGTTTGGTTGCAGAGATTGTGTTCAAGTATGGGGTTGGTACAGCAAGCTATAAGGATAGACTATGATAGCCAAAGTGCAATTTTCTTGGCTAAGAACCCTGCTTATCATTCAAAGACAAAGCACATTGATGTTCAATATCATTTAGTTAGAGATATGGTTGAGGCTAAAAGGGTGTTGCTGGTAAAGGTGGACACTTAGAAGAATGTTGCAGATGCATTGACAAAATCTGTGAGCACTCAGAAGTTCTCTTGGCATAGAGAAACAATGGGTGTTGAAGAATTGGCCCAATGACTAGGCTCTCCTCTGGCCCCCTGTGGAAAGAAAACAACAAGTGGGAGAATGTTGGGTATGTGTTATATTCTTTCCACGACTAGCCCCACGCGCTGTACGGTGCGCCGGGCACAGCAAGGGTGTCACAGGGGGGGTGGTAGCCCCCCCTGTCGGGGTCCAGGGTAGCGCCCTAGCGAAATTTTTTTTGTTGTGCGGTCCCACTCATAGGCAGACCCACCCATGTTTTGTGCATGAGTTTGCACATGGTTTTTGGGGTACGATGGTTTTTGGCCCTTGGTATTTTGTAGATCCGGTCAAGGGAAAAACGGTTATGTTCTAATCCAGGGTTAATGGATTGGGGTTTATGTATGCTTCAGCATGTATATATATGTGTTTTAACACTAAAAAGAATATAATGAAAAATCAAGATGGTCGTCCCGATTTGGGATCCAGGGGAAAATCTCTGTGTTTATCTGTTTTATGTTTTATGCTCTCGCTATTTTTTATTTTCTGTTATAAGATTCGTGTGTAGATAATTTCTGTTCAGGGTTAAAACCTACATTGAGTACCATTGGATTATTCTATGGAATAGGCACCATGTTCATGAATGTCTGGTTTAGATGATGGTTTGGAGGGTAGCTGCTTGCTTAGTATTTGATCAATTTTTTCTTCTATTAAAGGAGAGATTTTCCTTTCAGCATAAACAGAAAATGAACTACCCTGTTTCTTATGACCAATAAAAGAGCTTTCTGCGTCTTTACAACGAAGTTCTCTAGGTGAATGAGAAAGAGTATTTGTTTTGCAATAAATATCAGAGACGAACTGTTTATTAATAGTCTAATATATCTCTTCTTCTGACAATGGGGAAAATATTTCTATGTTTCTTTGAACAGAAGTACAACAGTTCTCTGTCTTTAGTAAAGACTGATTTTGATGCTGGATGTTTTCTTGAGCCTCTTCTAGGAGATCTTGACTTGTGCTTGCAGGGAAAATTTGAGGATTTTCTATTGTAACCTGATGGCTACTTGTTTCTTCGAAGCACTGCTCACTATTAATATTTGCAATTTGATTGTGAAGATCTCTTATCAGCATAGTACAAGACATAGGAAGGCAATCAAAAATTTCTTGACTACCTTCTTTATTGCTTCCTTTGTAAGTTTGCTCATTTTTTTATAAAGAGCGTTGATCATAATACATAGCTTGGTCACTGTCTTGTTCTTGAGGTGATTGGGCTTGTGTTTGATCAAGGGAAAGCGTGGCTTGCTCTAGATCGTCAATATTCATATTAGCCATCAACCTATCCATTCTTTTCCCAGGTATATACATCATCTTTTCCATCATGTTTAGAAAATTTTCTTGTTTATTTTCTCTATCATCATGTTTATCATACATGTCTTGTAGTGGTAGAGTTTGCGTTTGTTGAGGGAAAGGCATATGACGTTCTGGATCACCATTGTTTAGATTAGCCATAAACCTATCCACCCTTCTTCCAAGCATGTACATCAATTTTTCCATCATGACCATATGTTTGTCATCTTGGTCTATATCTAAATCCATGTTTGTAAATCAGAAAAGAGGTCACTGTGTCTGTTCAATCAGTTCAAGGTCTTCTACCAGTGGAGTCATTTGGTATTTTGGGAGTTTCAGAGTGTGGAGTCGCCAGGTGGAAAATTTTTAGCTCTTTAAGGAGATAAAATGTTTTATGGTTCCACCACCATGTGATTCTTGTAGAGCTACAAGGTTCTCGGGAACCGAATTAGCTCTCAAGGGTGATCTGAAAATAGTTGAAAATTTAACCTCAGGAGAGTTCCTAAGGATTCTTTCAGGGTTATCAACTATCTCCGATGGGTTTGGGTCAGGAAAGGCTCTAGTATGAATATTTCTAGGAGCCACTATGCTGTGTTTTTCAGACCCAACTAAACAAGAAAAGTTTAACCAGATATGAGAATCTTTAAGAGGTTAACTGATATTTAAACAAGAAAATTTTAATCCTAAAAACCTTTAACTAAGTTTAAATGATGTTATAATGATAATGGTTCTTCCCAGTGGTGTCTTAAGGTTTGTTTTAGGATTGTGGAGTCGCCAAGTGGAAGTTTTTAGCTCTTTTGGAGGTAAAAGGTTTTATGGTCCACCGCCATGTTTATTGAATACCAATCTAAAATATTTTTGGGTTTTTCTGAGTTATTTTTCAGTCCTATTGGTTGTTAAGAGTGTCCTAAATCTGTTTCATAACTTAGCTACGGTTATGAGACAAAGACAGTCTACTCTTATGGCTAAGCCAACGAAACTTTCAAGGTTTGATAAGCTCTTATGAGAATCCTAGGGTTTACCTAATTTGTCACTGATTCAAACAAGTTTTATCATGATTACCGTTTACTTGGTAGTGCTTGAAAGGGCTGCTTTTACTCACTGCACAATGTTCTTGAATCAAGGGTTTCCTGAGGGTTTTTAAAGGTACCTAGGTTGAAAAACACTCAAAATCCCCAGCGGAGTCGCCAGAAGATGTTAGCTGCTGGTGGCTCAGCTCGCTGATAGAACAAATGTCATTGAATGAAGGGCTTTCTGGAGAGTTTTAAGGTGTTCTTTGAATTTCAATAACCCAGAAATCCCCAGCGGAGTCGCCAGAAGATGTTAGCTCCCTGTAATTAGCAAGATTGGCAAAGTCCAACTGTAGGGAGAACACTATTTAAACCACTTTTGGATTCTAAGATCTAGCCCTCCTGAATCCGGAGAGGGATCTCTCGAATAAAGTGCAAAGATTGATTTATCTTTATAAGCTTTATGGGTAATGATATTAGGCTAGTTATGAAGACCGAGGATTTTTTTTGTTTTTTTTTTATGGTTGAGCATGATTATTATTTGAGTGGAGAGTTCTAAAGGGAAAGAGTTTCAAAGGTGTGAAGTTGCAAGCAATCAGAACAAGATTTGGCTGAAAAGATAGATATAACGCAGGTTTTTATTCCATTGGGCTATGGAGTCATAATAGGGATTTTAATTGAAACAAGAAGGTTCAAGAGTGGTCCATGGGGCAAGTCATCTATGTCTAAGGATCTCTTTAGAGTTGATTTTATGGAATGAAATGATACATAAAGAAGGGGAAATAAACAGATGAAGAACAAAGAGCAGCCTAAGATCAAGTAAGTACTTTGAAACTATCCTTCTTTCGGCATACACTTAAGAAATACATAAAAGTAATCTAAGATCTGGTAAGTACTTCGAAACTAACCAGCTTTTGATACACTCTCAATAGAAAACATTTTAAACACAAAGGGAAACTTTAAAAGCAACTGTTGGAGAAGAAACTAGAGGACAGGGCTCACCATAAACTTCCCTAGCTCTGCTTTACTTTGTAAACTTTCAAGACAAACACATAAGATAACAAAGAATGGTCTAAGATCAGGTAAGGACTTTTAACCTAGCCTGCTTTCAACACACTCTTAGGGAAACTTTCAGCTAATTTTTTGGGATAAAACTAAAGGATAGGGCTCACCATTACTTCCTTAGTTCATCTCTACTTAACATAAACTGAAAATAACATTCAAGAACAACATCCAGCTTAGACAGTAGGACGAGGGAACGCCAGCATTCCTAACTGCTTAAATTGAATTAAATCATTCCTAAACAACACAATTTGGAATAAAACATGTAGATAAAGCTTATCAGTCAGAGAAGGGTATTGATAAACAGTAAATCATAACTCTATGCTTGTTGTTCTTTATCAGAGAAGATGGACAGAGTGAAAACAGAAATAAAATAAAAATTTACAATAAGAAATAACATCACTGTTGACATAGACCAGGATCCCATAAATCAGCTTGTATTGATGCTTCAAACCAGTTACAATCTTCAAGTCCAATGTTTCAGTTCAGCAATCATCTTCACTTCCCATCCTAACTTATCTGATCACAAACAGAGCTTCAAGAGCCTTTGAACACTATTTACAAGTAGAAGTTTCGAGCACAAATATATTTCAAAGTTCAGCAACCAACGTTTACAATGAAATCCTCAATGAGATTTTATAGAAGGATGAGGAGGTCGAAAGAGAAAATATCTAAAGGTTCAATTAATACAAATTAGTACTTCTCGGCCTTTGAGGGGCTGAATGGAGAATTTTACAGATATTTTCATGTATTAATTGGTTTACATTAAGTATTTAAGCTCGGTGGGATGATTTTGTTGACTTTGTGGCTCTGTGTCATCTCTGTAGTAACTCAGCAGATATTTTGCAATAAGTTCTTCGACTGAATTAACTTTTCGGCTATCGTGATGCAAATATCCTCTGTTTTGGTCATTTCTCGGTCGTCTGTGGAATGATTTGAGGCTACAGGTGGCATTAGGTAGCTGAGAGGAATCAATTAGCCTCTGATGTGGTAGTGGAGGCATCCTCTATCTAATAGATATTATTGATTTTCTTTAACTATGTTTAATTTAGTGGATTAGGCTTTTGATTTTCGATCTTAGCCGTAATCGACCCAAACTATGTAATTAATCTTCAATTATTCATCTCTGGTTCGTTTGGGTCTTCAACACTGATACTCTTTGTTTTCTTCATGTTTCACTGTGTCTTGTTGATGTGCAGGTGATACAGGATTCATATGGCATCAATACTCATGATGTATTGACGAAACGTGGTGGTCGAACCCTGTAGACAGATACTTTTTAATGAATGAAGACCGAAAGGATCGTCATCCTCGGCTTTCACTTTTCTATTAAAATATTTCGATAACCTATTTAAAACCTGCATAAACCAAAAAATAGTTATGAAATCCTGCGTTTATTTGGGTAAGACTACTTTGGAGGTTGCGGTTAGGAGCATGGATGTTGGATGGCAGCATCCAACGATGGAGATTTCGCGTTGAGGGTTGAAGGAGGCGGTTTGGAAGAAGCGGTGGTGAAAATCAAGTCAGATCCGTCGATCTTGCAAAGATCGACGGTCAGGAGCGACTGGGTCAATACAATGGAGAATGGCCACTTTTGATGAAAATAGAAGAAATACAAAGGAAATGGGGTTAAAATCCTTTGGCGGAAGAAATATGCACAGAAAATAAAATTGGGGCTTCGGGATGATCGTAGGCCGTCAGATCAGACTTAGCCCCGAGATCAACGGTAGAGATCGCTCGTTTAAATTCTTTGGTGAAGGCAGAGGGTGATGGTGTATGGCCAGATTAGATATGAGCTGGTGATCTGCAGAGATCAACGACGGTGAGCGCACACGATAGAATGTTGTGGAAAATGGGGGAAAATGGTTTCGGAGGAGAAAACCACGGGTTTCGCACAGAAGAAGGGAAGAAAAGCGGTTTTAGCTTTTTGTACACGATATGCGTCAGAGGCTGACACGTGGATTTTGAATATCGCCTATATCGCGTGATTTCTGAAGATTAACAAGCATGCTCAAAGTTACACAATATGGAACGTCAGCTGTTAGATCTGGAGCCTCAGATCGAACGGTGGGGAGCGAGCGCGATTTCGGCAAGATGCACGGGCAGAAGCAAGAAGGGCGGTTTCAATCTGAGCCGTTGGATCTAAGATGGACGGCTGAGATCAAATCTTGAGGAAGGTAGGACCCACAAGGGTTGGGCCTGTCGGGGTTAATATGAGCCGTTGGATGGAACAGATCAACGGTTGAGATTGGTCGAAAAAACATTATGAAGCAGGGCGCATGAATTTTAGCCAAGGTCGGGAGGATTGATCTGGGCCATCCGATCTGGACACGTGGATGGCCCAGATGCAATTGGGGCTTTCACAATCGGCGGGGCAAAGAACATGGAAGTGTCGAAGCGATTATTCGTGGGCCGTCGTTCTGCAGATCAGATCGACGGTGGAGGATGGATCGGGGAATGACAATCGGGGGTGGCACAAAATTTTACAATGCGCCAATGGAATTTGTCGATGCGAGATTGCGTGGGCCATCGGATTGGTCCGAGATCAACAACAGAGAACGGCTCCGACCAATGAACGAGCAGGACCCCTTATAATATATGAAAACCAAAAATTAACGAAATACATAGGTTTTATGGCTTTGGGCGGGTTATATATATGAAATGGCTTGGTGGCCGTCTGTGGAGCCGTTGGCTCATATGAAAAGTAAAAGGCCCAGGGATTATATGTCTAAGGGCCAATTGCATCGAAACTTTGGTGCGGGTCTTTCAATTTACCCATTTAACAAATCTCCGATGCGAGATTTTGAGGATCGTTGATCTGGGAAACAAAATCAACGGTCTTTTTTCATTAAAAACATCGCACCAGCGCGTTTAGTGTAAAACATAGGGAAAATGGGTTTTTATGTTTTAAAAAGGAATAATATGATTGGGAGGGTTTATACAACGTGTTAGGTGCCTGATTGTGGGTTATGAAGGTTATAAGGAGCGATAGAAGACTCGGGGCCTATATATGAAGGGCCAATCGCATCGAAACTTTTAACGAAACGAATAGACTTGCGTTGGTCTATTTCTCCGATGCGATAAGTGTCGAAAGGGCTTAGAACTTGGTTCGAGCACCAAGGCATATGGTGGGGAAGTGGTTAGGACTTAGCCCAAAGGGGCTTAAGCCTATAGTCAAAATACTTATTTTTTATGAAATTTTTCAAAGTTTTTGATGGATTTGGGGGTTTCGGTAAGGTTTAAAAGTGAGTTTTAAACCTTGTAAAAGGATTTTCATGAAGGGGAAAAGGGGAATAAGTGAAAAATAGAGGAATTTGATGGGGAAAAATGAAGGTTATTTTTGAGTGGAGGGAAGGGGGAAATGGAGCTTTACAGTAGTTTTTTCTTCATGGAAAACAACAAAAATTTTGAGTTCGAAAGGGAAACAACAGTGAAGATTTAAACAAAGGGCATGATGTCTTTATGAGTCTTCAAGAGATAACATTTTTAGCAATAAAACGTGTTTCTTGAAGGCTCCAAAAATGATTTAGCAACCTTTTGATATAACAAATTTTATAGGTGGCTAACATGGAGGACTTGTCAGATGTGGTGAAGGTGCTCTTCCCAAGTTTGGCTGAAGATCATAATGTAATCCAAGTACACTACTACAAATGAGTTGGTGAATGGCCTCAAGATGTCGTCCATCAACCTCATGAAGGTTGCGGGAGCATTCGTCAACCCGAAAGGCATGAGCAACCATTCGAAAAGTCCCTCCTTGGCTTTGAAGGCAGTCTTCCACACATCGGAGGGTTCGATGGGTACCTAGTGATACCCAGACTTCAATTCAATCTTGCTAAAATATTTCACCCCTTTGAGTTGGTCTTGAAGATCATCAATCCGTGGGATTGGGTACCTATTCCAAACAGTGATCTGGTTCAACGCCCAATAGTCAATATAGAGTCTCCAAGTCCCATCCTTCTTCTATACTAACACGATTGGGCTCCCACAGGGTGATGAATTTGGCCGGATGTGACCTTTCTACAACAGCTCCTGAATTTTCCTCTTGATTTCATCATTCTCCATAATATAGTGCTGATAGATCGATCCGTTGGGTAACGGCGCACCTTGGGTCAGATCAATGGGATGCTTGACCTGACAGTGCAGAGGCACCCCTGTGGGTGAGGTGAAAATGTCCCCGTACTCCTCCACAACCTCATCCATTTGTTTTTTTCATGTAGAGGAGCCATTTCTAGAGGTCATGGCCACAATATTATTCTTGCCCTGGGGGAAGATCATTAAGAAAACAAATTTCTTGGTTTGGGAAGTGAGCTTATAATTGTTTTGCAGTAACCAAAGAGATAGTGGTAAGCGGTGGTACCTCTGGTATCATGTACAACTTATTTCCCAAGGTAACAATAATAGCACGAGGCCCTGAATCATACACAGCATGTCGGTTCCATAAGTATGGTTGGCCTAACAATACATCAGAAACATCAATAGGATAAATTTCACATAATACCTCATTCGTGAAGGGCTTGATGCTATAGGGAAGGTGGCACTGTTGGCTGACATGGAGATCCCGTCCTTGGTGAAGCCACCCAATGTTGTATGGTTGTGGGTGCACTGTGGTTGGCAAGCCCAACCGCTTCATGAAATCTACTGAAATGACGTTATTTTTTCTCCCATTGTCGACAATGAACTATAGCGGGGAACCCTTTACCCACATCTGGGAGTGGAAGAGACATTCCGCCTCCTCTGGATCCTCTGATTCCTCCTTCTAAATCTTCACAGTGGAAACAGTGGCGTTGGGCTCTGCATCAACAATTTGTTTCCCTTTTTCATTCCCCTTGTCAAGTTATGATTCAGAGTCGGAGCATGCATCTGATTCAGAAGCCCTCATCTCGGCCACGAGCGAATACTTGTCGTAACACTCACTTGTGTTGTGAGTGGAGATTTTATGGAACTCACACCACTTTCTCGTGTCCTTCTTTGGCTTCGCGGTGTTGTTCTTTGCTTGTGGCTTTAGCAGGTTGTCTTGGGCCTCCATGCCTTGGCTTTGTCCTTTGTTCTGCGGTTTGGGGGCACCTTTCCCTTGCTTTTGATTCATATATCCAAAGTATTGCTTCTTCTGCTTGAATTTATGCTCAATCTTGTCAGCATATCGGCATGCCATACAAAGATAGCAGATGTAGAGGAAATCCATTTCCTCCTGAATGTATATTTGTAGAAAACTGCGATACTTTAGCACCAAATGTTTCTCCAAATATTTGATACCCAACTTTGTGCGTAGGGCATGGAACAGATTCATCAGCTCATGCACATCTTGATCCCTTTGTTGCCACAGCGTGGTCCATTGTGTGTACTTGTCCTCATATCTCCCCATGGGATTCAAAGTGGGTACGGCTAAGAATAGAGAGGGTTTTGTCTCATCCTTTTTCTCACAGTAGGCCTCCCACCAGTCCTTGACATGGGGGGTAGCTTTGAGGAGTGCGAAAATAATCTTCTCCCGGCCGGAAAAGTCATGGACCGAGAAATATCCTTCTAATAGTTTCAACCATCTATCTACCACATTTGCATCTATTTGGCCCTCAAATATGGGAATGTCAAATTTTACTTGTACCTTAAAGGGAGTCGCACCTCCAAAGTGGCTGTTGGATGCAAATGCGTCGCCGATGGGCAATCGTTGAAGGATCTGGGCAAAGTTATCCATCATCATGTTCCTTTTTTTTTCAAGGGCCTCCTCGAGCAATATTTTGATAGGATCTCCTCCTCCCTCATATTTCTTTTTGTCCCCCATGGGCGGCTGTCGGGATTTGCGAGGCTGATCTTGCAAAGGTTCAATCAGATGGAGTCCCAACTCTTTATACCCCGACCTCGTTGGAGACATGCAAAGAAGGATCGAGAGAAAGCATACCGCTCTGATACCACTGATCCAGATTTATGCAGGAACACAACAGAATACAAATGTAACCATAAATACAAATATGCAGCAGAAATAACACTTCATTTCATTAATATCAAAGAATTGAAATTTGCTTACAAACATAATAGAAATAAATTAGCTAGGGCGCTGGTAGCTATCTATGAGAAGAGATGTGACCGATACAGGCCTATGAACTGAGTTACAATGAGGCTCGAGGGCCTATTTATTATTTAGAAACAATGGACAACTATAAACATCCAAAACCCTAACCATAGGAGACAAAGCGCCAAAACTATGGGCCCCGTTTGGGTAAATTGGTGTTTCAACTTCCTGGGGACGTAACTTTGCATGCGATCTTTGTTTGACGCACTCAATAGCTCATTAGAATGATCTATCCGAGGAATACAAATTTTGGTGCAAGAAGGAAAAGCTTGGCCACTCTCGGTTTTCCAAAAAAACGTCATTTAGGGCTTCAAAATGGCTCCAGAAGTTCAGGACCCGAAAAACTGTCAAAAATAGTAAGTTGTACCAAAACTAAAAAATTGAAAGAGACAATGGTGGGGCCCCAAGTGGAATAGGTGGGTGGCCACCAATATCCACCTGGATCAATAAGTGAAATAGAGACTATATGTGGAACGATATAAGCCTCTTATGAGCGTTTCCGGATGTTTTAATCATCATTATAATGGGGGAGTGTATTTTTGGATCATTCCTCCCCCCTGAGGAAGCAATGGTCCCCATTGCGTTGAGTTCCTCCATGAGATGAGGAAACTTATGCTGAACTTGGTCCCTAGTGAACCACTTGCCTTGGTGTAGAAGTTGGGCAGCTTTGACAACCCGATATAGTTGGATCTTCTGTTGGCAAGTGTTCTTGATTTGCATGTCCATGATACAATCTGTGGTGGCTTGTCCCATGCAGTCTAGGTTTAACTCTATTGTTGTGAGTTGTTCTGCAATGTCAGATGTGTCCAGTAGAGGTGGGAAGTAGGGACGAAGGCGGTCCACATTGAATACCGGGTGGAGACCAAGGAATGGTGGAATACTGAGCTCGAAGGCATTGTTCCCTACCGCCTTGGTGATGGTGTACGACCCATATCGGAGCGAGCGGAGCTTGTGGTGGGGTCCACTGAGGCACTTCTTTTGCAAATGTAGCCACACTTTGGTGCCCACCTGGAAATTTTGTGGTACCCGATGTTTATCATGTCGTTGCTTGTACTTAGCATTGGCTTTGTCCAATATGTCATGAACTTGTTGGTGGATGTGTTGAAGGCGATTGATGAAGTTGTTCTCTTTGTTAGCTTCAGACTAGACATGAGCTGAATCGGCCTGAGTAGTCGCAAATGGCATGGCTACGTCAATGGGACATAGTGGCTGGTATCCCAAGTCCACCTAAAAGTGGCTGTGTCCAGTTGAGCTGTGGGGAGCCCGATTATAACTGTGTTGTACATAGGGGATGCTGTCATCCCATGTGCGTGGATGTTTGAATTGTACATGTGCAAAATGTGTACAATCATTCTGTTTACTCAAGGGCCAAGTCATATGAGAGAAACCCAACACGAACCTGCAGTATAAATTAGAAAGACCTAGAAAGCTGCGAAGCTCTGTTATAGTGGTTGGGGCTGGCCAGTCTCGAATGACTTGGATCTTGGTTGGATCCACATGCACCCCCCTTTCATCAATAATGTATCCCAAATATTGAACCTGGGTCATGCCAAAAGTGCACTTCTGTAAATTGGCACACAAATTGTGTTGTCGTAGTGTTTGGAGGACTTGTCGGATTTGGTGAAGGTGCTCTTCCCAAGTCTAGCCGAAGATCATAATGTCATCCAAGTATACTACTACAAATGAGTTGGTAAATGGCCTCAAGATGTCGTCCATCAACCTCATGAAGGCTGCGGGAGCATTTTTCAACCCGAAAGGCATGATTAACCATTCGAAAAGGCCCTCCTTGGCTTTGAAGGCAGTCTTCCACACATCGAAGGGTTCGATGGGTACCTGGTGATACCCAGACTTCAAGTCGATCTTGCTGAAATATTTCTCCCCTTTGAGTTGGTCTAGAAGGTCATCAATCCGTGGGATCGGGTACCTATTCTAGACAATGATCTTGTTCAGCGCCCGATAGTCAATACAGAGTCTCCAAGTCCCATCCTTCTTCTATAATAACACGATCGGGCTCCCATAGGGCGATGAACTTGGTCGGATGTGACCTTTCTGCAGCAGCTCCTGAATTTTCCTCTTGATTTCATCGTTCTCCAGAACATAGCTCTGATATATCGGTCCGTTGGGTAGCAGTGCACCTGGGGTCATATCAATGGGGTGCTTGACCTGACAGTGCAGAGGCACCCCTGTGGGTGAGGTGAAAATGTCCACGTACTCCTCCACAACCTTGTCCATTTGTTGTTGTCATGCAGAGGAGCCATGTTTGGAGGTCATGTCCATAGTCTTCTTCTTTCCCTGGGGGTGGATCATCAGGAAAAAAAAATTCCTGGTTTGGGAAATGAGCTTACTGCATTGTTTTGCAGTAACCAAAGAGATAGTGGTAGGCGGTGGTACCTTCGGTATCCTGTACAGCTTATTTCCCAAGGTAACAATAACACCGCGAGGCCATGACTCATACACATCATGTTGCTTCCACAAGTATGGTTGGCCTAACAATATATCAGAAACATCAATAGGAGAAATTTCACATAATACCTCATCTGTGAAGGGCTTGATGCTATAGGGAAGGCGGCACTGTTCGCTGACATGGAGATCCCATCCTTGGTGAATTCACACGTTGGTGTATGGTCGTGGGTGTGTTGTGGTTGGAAAGCCCAACCACTTCACGAAATCTACTGAAATGGCGTTATTTTTCTTCCCATTGTTGACAATGAACTATAGCGGGGAACCCTTTACCCACATCTAGGAGTGGAAGAGACGTTTTTCCTCCTCTGGATCCTCTGGTTCCTCCTTTTGGATCTTTGCAGTGGCAATAGTGGTGTTGGGCTCTGCATCAACAATCCATTTCCCTTTGTCATTCCCCTTGTAAGGTTCTGATTTAGAGTTAGAGCATGCATCTGATTCAGAAGCCCTCATCTCGGCAACGAGCGACTGCTTGGCCTGACACTCATTTGTGTTGTGAGTGGAGCCCTTATGGAACTCACACCACTTTCCCATGTCCTTCTTTGGCTTTGCAGTGTTGTTCTTTGCTTGTGGCATGTCTTAGGCCACCATGCCTTGGCTTTGTCCTTTTTTCTACGGTTTGGGGGCACCTTTCCCTTGCTTTTGATTCAAAGATCCAAATTCTTTGTTCTTCTACTTGAATTTATGCTGAATCTTGACAGCATATCGATATGCCGTAACAAGTGAGGAGATGTAGAGGAACTCCATTTCCTCCTTAATGTATCTATGTAGACAACTGCGATACTTTAGCACCAAATGTTTCTCCGAATATTTTATACCCAACTTTGTGTGCAGGGTATGGAACATATTCTTTAGCTCATGCACATCTTGATCCTTTTGTTGCCACAACGTGGTTCATTATATGTACTTGTCCTAATAGCTCCCCACGGGATAGTATTGTTCCTTGATGGCATCTCGAAAAGAATTCCAAGTGGGTATGGTTGAGAATAGAGAGGGTTTTATCTCGTCCTTTTTCTCAAAGTAGGTTTCCCACCAATCCTTGACATGGGGGGTAGCTTTGAGGAGTGCAAAAATAATCTTCTCCCCGTCAGAAAAGTCATGGATTGAGAAATATCCTTCTAATAGATTCAACCATCTATCTACGACATCTAAATCTATTTGGCCCTTAAATATGGGAATTTCAAAGTTTACTTATACCTTAAAGGGAGTCGCTCCTCCAGAGTGGCTGTTGGATGCAGATGCGCCACCGGTGGGCAGTCGTTGAAGGATCTAGGAAAATTTATCCATGATCGCATTTTTTTTTTTTTTAGGGCCTCCTCGAGAAATATTTTGATAGGATCTCTTGCTTCCTCATCTTTCTTTTCGTCCCCCATGGATGACTGTCAGGGTTTGCGAGGCTGATCTTGCGAAGTTTCAATCAGATCGAGCCCCAACTCCTTATACCTTAACCTCGTTGGAGACATGCAAAGAAGGATTGAGAAAAAGCAGACCGCTCTGATACCATTGACCCAGATTTATGCAAGAACGCAACAGAATACACATGTAACCATAAATACAAATATGCAGTGGAAATAACACTTCATTTCATTAATATCAAAGAACCGAAATTTGCTTACAGACAGAATAGAAATAAACTAGCTAGGGCGCTGGTAGCTTATCTCTGAGAAGAGATGTGGCGGCTACAGGCCTCTGAACTGAGTTAAAATGAGGCTCAAGGGCCTATTTATTATTTAGAAATAATGGAAAACCATAAACATCGAAAACCCTAACAGTAGGAGACGAAGCGCCAAAGCTATGGGCCCCGCTTGGGTAAATAGGTGTTTCAACTTCCCGGGGACATAAATTTGGCATACGATCTCCATTTGATGCACTCAATAGCTCGTTAGAAATATCTATCCGAGGAATACAACTTTTTGTGTGAGAGGGATTGGATCAATCGCTCTCGGTTTTCCCAAAAAACATCGTTTAGGGTCTCAAAACGGCTCCGGAAGTTCAGGACCTGAAAAACTATCAAAAATAGTAAGTTGTGCCGAAACCAAAAAACTGAAAGAGACAATGGTGGGGCCCCAAGTGGAATAGGTGGGTGGCCACCAATATCCACCTGGATCAATCAGTGAAATAGAGACTGTATGTGGAACGATATAAGATTCTTATGAGCATTTCCGGATGTTTTAATCATCATTATAATGGGGGAGTGTATTTTTGGATCATTCCTCCCCCCTTAGGAAGCAATGGTCCCCATTGCGTTGACTTCCTCCATGAGATGAGGAAAATTATGCTGAACTTGGTCCCTGGTGAACCACTTGCCTTGGTGCAGGAGTTGGCTAGCTTTGACAACCCGATATAGTTGGATCTTCTATTGGTGAGTGTTCATGATTTGCATGTCCATGATGCAATCTGTGGTGGCTTGTTCCATGCAGTCTAGGTTAACTTTGTTGTTGTGAGTTGTTCAGCAATGTGAGAGGTGTCCAGTAGAGGTGGGAAGTAGGGACGAAAGTGGTCCACATTGAATATCGGGTGCAGACCAAGGAATGGTGGAATACTGAGCTTGAAGGCATTGTTCCCTACTGCCTTGGTGATGGTGTACGGCCCATATCGGAGCGGGAAGAGATTGCGGTGGGGTCCACTGAGGTGCTCCTTATGAAAATGTAGCCACACTTTGTCGCCACCTGGAAGTTGTGTGGTACCCGATGTTGATCATGTCGTTGCTTGTACTAAACATCGGCTCTGTCCAATATGTCATGAAATTGTTGGGGAATGTGCTGAATGCACTCGATGAAGCTGTTCGATTTGTCAACTTCAGACTGGAAATGAGCTAAAGTGGCCTAAGTAGCCACAAATGACATGGCTACGTCAATGGGACATAGTGGCTGGAATCCTAAGCCCACCTGAAAGGGGTTGTGGCCGGTTGAGCTGTGGAGAGCCCAATTATAACTGTGTTATACATAGTGGAGGCTCTCATCCCATGTGCGTGGATGCTTTGAATTGTAGATGCGCAGAATGTGTACAATCATTCCGTTGACGACCTCTGTCTGGCCATCAGTTTGGGGATGGAAAGTTGTGGACTTGGTGAGCTTAGTGTCCAACATTGGCTAGAGGTTGGACAAAAATGTGTTGAGGAACCTGCTGTCGTGATATGATATGATAGACTGTGGGATCCCAAAGTGCACCCAAACTCATTCAAAGAATATTTTAGCAGTGGCTTCTACTGTGATGTTCTTCTTGCAAGCCACCATAATGGTCATCTTCGAGAATCTGTCGACGACCACGAAAACATAGTAATTTCCATGCTCAGTAGAAGGAAGGCCTGACATGTAATCCATGGAGATGGATTCCCAAGGTTGAATAGGGGTAGGTAGCGGAGTATAGAGGCCTTGCTTCTTGATGGTCGGTTTGGCAATGATGCAAGCAGTGCAGGATCCAATGTACTTCTCGACGTCCCGTCGAAGGTTCGGCCAATAGAAATACTTCTGCAGTACTGCCACTATTTTCTCGACCCTGAAATGCCCAACGACTTGACTGTAGTGTGATTTCCATATCATCTTTGCACACTCGCTTGAAGGAACACAAAGGTGTCCCAGGGGACATGACAATGCATCTTGGAGGTGAAAATTTGGAACTTGTGTACCCCCCAAGAGTGCCTTGTATGTGTGGCTGAATTCTGGATCACTCTTGTAGAGAAGCAGCCAATCAGAAGCCTTGTGCCCACAAGAGTTGAGAATGGTGGTTAGTGCCACGATCGGTGGTCGGCTGAGGCAGTCTGCAACATTATTGGTGCTACCCTTCTTGTACTTGATGTTCAAATGAAACTGTTGCAGATATGTGGACCACTTTTGATGGGGATCGTTCTCAAACTTCCCTTGCTTCTGTATGAACTGCAGGGGTCGGTGGTCTATGTGGATGATTGTTTCCTTCCCCAAAATGTAATGCTTCCATTGTCGACAAGCCTGCACAATGGAATACATTTTTTTATCATAAGTGGGATACTTGCGAACTGTGTCGGACAATGTCTCACTGTGATATGCCACTAGATGCCCCTGTTGAGTAAGAACTGCCCAATAGCATAGTCAGAGGCATCTGTCTCGATCTCAAATGGTTGTTGCAAGTCTAGTAATGTGAGCACGGGGGCAGAACAAAGGCAATGTTTCAATTCTATGAACGCATTTTGTTGAGATTCCGACCAAATTAATTTTTCTCCTGCTCCTCCCTTGGTGACTTGATTCAAGGGCCAAGTGATATGAGATAATCCCACCACGAACCTGCGATAGAAATTAGCAGGACCCAGAAAGCTGCGAGGCTTTGTTATAGTGGTTGAGGTTAGCCAGTCTCGAATGACTTGGATCCTTGTTGGATCCACATGCACCCCCCTTTCATCAATAATGTATCCCGAATATTGAACCTGGGTCATGCCAAAAGTGCAATTCTCCCAATTGGCACACAACTTGTGTTGCCGTAGTGTTTGGAGGACTTGTCGGATGTGGTGAAGGTGCTCTTCCCAAGTCTGGCTGAAGATCAGAATGTAATCCAAGTACACTACTACAAATGAGTTGGTGAATGGCCTCAAGATGTCGTCCATCAACCTCATGAAGGTTGCGGGAGCATTCGTTAAATCGAAAGGCATGACCAACCATTCGAAAAGGCCCTCCTTGGCTTTGAAGGAAATCTTCCACACATCGAAGGATTCGATGGGTACCTAGTGATACCCAGACTTCAAGTCGATCTTGCTGAAATATTTTGCCCCTTTGAGTTGGTCCTGAAGGTCATCAATCCATGGGATCGGTTACCTATTCCGGACAGTGATCTTGTTCAGTGCACGACAGTCAATACAGAGTCTCCAAGTCCCATCCTTCTTCTGTACTAATACGATCGGGCTCCCACAGGGCAATGAACTTGGCGAGATGTGACCTTTCTGTAGCAGCTCTTGAATTTGCCTCTTGATTTCATCGTTCTCCAAAACAAAGTGTCGATAGATTGGTCTGTTGGGTAGCGGCTTAACTGGGGTCAGATCAATGGGGTGCTTGACTTGATAGTGCAGAGGCACCCCTGTGGGTGAGGTGAAAATGTCCCCGTACTCCTCCACAACCTCGTCCATTTGTTGTTGTCGTGCAGAGGAGCCACAGTCTTCTTCTTGCCCTCGGGGCAGATCATCAAGAAAAAAAATTTCCTGGTTTGGGAAATGAGATTATTTCATTGTTTCGCAGTAACCAAAGAGATAGTGGTAGGCGGTGGTACCTCTGGTATCCTGTACAACTTATTTCCCAAGATAACAATAACAATGTGAGGTCGTGACTCATACACAGCATGTTTCTTCCACAAGTATGGTTGGCCTAACAATACATTGGAAACATCAATAGGAGAAATTTCACATAATACCTCATCCATGAAGGGCTTGATGCTATAGGGAAGCCGACACTGTTAGCTGACACGAAGATCTCGTCCTTGGTGAAGCCACCCGATGATGTATGGCTGTGGATGCAATGTGGTTGGCAAGGTCAACCGGTTGACGACATCTGCTAAAATGAGGTTCTTTTGGCTCCCATTGATGACAATGAACTGTTGCGTGGAACCCTTTACCCACATCTTGGAGTGAAAGAGACGTTCCGCCTCCTTTGGATCCTCTGGTTCCTCCTTCTGGATCTTCGCAGTGGCAACAATGGTGTTGGGCTCTGCATCTACAGTCTATTTCCCTTTGTCATTCCCTTTGTCAGGTTCTGATTCAGAGTCGGAGCATGCATTTGATTCAGAAGCCCTCATCTCGGCCACGAGTGACTGCTTGGCCCGACACTCACTTGTGTTGTGAGTGGAGCTCTTATGGAACTCACACCACTTTCCCATGTCCTTCTTTGGCTTCATAGTGTTTTTCTTTGCTTGTGGCTTTGGCAGGTTGTCTTGAGCTGCCATGCCTTGGCTTTTTCTTTTGTTCTGTTGCTTGGGGGCACCTTTCCCTTGCTTTTGATTCGCAGATCCAAAGTCTTACCTCTTCTTCTTGAATTTATGCTCAATCTTGGCAGCATATCAGTATACCATACCAAGTGAGGAGATGTAGAGGAACTCCATTTCCTCTTGAATGCATATGTGTAGACAACTGCGATACTTTAGCACCAAATGTTTCTCCGAATATTTGATACCCAACTTTGTGCGCAGGGTACGAAACACATTCTTCAGCTCATGCACATCTTGATCCCTTTGTTGCCGCAATGTGGTCCATTGTATGTACTTGTCCTCATAGCTCCCCACAGGATAATATTGTTCCTTGATGGAATCTCGGAAAGAATTCCAAGTGGGTACGGCTGAGAATAGAGAGGGTTCTGTCTCATCCTTTTTCCCACAGTAGGTTTCCCAACAGTGCTTGACATGGGGGGTAGCTTTGAGGAGTGAAAAAATAATCTTCTCCCGGTTGGATAAGTCATGGATCAAGAAATATCCTTCTAATAGATTCAACCATCTATCTACGACATCTGCATCTATTTGGCCCTCAAATATGGGAATGTCAAAGTTTACTTGTACCTTAAAGGGAGTCGCGCCTCCAGAGTGGCTGTTGGATGCAGATGTGTCACCGATGGGCAGTCGTTGAAGGATCTGGGCAAAGTTATCCATCATCGTGTTCCTTTTTTTTTTGAGGGCCTCCTCGAGAAATATTTTGATAGGATCTCCTGCTCCCTCATCTTTATTTCCGTCCCCCATGGGTGGTCGTCGAGGTTTACAAGGCTGATTTTGCAAAGGGTCAATTAGATCGAGCCCCAACTCCTTATACCCCGACTTCGTTAGGGACATGCAAAGAAGGATCGAGAAAAAACAGACCGCTCTGATACCACTGATCAAGATTTATGCAAGAACGCAACAGAATATACATGTAACCATATAATAAATATGCAGTGGAAATAACACTTCATTTCATTAATATCAAAGAAATGAAATTTTCTTACAGAAAGAATAGAAATAAACTAGCTAGGGCGCTGGTAGCTTATCTCCGACAAGAGATGTGGTGGCTACAGGCCTCTGAACTAAGTGACAATGAAGCTCGAGGGCCTATTTACTATTTAGAAACAATGGAAAACCATAAACATCCAAAACCCTAACCCTAGGAGACGAAGCGCCAAAAGTATGGGCCCTGTTTGGGTAAATTGGTGTTTCAACTTTCTGTTGGGTAGCGGTACACCTGGGCTCAGATCAATGGGGTGCTTGACCTAACAGTGCAGAATGTCCCCATACTCCTCCACATCTTTATCCATTTGTTGTTGTCGTGCAAGGGAGCCATGTCTGGAGGTCGTGGCCACAATCTTCTTCTTGTCGTGGGTAAATTGGTGTTTCAACTTTTCGAGGACGTAAATTTGGCATACGATCTCCGTTTGACGCGCTCATTAGCTTGGCTGCTCTTGGTTTTCCCAAAAAATGTCGTTTAAGGCCTCAAAATGGCTCCGAAAGTTCATGACCCGAAAAACTGTCAAAAATGTGCCGAAACTAAAAAACTGAAAGAGACAATGGTGGGGCCCCAAGTGGAATAAGTGGGTGGCCACCAATATCCACCTAGATCAATAAAAACTATATGTGAAACAATATAAGCCTCTTATGAACGTTTCCAGATGTTTTAATCATCTTTATAATGAAAGAGTGTATTTTTTAACATTTTAAGTTTTTAATGATATCATATAAGAATGTAGAAATGTTTTAAAAATCTCCACATTTACTAAAGTCATAAATATTTGGTTCCATACACAACTTATAAAAATCATGTTAAATTTAAATCTATAAAAATCATATATATAACTTATAAAAATCATATTAAATTTAAATCTATAAAAATCATATATATATATATATATGGTTCCATGCACAAAATATATATATAATCTCTATATTTACCAAGTCACAAATATTTAATCTCTACATTTACGAAGTCACAAATATTTGGTTCCATGCTTAATTTAAACTTATGAAATTAAATTTATGAAAATCATGCTAAATCCCAAAAAAAATCTAAAATTTAAATCTAATCACATTGTCGTAGTTGCTGGGACATTACTCAATTAAACACGTGAACGTGCACGCGGGGAGCATTAGCTGGCACACTCACAATAATTTAGGGTTACAAATCATTCTAAATTGAAATAAACAATTCTTTTATATTAATTTTGGAGTAGCTTTTTAAAAATTTCTCCAAGATAGTTAGTTGAGCACATGACGCGTGGCAGCTGGGATAGCACTCAATTTAATTATTTGCTGTGGCAGCTGGGATAGCACTCAATTTAATTATTTGCTGGCATATCACTCAATTTAATTACTTGCACGCACCAAACATCAATTTGCACATGACACATAATACTTTGGCCTCGAAATCATGAGATTGAAAAAATGTCCCAAAACCAACGGTATGCCGCCGTTAAGCTTGGTTTCATTTAGTACAAACTATATCTAAAAGTAATTGCAAAGGCCAACCATAGCCTTCTCCATATAATAGCTAGATCACGTTAGTGCGCGGATATAGGGTTCAAGTGCCAAGTATGATGTGTATTTTCTTCTCAACAACAAAAGATAGAAAATAGTGGGTTTCCTAAAATGAAATATATGAGTAATATTTTTTTTAAGTTAATATTAATATTGAAATTGATTTTGGTATCTTTTAAAATGTAATGCGAGAAAAGAAGTATCTATACATGGTACAAAATATGGTAATTTTTTTAAAAGGTTGATGTTGAGAAAAATAGGTATATCACTATTACGCTAAGGGCATTTTTAACCACATTTGATCAAACACATTCTGCAATAGATACGTGCCCTATTGCTTAGATGAAAAGTATGACAAATAAATACGTGCCCTATTGCTTAGATGAAAAGTATGACAAATAAATCCGAGACCTTCCCGGAAGCGACAATTATAATTATGGTCAAATATATGATTGGAGTTGCAGAAATGTAATAGTAATTAACATTCACATACAGAAAGCGCAAATTTGTTGGTCACCAATAGGCCCTAGAATTTCTGAGAAGAATTCGTTAAAAATTGTTGCATTTAAAAAAAAATTATAAGCTTTTGCTCATATGAACAGAAAGCGTTTGGGCAGAAGACATAATCGGCCGGGCGCCATCATACCCGATTCAGCACTTCCCTTGAAAATTCTATTTCACAATAATGTTCATGTAATATCTTTGCTACGGGGAAATTGCCATATCTTCACCAAAGATATAAACGATCCGATCGACGATCCAGGATTTCCTCACCTCCCCATCGAGTATTCTCTCCGGCAGAAGAGAAGATCTGCAGAGAGGGCACGTCGTTTGGCGATGATCAATCCATTTATCCAAACAATTCCTGTGAAATATATGATGGCAATTACACAATTCTCTGATATCCTCATCTTCCTCCAAGGAACTCAAACATACGGCACACACGATATCATCCCCTATAGGCTCGCAAAATCTCTCCGCAAACATCCGGAATGGAACGACAGGCAAGTTTTTTCTAAGAATATCAGCAGAGATCGAAGGTCGAACAGAAGAGGAGTTGCTATGAGGCAAATCTGGCCATGAAGAGCTGTCAGGTTCTTCGACAGAGCTGGCTACCCCAACAAAATGATGAACCCAATTCATCACAGTACTGTTTATATAAGATAACGTGAATGCAAAGTGAAGCAGCAGTCTCGGAATAGCGAGACCATAGCAGCCTGCAGGGAATCCCATGATGGAAAAGCTTGAAACAAATCCCCAACTTCAAATGCTCAGAGAAAACCCAATACAAAAACCTTACAACTTCAAACTCCAATGCATTTTCCTGAAGCCTCCCTAATGCTTGATATGATCTATATAGACAGCAATCAAGGTTTCAACGTAAACGAGGTTCCGAGAAGAATCGTAGCAAATCCAGGTAATGAATGATGGGTTTGAGTGGAGACTGGAACCTGGAGAAGAGATGGTGAAGAGATCCTGGATCCACCTACTCCCCAACTGCAATGGATATCCAGTACAGCTTACCACGCGGCAAACACGGAATTAGGACAGCAATGCCAGGCTGTGGGAGGAAAATGAGGGAGGAGGAATGGAGTCGGAAAAAGAAAGAATTTATTGAAGACCAAGGAGTTTCCACGTGGGAGCCACATCCGTCAACTGCGCAGAAAATACCTCCAATCAACTTGTACTACCCAACTTTGATGTTCGTGTGAAGTTGTTGAGCAAGGACGAAATTAAACATTTATTTTATCATATTTTTCGAATATCGTTGGTTGAGTACATTACGCGTTGTTAGTTGGATATGACTCAACACGTGAATGTACAGGCATTAGCGCATTCACATAATAATTTGGCGCTGAAATTGAAATTAAACATTTTTCTATATTAATGTCGGAGTAGTTATGTAAAATCTTTGAAAGATTTTTGGTTGAGTAGATAATGCGTGGGTGCTAGGATATTGCTTAATTCAATTATTTGCTCTGTACGAACATGGACATAATTCTTTGGCCTCGCCAATTATAAGGAGATTGAAAAAGAATCCAAAAACAAATGGTATGCCGTCCTCAAAGTCTGGTTTCACTCGTTTAAAAACTATATCTGCAAGTAATTGCGGAGGCCACTTATGGTCTTCTTGGAGGAGCGTGGTAACTCTAGAAATATAGAATATCGTGGGTTTATATAATCATAATTTATAAAAAGTAGAAAATGATATTGATGAGCATTTATTAACCATATTTACTAATATAGTTGGTTAGTTGATTGTTGATAGTATGAAGAGAAACCATTAATAATTAAGAAATAATTATCATCGTGGGTTTATATAATCAGAATTATGTATTTATTAGTGAATGTGCTTAATATATGACATATTTATAAAAAGTAGAAAATGATATAGATGAGCATTTATTAATCATGTTTACTAATATAGTTGTGTTAGTGGGTTAGTTGATTCTTGATAGTATGAAGAGAAACAATTAATAATTAAGAAATAATTGATAATTATTTTTAATAGTAGATGATTATTATTAATATTATTAATACTCAACTTTAATAATGTTATTATTATCAAATACATTTAACCTTGGTTGATTAAGGTTGACTTGGGTTGACATTGGTGAGTTGTGATTGACTATGATGGCGGACTTACCCACCAAACCTAGAATCATTACATACCATGCATATAAAAATGCATCTCAGCATTTTCCCAAATCAAAATCTCAATACCTGGCAAATTCACACTTCAATATATGCCCTTTAAACTTAATCGAGATTGACATTCACAATCGCCACCAGCGCATATGGGATTACTAACCTTCAAGGTTTATTCAACATACAATTTCTACTATTCAAAAGTCGACTTTTTAAAATAAAGACCATATAAGCTGAAACCCATACCTGGCCTTTTCTTACTTCTATGCTTCTGATTGAATAATCAATTACAATGTAATTGGTCTCAATTTCAACAGATCGGTTTCAATTATTGTGGCACCTCTACGATTTCATTCGATTTTAAAAATCGAACAGGCTTAAGACATAAGCTCTGCGCCTAATTCCAATACCGTTCAGTCCTCAGACAGAGTTCAACTCATTCTTCATACGCTTCTGCATTGAAGCTTTGATACAATCGTTGTCGATGGTTACAAATCGACATCATTCTCATGTAGGGTCCGCTGGCAAACATCACTGCATAGTTTCCACAGAATCTGCAACTCCACTACACTCCACTTTCCAATCTGCCACTATGTAATATCAATCGGCGTTCACAAATCATTAGGATTGAATACCACTTAACTATCGCCGATTCCATCATTCTGATCCGATACAATCTCTATACTCTGATGCGATTCAATCGGAAATCGGAGATTGGCAATTACAATGTGGCTTTTCCTTTCGGTTCTTCAAAGTTCCGATCCGATTCCAATCGGAAATTAGAATCGCTGTATTTCAATAATTAAACAACAGGCCTTCCTGTAATTCCCCGATTTCTTTCGGATCCGCTACCACATCAACCCAATCTATAAAATTTCGTATCCGGATCTATTGATAAATGACACGATATAATTCACTTCTCCTCGCTCCGATGCGATCAATATTATGGACCTGATTTCACTTTAAACAAGTTTACGTTATTTCGCATCCGCTCCAACTGACATGAAATGTGTTTTATGAACTTCCTTCCAGTTCACAATTGTTGACAGTGACAGGCTTACATTAAACATCGGAATTCTATAAAAGCACACAGATCGCAGCCAATTCCATTAATTACACATAAAAGCACACATCAATCATCACGAACTCTTTATAATTTGTGGCATGAAAACATTCATAAAAACAGAGTTTCGACTCTTAGCTTGATTACATAAGAATAGATCACTGTTACACACAAACACAGTCCACCATAATTCTAAATTCTCACTCACTCCAAACCACACACTAACTCTAACAAATCTACCTGTAGCCTTCCACACAAAAACTATTCTAATCTCTCCTCCCTCGCCTCTCGCTCTCTCCTTTTTTAAAACAAAGGAGATTATGTGTATCTAAATTAACCATCTCCTCCATATTTGGAGGAATAAATTAATTCACACTTTATCCTAATCTAAACAAACTAGACTACTTGGCTTGATCTCCACGCAGGGAGGATCACTTGTCATTTATTCCCAATTTCTGTTCTTAATTAGGCCACTCTTAACTACTTACATTTAATTTAAATTAATACAAAATTAACACCCAAGTATTCCTCCAAACTTGTATTTGCCACAACATGTGACCATTCCATCACATTGCTGGCTTAGGTCTAGATGCTCCTACATCAGACTCCCAAAGTTTAAATTAACCATGATCTCCTGATCATGCACTTCTGGTTTGCATCCTCCTGGATCCCATACTTGATTTGATATTCTATTCTTGGTTACTGTTGTTGTTGTTTGTCCCTCAAGTCTCCCGCCTTTGTGCTGTAATGCCTCACTATCTGCTGCTGTCCTTTTCACATATTTCACTGCTGCTTTGCTCACTTTAATTTGCAATTTTCCATTCCCTTCACCTATACCATTTCTTCCAGCAAATCTTCCTTTCTTCTTTTGTCCTGTATTTGTTTTACTAGAATGTTGTAGTATGAGTTTCCATAACTCATCCAATTCTTTGTCCATTTCACTTCTTATGTGCTGAATATTATTCTCTTGCAACTGATCGTGTTCTTGAATTAGAACATCATAATCTCTGTGCCAATAATCTTCCATATACATTTCTGAAATGTACAAATGCCTTTTCCCAGGTTCTTCTTCTGGTTTCTCATTCATGACTTTATCATTTCTTACTTCAAATTCCAGCATACCTGTATCTCCACAAATTCCTTGAAAACTCAACTCTAGTTCAGCAGTTTCATACCATAAATTCATCACCATTTCCTCATTCTGAGGCTTTCTGATCTCACTCTCCATTAATCCGATCTGTTCTTCCGAATTAACTTCTTGTTTTAGATTGACTTCACATTGCCTTTTTCCTGCATGTAAATATTCATCAAAATTAATCAGCTCAATAAACTCAAATGCTTTACCTGATTTCCTCATCAAAAGATTCGATTTATACCATGAATCTGCCATCTCATCTGGAAGTTCTCTCAAAAGTTCTGCACAATCTGCAATATCTGTCTTTAATCCTTCTTTATTCTGTCTTTCTTCAAAGTCAATGATCTTCAATGACTGTTCAATCTTCAATAGCTCAATCTTCAATGACTGCTAAATCTTCAATAGCTCAGTGTATCCTTTAATTCCAATAATTCTTTTGACATCCTCCTTTTGACTTATTCTTTGAATGTTTTCTGATTGGACATCTTCCTGCACTTGGTTGTATCTTTCCTCCTTATTCTGCATATGACTATGAGTAGTCATCTCTTCATCTGTTAATACAACAGTCTCCAATAACTATTTGTCTTTCCTCAAGTTGATATGACCTGCAAACACACAACAACCTTCAGTTTTCAAAATACAATACCTTCCATTTTATTTTGATGCTTCAAGCACCAATCCTCCATCATAAATCTTTTGGATTTCAGCGGATCTTTCTTGCTGTGACTTCATTTCTCTGAGTCTTCCCTTCATTAACAAATCAATATGAATTTGTTCAAGTTCCCTGAACTCGTTCATCAGCTTGCCATTCCACCTCTGTTGCAATAGCTTCCACTTCACTCTTTTCTTCAGTATCCATATGTATCTTCGGTCTTCACTTGTCTTTCTTTGTACCGCCAGACCAATTTATGGTTCTTCATTCTGCTGCCAGTTTCTATACTTCTGCAATTTAATGCCTTCCTCAAATTCACTCTCATGTAGCTGGTCATTATTTCCAAATTTCTAGTTACTTCCATATTCATCTTGCTGAGTTAATATTTCTTTCTCCTTCATGCCTCTGAGGACATAACTTCCTTGTTGCTCCTGATCTTGCATCTCACCTTCAAATAATCGCTGCTCAATTTCTCTAATTTCAGCATCATATTTATTAATGCTGTCTTCCACACCTTTTCCTCCATCAGGTTCTGTAAGCTTCGTTTCTCCTTTAGGTTCCTTGAGTAATCTCTCCAAGAATTCTATCTCCTTATGAAATTTCTCCAGCAATTCATCACAGTTTCCATTCTCAGCTTCATTCTTTTCCTGGCAACCCTTCTGAGTTGACCTGTTTTGTACATTATCATATTGCAAGCATCTTTCATCAATTCCATTAAAAAAATTCATTGGTTTACCTTTTTGTAGTCCCACTATGGAATTGTCATTAGAATTCTGGTCTATATCAACCTCATCTGACTGTTTCACACCAAACAGGATTTCATCTATGAACTCCTTCTGTTGCAATAGATCAACGCCTTCTTCCTCTAAAAAGGATTCTCCATCATACTTCACCTCAAGAGCTTCATTCTTGTTTGTGACAATTTCATCAGACTGTCCATCATCCTCTGCATATCCTGCAAACATACACAAACTATAAGAATTAAAATCACAAGGCTTCATTGTCTCATCTGTTTCCTTTGTCAACATATCTTCGAATTGTTATGAACTATGCCAATAATCCATGAGATCTTCAGCTGACCTCTCATTATCCTCTTCCCCCAAAATTTCACCTTGTTCTGGTCTACAAATGGAAACTTCCATTTCTACTTCTGCTTCTCTGAGTTCCTCTGATTCCTCTTGAGCACTCAATATCTGCACAATTTTTCTTAATTCTTCTACTATCTCTAACTTCACTTGCTGATTTCTCCTTTCTCGTAGCCTTTGCCACTTTGCTCTTTTCCGCATGGTCCACCCATTCTTCTGGTCTTCAACATTTCTCTGCAGCATCTTCATCAATATTCCAATAGGGAAATCTATCTCAGCTTTCTTTCTGTCAAATTCTTCTTGACTAGTCCTCATGCCATTTGCTTTGGCACCTTCCCTTCTGCTGTGGCTTCTTTGTGAACTTCTGCTATGACTATCTGTAGTCATTTTCTTCTCTTCTCTTTCCATGAGCTCCTCACTCTTCTGCAACAAGCCTCTGCAACAGCAAGTCCTCCTTACTGCAATATTACCTCACCAAGCTCTCCTCACTCAGTCTTTTGGTAAGCACGATTCCCTATCTGGAACCTTCTCTTTGAGCAACACCTTTGCTCCCTCTAGGCTTTTGAAAAATCTCACTTTCTTTTTTGAAAACACTTCAATGGTCCTCTCTGTCCAATCTCTTGTTGGATTCTTCAGGTTCACTGCCACTTCTAAGGACTTTCCTTATTCTGCTTTTAAGAATGATTCAAGCCTTCTCAAAATTTTCTTTATATCATTGGCACACCTCAATGTGATGTTTCCGATACTGAAATACACACTACCCACCAAACCTAATCATTATGACATACCATGCATATAAAATGGCATCTCAAAGATTTTCCAAATCAAAATCTCAATACCTCAAATTCAAACTTCAATATATACTTTAAACTTAATCGACATCGACATTCAAATCGCCACTAAAGGCATATGGGATTACTAACCTTCAAGGTTTTATTCAAATACAATTTTCATTATTCAAAATTCGATTTTAAAATAAAGACCATATAAGCTGAAACCCATACCTGGCCTTTTCTTACTTCTATGCTTCTGATTGAATAATCAATTACAATGTAATTGGTCTCAAATTCAACAGATCGGTTTCAATTATTGTGGCACCTCTACGATTTCATTCGATTTTAAAAATCGAACAGGCTTAAGACATAAGCTCTGCGCCTAATTCCAATACCGTTCAGTCCTCAGACAGAGTTCAACTCATTCTTCATACGCTTCTGCATTGAAGCTTTGATAAAATCGTTGTCGATGGTTACAAATTGACATCATTCTCATGTAGGGTCCGCTGGTAAACATCACTGCATAGTTTCCACAAAATCTGCAACTCCACTACACTCCACTTTCCAATCTGCTACTATGTAATATCGATCGGCGTTCACAAATCATTAGGATTGAATACCACTTAACTATCGCCGATTCCATCATTCCGATCCGATACAATCTCTATACTCCGATGCGATTCAATCGGAAATCGGACATTGGCAATTACAATGTGGCTTTTCCTTTCGGTTCTTCAAAGTTCCGATCCGATTCCAATCGGAAATCGGAATCGCTGTATTTCAATAATTAAACAATAGGCCTTCCTGTAATTCCCTGATTTCTTTCGGATCCGCTACCACATCAACCCAATCTATAAAATTTTGTATCCGGATCTATTGATAAATGACACGATATAATTCACTTCTCCTCGCTCCGATGCGATCAATATTATGGACCCGATTTCACTTTAAACAAGTTTATGTTATTTCGCATCCGCTCCAACTGACATGAAATGTGTTTTATGAACTTCCTTCCAGTTCACAATTGTTGAAAGTGCCAGGCTTACATTAAACATCGGAATTCTATAAAAGCACACAGATTGCAGCCAATTCCATTAATTACACAGAAAATCACACATCAATCATCATGAACTCTTTATAATTTGTGGCATGAAAACATTCATAAAAACAGAGTTTCGACTCTTAGCTTGATTACATAAGAATAGATCACTGTTACACACAAACACAGTCCACCATAATTCTAAATTCTCACTCACTCCAAACCACACACTAACTCTAACAAATCTACCTGTAGCCTTCCACACAAAAACTATTCTAATCTCTCCTCCCTCGCCTCTCGCTCTCTCCTTTTTTAAAACAAAGGAGATTACGTGTATCTAAATTAACCATATCCTCCATATTTGGAGGAATAAATTAATTCACACTTTATCCTAATCCAAACAAACTAGACTACTTGGCTTGATCTCCATGCAGGGAGGATCACTTGTCATTTATTCCCAATTTCTATTCTTAATTAGGCCACTCTTAACTACTTACATTTAATTGAAATTAATACAAAATTAACACCCAAGTATTCCTCCAAACTTGTATTTGCCACAACATGTGACCATTCCATCACATTGCTGGCTTAGGTCTAGATGCTCCTGCATCAGACTATAATTGAATATGGCCTAGTTACGTTGACTAAAGATGACTATGAAACCCATGTAGGAGATGGTAAGGTGGGATGAAATGTACAAGTGGGATAAAAGGGGAAAATAGATGTTATCCTGTATTAAGAAATCAATTGTGGAGGCACCAGCCTTGTTTGGCCCAAATTTCAACAAGGAGTTTTTGCTCTACACCTTCTCTTCTGATACTTTTCTTTTAGTCGTGCTTATGCAGAAATATTATTAGAATAATGTGCAACCAATAAATTTTATGAGTGCTAGCCTGCAAGGACTTGAACTAGACTATCTCGCCATAAATAAACAGACGTATGCAGTCTACAAGGAGATGAAGCACTTCCGACCCTATCTTTTGAAAAATCATTGTATTATCATTGTGTTGCACCCAACAGTTAGATTGTTGTTTGTCCAAAAAGTCCTAGGTGAGAGAAGAGTAAATTGGATGACTGGTTTACTAGAATATGATCTAGAGTTCAAGCCATTTCACATTACTAAGGGCCACGGTATGTGTCGACTAGAAGGAGACGCAGTGAACGAAACCTAATATGATCCATATGGGTGGGAGAAATAAATCTAGACGTACAATGTTGAGCGAGACACCCCCACTACCATCTCAAATTCTTGGTACGTT
Organism: Pinus albicaulis; assembly: GCA_034641835.2. Lineage (NCBI taxonomy): Eukaryota > Viridiplantae > Streptophyta > Pinopsida > Pinales > Pinaceae > Pinus > Pinus albicaulis. The sequence goes on from CM076584.1 coordinate 152,276,329, forward strand.
GATGTGGGCCAGTATCATGAGAATAACACTTTTTCCTCTCGCTTATCTGCATGGAATAAGAGGTCAGTCACGTTGGAAGCATTATATTACATATTAGTGCATGGGGTGATTTTTAGAAAGCACCATAATGGAGTATTGCTCAGGTGCTTGGAAGCACATGGTTCATAGAAACTGTTATGTGATCTCCACGACATACTAGCCAGAGGAAACTTTGTGGGTGACACTACAACACACAAGGTCATGCAAGTCAATTTGTATTGCCCCACATGATTCAAATATTCTCATGCATATGCCCGCAAGTTTCCGATCTGTGAGAAGTGTGTTGACTGAGGAAATAATTCACCCACCCCATTGCAACCTATTGATGTGTAAAAACCATTTCAACAATGGGTTTTAGATGTCATCGGTGAGATTTTTTCGCACTCATTCAAGAAGCACCACTATATTCTCACTACTATAGATTAATTCAAGTGGTGGATGAAAGTAGTTTTGATGAAGCAAGTGAATGACCAGGAATTCGTCAATTTCCTCAAGCATAATATCATCTCCAAGTTTGTAATTTCGATTTCACTTTTTTTTCACAATGAAACGTACTTTTCATCATTGAGATTATCTGATTTTTCATTGGAAAATTGTATTTTATTGAAGCATTCTGATAATTATTATCCGCAGGGAAACAATCTTTCTTAGTTTACCAATAAGAACCTTATCCGCATCACTAAGAAGACTATTTTCTCTGAACAGAGGAATTGGCACTCCACTTTGATGAATGTGTTATGGGCTGACTGAGTCACACCTAAACCTTCTTTGAATATGTATCCTTACTTTCTGGTGTATAGAAAAGAAGTCATCCTACCCTCAAACATCTATATTCCTGCCCTTTAACTTTCACAAGAATCGTAGGGCAAGACATGCTTATTAGTTCAGAGTAGGATAGACACCCTCCGCAAGCTACACGAAGAAAGATAAAAATCCAAAGAGAAATTTTATCTTCACCAGAGTTGTATCAAGAGGTGGTTTGACAAAAATTCTACACGGAAAAATGAAGTCAGTGTGGGTGACCTAGTCTTGAAGTGGGACAAATCCCACGAAGACAAAGGAAATCATACTAAGTTCCAATCCCTCTGGATCAAACTTTTCACCACACAAGAGAATATTAGCCAACAAACATATTGTCTTCAATCTTTAGATGGGAAGATTGACACTCTTCCTGTTAATGGCCAAGACTTAAAAAAATATTTGGAATGATATTCTAGGGTTTTTCCCTACTCTATGTACATATTTTGTTTCTTTATTTTGTTTTGTTTGGTCTTGCGCTTTAATTTTCATTTATGTAAAATAAACATCGTGTTTTCTGGCTTATTTATGTGTAGCTGAGTTGAAAAGAGTCTTGTGACACTACAACATTTGCTAACCTCCTGTACTCCTTTTTTTTGGGCTACATCTTTTAGTTAATGATGTTCACACGGAAAATACGATCCTTCCGTAAGGAGAGTTTTGTGTTGAACCAAGATACTTGTGCCTATTCTAGAAACCTTACACCCATACTTGATTCTTTATATTTCAGCATTTTCACTCTCATCCCATCAAGTATAATAGGAAAAGGGGAAACTATAAATGAGAAAACCTAAATTAGAGGCCTTTATATGCTTCTTCAAAGGAATAACATCTTCTTCTCTCAATAAGTCAGGATCCCTATTCCACACATAAAATGAATAAGTGCCTATGCATAGTCCTATTTAAATAAATAAATAAAGGTGAAAGAAGAGAAAGGATTCATGCGAAGAGAGGTGAAGCAAGCAACTCTTTCGGGGTACTAACGAGGCTCAATGGTAGCAGAGAAATGTTTATGTTCCTTTAGTGACTCCACCGAGGTACTGTCGAGGCCTGCTGGCAGTGGAGCAACACCAGATATGAAAAACTATAATTTGAATGTCGAAGGCTCACAAACTCTACTACCCTTTCCTAATTTGAAACATTGTAATATTGTTGATCTTATGTTTGTGTTCAACCAAGAAGGGACATATGGTACTATGTTTATTCACAGGATAAGTGGGGAAACCTAACTGATCTGCAAAATGAATCAATACTTCCTAAAGAATTAGACCCTGCACAAAAGAATCAACTAAGAAATTCTACTAGCGTGTCACCAAGTGTTGTCATTGTTACAATAGTCTCCAAAATTTTGGCCTACACTGTAATTTTGAAGCCTACCTTGACCTTGCATATTGTCGTCACAAGCATTAGGGATTATTGCATATGTTTCCTCTAAGGGTTTTTGTCCCATTTGAAAGGAAATCAAAGTGTCATCTTTTGGCATGTGAAGCGTCACATGTTTCCAAAAAATTAATTCTGGTGGTTTTAAGAGGTAATGTTTGTGTAAATGAGTTGTTCTTACCTTGTAAATATGTGTCGCACTCATTTCCAAAGTTTCACGAATTGTCGCACAAGTGTCGTCACATTCGTCGCAAAGTGTATCTTTGGTGTTGCACTTGTCATAAATTATTGCAAAGTTTTCGCACTGAGGGAAATATGTTGTTAATTTGTTATGGTTTATATATGTTTCCTCAAAAAAATTTCTAAGTTTGTTATCCCAATCAATTCTTGTCACTATTCACATCAGCTGCACTGATCCCACACTTAGTTAAATCTAGAAAACTTCCTAATTGAGAAACCTAGCCTCATCCAGCCCTCCTAAACTGTGCATTGCACAGTATCAACCCTAATTATACAACACTTCCTCTTGGAACTGCGTAATGCATAGTTATTTCCTTCTAGGACATTGCATTATGCAATCACAATGATCAAGCTCAACCTATGACCTCCAAAACTGCACAATTTCTCTCTCTTTCCTAATCAGAACTGCGCATTGCACAGTCTTAAGGCTGAGGCCTCAACCCCGAGCTTTTGAACTGTGAAATTTCACAATCACCTGGCCTCCTCTACTTCTAGAACTGCACAGTGGGAAAATTCAGTGCTCAAACCCTCAAGCTGGCTCCTCGAGCTCCCAACTGCACAATCTTCTTGCACAGATCAACTTGAAATGCACATTTCACAGTATCAAGGCTCAAGTCTAACCCTTGAATACCTTAGTTGAGAAATTACACAGTCACAAAGCCTCTCCCTCAACCTACCACCTAGTTCCAGCCCAGTTAGTGGGTCATCTTGCAACGTCTTAGACTGGGATTTTATCGGACTAATGTCATCTTGTCATGGGTGAATTCTAGATGCAAGTACACTATCATGTTATGGAAAGATGATGAATAAGGAAATGGAGAAGGAGGAGATGCTACAAGACACCTATGTAGTTAAAGATGCGGGTTGATCGATTAGGAGAAAGCAAAGGGACATAAGTTTGTGACCACAACTCAAGACCTGATAACACTGAAGACTCCTCATATCTAAGTCATATGGAGGTGGAAAAGAGCTCATTCCCAAGAAGACACTTAAAAAAAACAACGATGAATGGCTTGAAATTTCCATGTCATCATGCAGCCCATGTTGTCAGTGTCATGTCATGTGACTTGATGAATCATCACGTGCTACATCATTTTTGTGGATTATGTAAATTCTTATTCGAAAATTTATTGTAAAGTGGAATTCTAAAGTACATGAAAAGTCATATAAATTCAAACAGTTATGAGGGCAGTCATCAAGTCACAAGGGAGGTGAAGGATCACCCCATTGGTTATATATACACCCTCATTATATAAGTAAAGGAATTTTCACCTTTGCTCCTCCCACAAGGCATTAAAGAGCCAAGCTAGTTCTTCTTGGGAGAAAGTAGTGGCTCCAATGCTCTATTATTGGAGCTAGTGGTGTTCATTGTATACGTGTGCCTTGGGAATTTTGCTTAATATATGGCGCCTGATGGCCAACAGGTTATTCATGCATGTATTATGAATATTTGTAAGAATGTTCTTTGAATTTTTGTGATTCATGTTTGTTTTCACTTGTACTAAAGTAGTTGAACTATTTCAGTTATTTTAGTTCTTATTATATTGAGAAAGTGTTGTAATGGTTCCAATGATTGTCACATATTTGTGGACTATTCTACTGGATGTTAGAAAAGCCTTTCTCGTTTGTATGTGTCTATACTAGGGTGGTACTATTACCTCTCTCTTAGAGGCTCACTTTCCTTTCCCTTCGTAGTAGAAGAGCCTCGACACACCTACAATTGAACACTCACCAGGCACACTGCTTACTTTTTGAAGGCACATATGTAAACCTATCTCCTGCTGACAGTTAGAGCCAAGGAAAACCTTTAAGAAATAGTATATGGGGTCGTATTCCGGATGGGGATACTATCCAAAATGATGTGAGGTACAATTGTGACCACATATCTGGGAGACCCCTTCAAATGATGGCAGGTGTAGCATTGTCAACAGGTTTGAAGGGGTTCTAATTACCCTAGTAGGGAATAATAAAAAACTTTTAGGGAGAGATGTGGGGCTAGAATAAAAAGTGGAAACCATAAAAGCTTAGGTGATCAGGTGATCATGTTCTAAGTTGTAAAAATGCTCAAAATTGGATTGAACCTGAATGACTGGATAGGCCTCGGTGATACGATCCTAACGCCGTGAACGACACTCAAATCCGATGTCGGATGTGGAAGATATTCAAGTTTTAATTTTGTCCAATAAACTTCAAAACAACACTTGGGAAGGCAAAAATGGCATGTTCAGATTTTTGTGGAAAATGGCAAATTTTATTATTTTTATAAAAAAAATTGGATGGCCAATCAGTGGGTGCCACGTGGCCCTAGGCCTCAAGGTTCAAACTTTGGAAATTTTGAAGTTTTCAAAAAAATTGGTCATGGGCTGACCCGACCTGACCCAACCTGGGTGGGCACAGGTCACCCACGGGTGGTGTCTACTCGCGGGTTAGGTCTGCACGTTCATGGGTCAAGTGAGAACCGTGGGCGGAGGCTACCCGAGGGCCAGCAATGAACGCGGAGTTGTGTGTTGGCATGTGAACGTGGCAGGCAGTGTCTACCCATGGGTCCGCCATACCTGCGATTCGGTTGTGCACGACTGCGGGTCAACAATACACGGTGTTGTTTTATGGTTAACGGTAAAACTCCGATGGTTACAGTTGGTCCATGTGACCACTCCTACAAAAATTAAATGCCAGCATACAGACAACCGACATTTTGGGGGCAGTTCCACTGATTTTGTCCATTCCACCAATTTTAACTCCAGTTAACTCTAGTTCTCCACAATTAGTGTAGGTTTTTTAGGCCAGATTGGGCAAAATACTGTTTTGAGCATAACTTTCACTAGGAAAAACCTTTTGGAGCGAATGTTTTTTTGATTTTGGGTAATTTGAGCATTCCAGAGCCAATGGAGCAAGTTGTAGAGTCAACAGAGTAGTTCCTTAGGTACTTTATCAGCGAGGAAGCTTGAAGAGCCATCAGGGCTTAGGGATTGTGGGAGCTGTATTGGGCTATGGTTTACCATTAGAGGTGACACTACAGTCATTCCTTAATGAGAGAGCTTTTGTGGGTCCAAAATCTTCCCATTTGGGAGGTGTGATCAGGTGATCATGTTCTAAGTTGTAAAAATGCTCAAAATTGGAATTGCTCAAAATTGGATTGAACCTGAACGACTGGATAGGCCTTAGCGATACGATCCTAACGCTGTGAATGACACTCAAATTCGATGTCGGATGTGGAAGATATTCAAGTTTTAATTTTTTCCAATAACCTTCAAAACAACACTTGGGAAGGAAAAAATGGCATGTTCAGAGTTTTGTGGAAAATGGAAAATTTTATTATTTAAAAAAAAAAAAATTGGATGGCCAATCAGTGGGTGCCATCTAGCCTCCCTGGAGACTGCCACATTTCCCCAGGCCGCAAGGTTGAAACTTTGGAAATTTTGAAGTTCTTAAAAAAATTGGTCATGGGCCGACTCGACCCGACCCGGATGGGCACGGGTCACCCGTGGGTTAGGTCTGCATGTTCATGGGTCAAGTGAGAACCGTGAGCGAAGGCTACCCGAGGGCCAGCAGTGAACGCAGAGCTGTGTGTTGGCGTGTGAACATGGCGGGCGGTGTCTACCCGCGGGTCGGCCATACTCGCGGGTCTGCCATACTCGTGAGTCCACTATACCCACAGGTCCGCCATACCTACGGGTCGGTTGTGCATGACTGCGGGTCAAAAATACATGGTGTTGTTTTATGGTTAACGGTAAACACTCTGACGGTTACAGTTGGTCCATGTGTCCACTCCTACAAAAATTAAATGCCAGCATACCGACCGCCGACATTTTGGGGGTGGTTCTGTCGATTTTGTCCATTCCACCAATTTTAACACCAGTTAACTCTAGTTCTCCACAATTAGTGGAGGTTTTTTAGGCTAGATTGGGCAAAATACTGTTTTAAGCATAACTTTCACTAGGAAAAACCTTTTCGAGCGATTTTTTTTTTATTTTAGGTAATTTGAGCATTATAGAGCCAATGGAGCAGGTTGCAGAGTCAACAGAGTAGTTCTTCAAGTACTTTATCAGTGAGGAAGCTTGAAGAGCCATTAGGGCTTAGGGATTGTGGGAGCTGTATTTGGCTATGGTTTACCATTGGAGGTGAAACTACAATCATTCCTTACTGTTTTTTGTGTTCTGAACTCATTTCTACAACTATTTTTTCCTGTTTAGGATTTCTTCACACTTTATGACCATTTTTGAGCATAATAAGAGCAAGGACATGCCCATTTGGGGGCCTTGGACCCGACAGATGTAGCCTAGGAGGGGTGAAGTACCTTATCATATGCTGTGTTATATTATGTGATTTATATTGCTGTGTTTTTCTAGAGTTAAATATGCTAAACAATAAAAAGAAATAAGCCTCCTACACACAAAAAGACTCAGAAATTTACCAAAAGCACTTTGTTCCAATTGAAAAACATATAAAACAGTTTGCACACATAAGTTTATGGAAAATGAATACCTTGGACAACAAACAAGTAGTTTCATTTTCAGATCATTAGTGTTTACTTGTATTATTTCTATAGATAGAGTCTGTAAAGGGCCAGGTAGCCTCTGGATCTCATCCTTTCATAAAAGGTGACATATCCAGTAAATGCCCCTACAGTCAATCTCTGTAATAGAACTAAGAAGTTCTCACATTTTCATATCAGATTGGTATAAGAGCTTATGGTTTTGAGCTAGAGTTTTTACTCAGCATTTGTTGTGTGAAAAGATTAAGTCATTTGCTTGCAAGTTTTGATGCTTACTAGGTTAAAACTCAAGAGAGGTGAGGAAAATTGGTTAGTGTACAAACTAATCCACAACCAAGAAGGGTCAGAGAACCACCTCCAAGAGCCCAAGAAGCAACTACAAGCATGTCTTCAAGAGAAGGTGAAACTCCTGAAGAGATGGATCCCAAGGAAGAAGAAAGGGTATTTCGGAAAGCTTTCTTGGATATGACTGAAATGGTAAGGATCCTCTATCAAGAAAAAAATGGTAGGATTGCTGGAGAAGGGTCTAAAAACCAAAAAGAAGGAGAGGATTCCTCATGAGGAAAGAAGGGTAATGATCAGTCAAAGAAAGGGAATGGAGGAAATGGTGATCCTTCATATCCATCGTCATCCTCTTCCTCGTCATTATCTTCTTCGACTTCGGTAAATCAGTCGCATAAGTCGAAAACCACTGTTAAAAATCCTTTTTTAAAGCTTGATGTCAAATTTGAATTGCCCATGTTTAACGGTGAAGTCAATGCAGAGAAACTAGATAATTGGATCAGAAAATTGGAAGTTTATTTAAGGATTCAAAACCTTCATGATGACGACACCAAGATTCAGTTAGCTCATTAAGGATGGAAGGAGCAACATTGGTATGGTGGGAAGCCAAGACGAAATAGGAAATTTGAAAACATGGTAAGCTTAATTTATCATGGGTTGAATTTATTTCCACAATAAAGAAGCAATTTTATCCTCTTTCTCATCTACAAAAGGCTATAATGAATTGGCAAAACTTTAGACAGCTTAAAGGACAAAGTGTTTAAGAATACACTCAAGAGTTTAGAAGAAGAGCACTGTTGTTAGGAGTAGACTTACAAAGTGAAGATACTTTGCTGAAGTATATAGGTGGTTTGCATAATTACCTTATACATACTATCCTTATGTTTAATCCTACTAGTCTAGACGAAGTTTGTGTACAAGCTACGAATTTAAAGGCTAGAGGGAAAAACACTTTTGATGCACTGAATGAGGGTAGTGATTTTAAAGGAAAAGGAAGAAAAAGGATTGCAAACTCTAGAAATGAAAAAGGGAAATTCTTTTGCAAGAACTGTTAAAAAACAAGCCATGATGAAGATCACTATTGGAAGCTTCATCCGGAGCTGAAACTAGAGAAATATAAAAACAAACACAAAACCAAAGAAAAGGGAAAAACTGTTGCAACTGTTGAACAGGACTTAGGGTCTGAATCAGGTGATAAGACTAAAAGTATCGCCATGGTATTAAAGAACATAAAGGGGAAAGAGGTTGTAAAAGAAACAAATTCCAGTTCTAGCACATTAAACTGTCATAAAGAAACTCAAAATGAAAAGAGGAGGATAGAGCTATTTCATGTGAGGATAATATCAAACCACACAAAGATAGACACACTTTTTGATAGTGGGTCTCAAGCTAATCTCATTTCAGAAGACTTGGTCAAACAGCTGAAACTTGAGACAATTCCACATCCAAAGCCTTATCCACTTGGGTGGATATGCAAGGGTGCAAACTTACAAGTCTCAAGAAAGTGCATCTTGCGCTTCGCCATAACAACTCAGTATGTTGATTGGGTTGAACTGGATGTTGTACTGCTTAAAATTACAAGTGTTGTGTTGGGTAGTCCATATTTATATGATAGAAAGGCCATATTTCATCGCCATGAGAACAACTATCACTTGTTCAAGGATGGAAAAGAGTACATTGTGAGAGCACATAAAAAGAAGCTAGAATCTTCTTTAGTCCATGCAGGGCAATTGAAAAAGCTAGTTAATGCAAGTCAAATCCTGACTTTGTTAATGGTTAAACAACAAGATTTTTTACATTTTCCTTTTCATGATATTGCTGATATAAATGATGGTATGTTTTAGTGTGATAACAGTTCGTCTTTGAAAGAAGACGACAATTTGTTGCACAAGGTACCTTTGGTGTCGATCGGTGCAGAGAACGAGGTGTCAGTGCAAAGCAGTGCAAGAGTCCATGAGATGGAAAGACATGCAAGAAAAGAGGGCACACAGTTCAGGATGGGTCAATGTTGGTTTCAGAATGGCAGGTTGGGATGGCGAGAAAATTTGGTCGGGATTCGGCACAAGTACAGGGTTCATTCAGCAAAAATTCGCCATGTGAACAGTTGGCAAGGAGAATCTTATTTTGAGTCTTCTTTGAAGTTTGACCATTGTAGAAACAAAATTATTTCTACAAATTATAGTTTCTGTTCTGCAAATTTCAAGAATTTGCGTCATGACTCAGTCAATGTTAGCAACGGTCAGTCAGTGGATTCAAGGAAAAGTTTATCTTTTTATGAGAAGCTCAATTTGATGAAGTCAGGAAGATTTCAGTGGTTCAAAGTTGGAAGAGTGGAGAATCAGTCTCCTCATCTTCATTTTCTGTAATGAGAGAGCTTTTGTGGGTCCAAAAGCTCCCCATTTGGGAGGTGTGATCAGGTGATCATGTTCTAAGTTATAAAAATGCTCAAAATTGGAATTTCTAAAAATTGGAATGAACCCAAACAACCAGATAGGCCTCGGCGATACGATCCTAACACCATGAACGTCACTCAAATCTGATGTCAGATGTCGAAGATATTCAAGTTTTAATTTTGTCCAATAACCTTCAAAACAACACTTGGGAAGGCAAAAATGGCATGTTCAGATTTTTGTGGAAAATGGAAAATTTTATTATTTAAAAAAAATAAATTGAATGGCCAATCAGTGGGTGCCACGTGGCCTGCCCGGAGGCTTCCACGTGCCCCCAGGCCTCAAGGTTCAAACTTTGGAAATTTTGAAGTTTTAAAAAAAATTGGTCATGGGCCGACCCGACCCAAGCTGGGTGGGCACGGGTCACCCGCGAGCGGTGTCTACCCGCGGGTCAGGTCTGTGCATTCATGGGTCAAGTGAGAACAGTGGGCGGAGGCTACCCGAGGGCCAGCAGTGAACGCAGAGCTGTGTGTTGGCATGTGAACGTGGCGGGCGGTGTCTACCCGCAGGTCCGCCATACCCGCGGTCCCCCATACCCACAGGTCTGCCATACCCATGGGTCGGTTGTGCACGACTGCAGGTCAACAATACACAGTGTTGTTTTATGGTTAACGGTAAACACTCCGACGGTTACAGTTGGTCCATGTGACCACTCCTACAAAAATTAAATGCTAGCGTACTGACTGCTGACATTTTGGGGGCGGTTCCGCCGATTTTGTCCATTCCACCAATTTTAACTCCGGTTATATCTAGTTCTCCACAATTAGTGGAGGTTTTTTAGGCGAGATTGGGAAAAATATTGTTTTGAGCATAACTTTCACTAGGAAAAACCTTTTGGAGTGATTTTTTTTTAAAATTATTTTGGGTAATTTGAGCATTCCAGAGCCAATGGAGTAGGTTGCAGAGTCAATAGAGCAGTTATTCAGGTACTTTATCAGCGAGGAAGCTTGAAGAGCCATTAGGGCTTAGGGATTGTGGGAGCTGTATTGGGCTATGGTTTACCATTGGAGGTGAAACTACAGTCATTCCTTACTGTTTTCTGTGTTTTAAACTCATTTATATAGCTATTTTTGCCTGTTTAGGCTTTCTTCACACTGTATAACCATTTTTGAGCATAATAAGAGCAAGGACATGCCCATTTGGGGGCCTTGGACCCGGCAGATGTATCCCAGGAGGGGTGAACTGCCTTATCATATGCTGTGTTATATTATGTGATTTATATTGCTGTGTTTTTCCAGATTTAAATATGCTAAATATTAAAAAGAAATAAGCCTCCTACACACAAAAAGACTCAGAAATTTACCAAAAGCACTTTGTTCCAATTGTAAAACATATAAAACAATTTGCACACATAAGTTTATGGAAAATGAATACCTTGAACAACAAAAAAGTAGTTTCATTTTCAGATCAATAGTGTTTACTTGTATTATTTCTATAGACAGAGTCTGTAAAGGGCAAGGTAGCCTCTGGATCTCATCCTTTTGTAAAAGGTGACATATCCAGTAAATGCCCCTATAGTCAATCTCTGTAATAGAACTAAGAATTTCTCACATTTTTAGATCAGATTGGTATCAGAGCTTATGGTTTTGAGCTAGAGTTTTTACTCAGCATTTGTTGTGTGCAAAGATTAAGTCATTTGTTTGCAAGTTTTGATGCTTACTAGGTTAAAACTCAAGAGAGGTGAAGGATAATTGGTTAGTGTACAAACTAATCCACAACCAAGAAGGGTCTGAGAACCACCGCCAAGAGCCCTAGAAGCAGCTACAAGCATGTCTTCAAGAGAAGGTGAAACTCCCAAAGAGATGGATCCCAAGGAAGAAGAAAGGGTATTTCGGAAAGCTTTCTTGGATATGAATGAATTGGTAAGGATCCTCTATCAAGAAAGAAATGATAGGATTGCTGGAGAAGGGTCTAAAAACCAAAAAGAAGGAGAGGATTCCTCATGAGGAAAGAAGGGTAATGATCAGTCAAAGAAGGGGAATGGAGGAAATGGTGATCCTTCATCTCCATCGTCATCCTCTTCCTCGTCATCATCTTCTTCGACTTCGGTAAATCAATCACATAAGTCGAATTCTTTTTTAAAGCTTGATGTCAAATTTGAATTGCCCATGTTTAATGGTGAAGTCAATGCAGAGAAACTAGACAGTTGGATTAGAAAATTGCAAGTTTATTTAAGGATTCAAAACCTTCATGATGATGACACCAAGATTCAGTTAGCTCATTAAGGATGGAAGCGACAGCATTGGTATGGTGGGAAGCCAAGACCAAAGAGGAAATTCGAAAACATGGTAAGCTTACTTTATCATGGGTTGAATTTATTTCCGCAATTAAGAATAAATTTTGTCCTCTTGCTCATCTACAAAAGTCTATAATGAATTGGAAAAACTTTAGACAGCTTAAAGGAAAAAGTGTTCAAGAATACACTCAAGAGTTTAGGAGAAGAGCACTGTTTTTAGGAGTAGACATACAAAGTCAAGATACTTTGCTGAAGTATATAGGTGGTTTGCATAATTACCTTATACATACTATCCTTATGTTTAATCCTACTAGTCTAGATGAAGTTTGTGTACAAGCTACGCATTTAGAAGTTAGAGGGAAAAACACTTTTGATGCACTGAATGAGGGTAGTGATTTTAAAGGCAAAGGAAGAAAAAGGATTGCAAACTCTAGAAAGGAAAAAGGGAAATTCTTCTGCAAGAACTGTTAAAAAACAAGCCACTATGAATATCACTATTGGAAGCTTCATCCGAAGCTGAAATCAGAGAAATATAAAAACAAAGACAAAACCAAAGAAAAGGGAAAAACTATTGCAACTGTTGAACAAGACTTAGGGTCTGAATCAGGTGATGAGACTAAAAGTATCTCCATGGTTTTAAATAACATAAAGGGGAAAGAGGTTGTACAAGAAACAAATCCCAGTTCTAGCACATTAAACTTTCACAAAGAAACTCAAAATGAAAAGAGGAGGATAGAGCTATTTCATGTGAGGATAATCTCAAGCCACACAAAAAAAGTAGGTAACATTGCGGTTACCTATTTCATCTGGTGAATATTGTTACAAAGATAGACACACTTTTTGATAGTGGGTCTCAAGCTAATCTCATCTCAGAAGACTTGGTAAAACAACTGAAACTTGAGACAATTCCACATCCAAAGCCTTATCCACTTGGGTGGATATGCAAGGATGCAAACTTACAAGTCTCAAGAAAGTGAATCTTGCGCTTCGCCATAACAACTCAGTATGTTGATTGGGTTGAACTGGATGTAGTACCGCTTAACATTATAGGTGTTGTGTTGGGTAGTCCATATTTATATGACAGAAAGGCCATATTTCATCGCCATGAGAACAACTATCACTTGTTCAAGGATGGAAAAGAGCACATTGTGAGAGCACATAAAAAGAAGCTAGAATCTTCTTTAGTCCATGTAGGGCAATTGAAAAGGCTAGTTAATGCAAGTTAAAATATGACTTTGTTAATGGTTAAAAAAAAAGATTTTGTACATTTTCCTTTTCATGATATTGCTGATATAAATGATGGTATGTTTTAGTGTGATAACAGTTCGTCTTTGAAAGAAGATGACAATTTGTTGCACAAGGTACCTTTGGTGTCGATCAGTGCAGAGAACGAAGTGTCGGTGCAAAGCAATGAAAGAGTCCATGAGATGGAAAGGCATGCAAGCAAAGAGGGCACACAGTTCAGGATAGGTCAATGTTGGTTTCAGAATGGAAGATTGGGATGGCGAGAAAATTTGGTCGGGATTCAGCACAAGTACAGGGTTCATTCATCAAAAATTTGCCATGTGAACAGTTGGCAAGGTGAATCTTATTTTCAGTCTTCTTTGAAGTTTGACCATTGTAGAAACATAATGCTTTCTACAAATTATAGTTTCTATTCTGCAAATTTCAAGAATTTGCGTCATGAGTCAGTCAATGTTAGCAACGGTCGGTCAGTGGATTCAAGGAACAATTTATCTTTTTATGAGAAGCTCAATTTGATGAAGTCAGGAAGATTTCAGTGGTTCAAAGTTGGAAGATTGGAGAATCAGTCTCCTCATCTTCATTTTCTGTAATGAGAGAGATTTTGTGGGTCCAAAAGCTTCCCATTCGGGAGGTGTGATCAGGTGATCATGTTCTAAGTTGTAAAAATGCTCAAAATTGGATTGAACCCGAACTACCGAATAGGCTTCGGTTATATGATCCTAACGCCGTGAATTGCACTCAAATATGATGTTGGATGTGGAAGATATTCAAGTTTTAATTTTTTCCAATAAAATTCAAAACAACACTTGGGAAGGCAAAAATGGCATGTTCAGATTTTTGTGGAAAATGGAAAATTTTATTATTTTTATAAAAAAAAATGGATGGCCAATCAGTGGGTGCCACGTGCCCTGCCTGGAGGCGGCCACGTGGCCCCAGGCCTCAAGGTTCAAACTTTGGAAATTTTGAAGTTTTTAAAAAAATTGGTCATGGGCGGAACCGACCCGACCTGGGTGGGCACAGGTCACCCGCGGGTGGTGTCTACCTGCGGGTCAGGTCTGCACATTCATGGGTCAAGTGAGAACCGTGGGTGGAGGCTACCCGAGGGCCAGCAGTGAACGCAGAGCTGTGTGTTGGCATGTGAACATGATGGGAGGTTTCTACCCGCGGGTCTGTTGTGCATGTCTGTGGGTTAACAATACACAGTGTTGTTTTATGGTTAACGATAAACACTCCGACGGTTACAGTTGGTCCATGTGACCACTCCTACAAAAATTAAATGCCAACATACTGACCACTGAAATTTTGGGGGCAATTCCACCGATTTTGTCCATTACACCAATTTTAACACCAGTTAACTCCAGTTCTCCACAACTAGTGGAGGTTTTTTAGGCCAGATTGGGAAAAATACTGGTTTGAGCATAAATTTCACTAGGAAAAACCTTTTGGAGCGATTTTTTTTATATATTTTGAGTAATTTGAGAATTCCAGAGCCAATGGAGCAGGTTGCAAAGTCAACAGAGTAGTTCTTCAGGTACTTTATCAGCGAGGAAGCTTGAAGAGCCATCAGGGCTTAGGGATTGTGGGAGCTATATTGGGCTATGGTTTACCATTGGAGGTGAAACTATAGTCATTCCTTACTATTTTCCATGTTCTGAACTCATTTCTACAACTATTTTTTCCTGTTTAGGCTCTCTTCACAATGTATAACCATTTTTTAGCATAATAAGAGCAAGGAGATGCCCATTTGGGGGCCTTGGACCCAACAGATGTAGCTTAGGAGGGGCGAACTGCCTTATCATATGCTGTGGTATATTATGTGATTTATATTGCTGTGTTTTTCCAGAGTTAAATATGCTAAACAGTAAAAAGAAATAAGCCTCCTACACACAAAAAGACTCAGAAATTTACCAAAAGCACTTTGTTCCAATTGCAAAACATATAAAACAGTTTGCACACATAAGTTTATGGAAAATGAATACCTTGAGCAACAAACAAGTAGTTTCATTTTCAGATCGTTAGTGTTTACTTGTATTATTTCTATAGACAGAGTCTGTAAAGGGCCAGGTAGCCTTTGGATCTCATCCTTTCGTAAAATGTGACATATCCAGTAAATGCCCCTACATTCAATCTCTGTAATAGAACTAAGAAGTTCTCACTTTTTTAGATCATTAGGTGAGCCCAAAAGTGAAACATCCTTGGGGAAAAAATGGAAAAAAGGAAAGTGTGCCAAAGTTAAAAAGTATGTCCAAAATTTTGGTGCTTGGGTAAGATGTACAATTAGGCGAAGTTATCGAGATATCATAAAATTTGGTGGTGGGATGGGCCAGAGGAAGACTATTTTCGGTAGAGCTATTATGCGAGTGGACATAAATTGTATGGAGGAAAGAGTTGAATGAACCCCTTAAGTTAAGCACTCATACTTGAGGCAAGTTCATATCCAAATTCAATAAGGTGGAAGCAGCTAGGTAGGTCATAGGAAAAACATCGAGCGGTTATTCTTCTTCGACGATGATGAAATAGTGGAACCATATATTTGACTCCATTTGTGAGAAATTGGGCTATGCCCCTATGTGGTGAAAGATATTGAGGACCAAAAGAAAATGGTCTATATGCTTGAAGCACAAGTATCACATTACAAAGAATATATCTCTCCCTATTATCTTCAATCTTAATACCTACCTTATTGATAAATCGATTGGCACATGTCAATGTCTCCATTGTGACCTGACAACAAGTCACTTGAAAAGGCTTTGGAAAATTACCCATCACTAGCGGTAAGACTCCCTGGTTTGCCACCATAGCTATGGTCCATGGATTTTTTCAAGAATATTGGGAATACATTATGGACCTTTTTGGAGGCTCACAGGTCTTAGGAAACTAGTGGAAAGATGGCTATGGCAATGATCATAGTAAATTTTGACTTGTGTGAAAGGGCTTATGCAGAAGTGAATATAAAATATTAGGGGTTTATTCATTGGTGGGTTTTTGACTATGAAGTAATTCCATTTTGGTGTCATATATTTCATAAGCATGGTCAAATTTGGAAGGATTTTTCTCTCCCATTCTCAAGAAAGGTCTGAAAAATTCACATTTGGGAGAAAATAGGAGGGGGAGGGGGAATTTTTGTGATGTTTGCCGATAGAGATGACTCCCCAGGATCAATAAAAATATACTCGAGAGCTTATGATGATGGATAGGGGCATAAATATTGTGGGAAACATGACATATAATTTTGGGTGGATTTACACACAAGAGGGTGGTCCATCCTATTCAAGGATATACTCTCTAGGTATTTTCTCTCCTCCTCTCCCTATTTGAAATCTCATGATCTATTTTTTTCACTTTCTATGGGACTAGGTCTGCTCTCATAGTTTCCATATTTAACTTTTGTTTCCCCTCTCTTCTCAAACTAGATCCTATCTCCTGTCTTATTCCCCCCGCCATTAGTTATTGCCCATCTTCGATTTCTTCCCCATATAGGGATATGGAGACAAATTTTGAATCTAACTCACGATATAACATTTGTTCCTATAGTAAGTTGAGGTATTCCAACTCATATACAGGGCGCCTGGGCTCTTCTTCCCCGTTCAAGCTTAGAGGGCATATGCAGGGAAGAAAACCCAATATCTAAAGGGAAAAAATTGAGGAGAGCTAGGTCATTGTGGCTAGTATAAAAATGTGTATTGTTGGTGTGATTAAAGTAGCATGTGCCCCTCACCTTATTCCCAAATTATTTTTCTCTCTTTCAGCTATCAGGACTTGGCTAGCCCTTCCAAAAAACTATCTTGAGGAGGTTGGTTCTTTTTTAACACATTGATATTATTTTCTTGCATGAAACATTGGGGAATGGGGAATCGATAGCTAAGGCTTTGGAATATCTAATTAGGGGTTGGATTTTTGTGGCATCTTATGCAAAAGGGAGATATGGGGGCTTGGATGTTGGTTTTAACAAAAAATCAATCAATATTATAGGCACTTGGGGATCCAATATGGCTTTGGGAGATGATATTTTCTCTTATGAATTGGGGAAGGAACTAAAGGTGGGAAATATTTATAGGCCCTTCAAATAAAGGATTGATTTCTGGGATTTTTTGATGTCTTGATATTCGATTAAAGTTGATAATTTAGTGGTAGGAGGGATTTGAAATTCTCTCTTGGAGATTCTGAAATATGGGGTCCTCATGCCCATGTGGACTCCCTATCTGAATATTTTAGCCCCCTTTCAGAGTAACCCAAACTTTGTGATACAGATTTTATTAAGTATCAACCTACCTAGAGATATAGGAGTACTGAGGATGCCATGGTTGTTAGGAGGATATACTAGTTTCTTTTGGAATAATATTTATTGTAAACTCTCTATTTTTTTAGTAGATTAGGGTGGGGGGTGAATATGGTCATCATCCAATTTTTCTTGAAGTGAAAGGGGGTTTCAATAAACTAGGAAGCCCATTCAAATTCAATGCATCTTGGTTAAAATATGAATCTTTTTGTAATCACATCACTATAAATTGGATTCCTTACAACCCTGATAGGGATGTGCCTAATGCAGTTCACTTTGTTGAAAATCTTCAAAGGGTTAAAAAGGCTATGATTGAGTTTCTACCCTCAAAATATGGGGGGAGGAGGAAGATCTAAAAGTCGTGGAGGAACAGTTGGAGCATATAGAATCTCCTGATGAGGGGGGATTGTTTGTTGTAGGAAGAAAAATAGAGGATCATTCAACTAGAGGCTACCAAAAGAAGAATTCTTGAAGAAAAGGAGGAGATTTGGAGGAAAAATAGTAGAGTCATATGGCTAAAGAGTGGTGAGGAAAACATAATTTTTTTTCAATAGTTTGCTAAGGGACGTCGATCACACAACATTATATGGGTTTTGGATGATTTGGAAGGTGGCATAGCTTCAACAATTGAAGATCTCACAAAGTTGGGAAAAAACTTATTCAACAACCTGTACAAGGCCCCTCCTAAGGTGACCATTGTGGATGTAATATTATTGGCTTGATATCTTCCTATATGCTCTAGAGTTGAAGACAACAAATTTTTAATGGAACTGGTGAATGATGTCATATTACAAAGGTCCTCCACAATTTTTGGAAGGATAAAATTCTTGGTCATAATGTTTTGTCTATGGAATTGAATATAGGGATTGATGATATTTTGGGGGGTGATCTCTTAAGGGTGGTTGAATACTATCAATAATATGGTAGGATGATTGATCTTTTAACTCTACCTTTATTTCCCTCATTCCCAAATTAGATACTCCACACTCGTTTGATGAATTCATGCCTATATACCTATGCAACTATATTACAAAGTCATAACAAAAATCATAGATAGTAGATAAAATTGATTGTGTCCAAAAATGTATCCAAGGAACAATTCACCTTTCTCGAAGGCTCGAGAGATACGTGAGGTAATATGGGTTTATCAAGAAGGGATTTGAAGTTTAAAATGAAAGTGAAATCAAAGGACTGATAATTAAAATTGACCTTTCCAAATGATATGATATAGTTAGTTGGATATTTATCATATTTCTAATGACCCATCTCGACTTTGAAGTACCTATTATAAATAAGGTTATGATTTGTATAACCACGATACCATTGGCAATAATTATTAATGGGTTGACTTTAAATTTTTTTCCATTCTCAGCGAGGATTGTGATAGGAATACCCTCGACCCCCCTTATTATTTCTGCTGGTGGTTGAGGGATTTAGTAGGTTTTTAAGTGAAGGAAAAGGAACGTGTGAATGAAGTGGTGTTACTATAGTTGATGATCTGACCATCACTCACCTACTTTTCATGGATGATATTTTATTATTTTGTGATCAATAAACATGTAATATAGCAACCATCAAAGATTCCCTTTCACTTTTGGAGAGAGTTACAGGCATGCGGGTAAATTTTCATACATCTATTCTCTCCCATCTCGGCCTATCGAGGGATGAGTTGAAAAATGCTCATAATATTTTTCCTTTTCATTGTAACAATTTTGATGAAGGTTTAAAGTATTTAGGGTTCCACTTGAAACCCATTGACTAATATAGAAAGGCTCAATGGAATTAGCTAACTAGAAATATTTATAAGAGATTAAAGGTATGGAGTTTCATATGGTTGTTTATAACTAGTATATTAGTTCTCATAAAATCTATCTTGGAAACTATTCTAGTATTATGGATGCCCTTATTCTCGATCCCAAAAGGATTTTTGAAAGCTATCTGCAATATATACTGTCGGTTTTTATCGTTGGGGACAAAAGGCAGTAGAGTCTTCACTTGGGTTAAATTAGATAAGATTTCATTGCCAAATATATGTAACCTTCACCTCTTTGCAAAGGCATTTCTTGCGAAAGTTAGATGGATACTGATAGTCTATGGAAAACTATTGTATGCAGAAAGTATATCGACCCTTGCTCACTTGAAGAATATATAATCTCTTTGAACAAGAATAGGCAATGTTTCGGTAATATGGAAAGAGGTCTTATCCTTATTTTAAATGGTTGAAGAGGGATTGGATTTGAAATTTAGGAATGGTGAAAAGTTGAGGATCAATATTGATCCTTGGGTGGGATGTCGAGAAAACTTTGTTTTCCTCATGAGTTGGTAAATTTTCTAAATACATGTGGAAGGATTACTTTAAATCAAGTGGCTGATAATGCATGTAGATCTATCTGGGCTCAGGGATGAGCATATTCTAACCAACTTAACCTACCAATTAACCTTTTTGAACAATGGAAAAATTACACTGTTTCTCTTAATGTCTCCCATGTTCCTCTTAGAGATAGGGAGAATTCTTTTTGTTGGGTGCATTCATCGTTTTGGGAATATTCGCCAAAATAAGGATAAATGTTTATTATTTATGACAAGAGATTGGGGGAGTTAGCATGTTGGTAGAGAAATTAAAATTTGTTGTGCAGCTAAAGCATGCTTATTTCAGTGGTGCATCATAGAAAATAAAGTCCCCACACACAACAATTTAAAAAAATATATGCATGGTTGGGCCCAACTAGTATGCTCTATGTAAAAATGGTGAGCATACTCTAGATCACCTTTTTCTTTCCTTCCCTTTGACTTTGGGAGTGTGGAGTTAAATAAGAAACTACTTGGGAATCATATTAAATTGGCAAGGTGCATATTATAATACTACCTCGAAGTACTAGTAGAAACGAGCAAATCCAAAAAATAACAAGAGTTTACCTTCACTTATTAGCTAGGGAATTTGGATCTCAAGGAACAACGAAATATTCTAAGACAAGTCTACTACTCTTGACAGAATTTCTACATAGGCCATTATCAGTTCCTCTCTTCTTTCTACTGCTAAGCCTACACTCAATCCTCGTAATATAACCACTGAAGTAGTAGACCATTATTTTCCCTGGGAATTCTTTAATTGGGCTTATCTAGTTGTGGATGAATGGAGGGGGGACATCATTTTTTTATACCTTCAAGAAAATCATTTTTTCAAGCTTCAGAATGGGTTGGGAAGAGGCACAAATAATTATTTTAAGTTAGTTTCCCACAAGATTCTTCTTTCAGTTGCTATTGAGAAGGGATGTCGTGAGTTGGATATTTTTGGTGACTTTATGATTGTTATAACTTGGTTTAATGAGAATTCAATATGTAACATTCACATACTGCACCCAATCCTTAAGGAGATATTACATTAAAAACATGCTTTTGATTAGAGCTCATGTTATCATATTCACGGGGAAAGAAACTCCATTGGAGAATCATTATCTAAAGTGGATGCATTGCATTTATGGGCACTTTGAAAATATTTGGGGAGATAGATGATAATGTTTCATAATATTATCACAGGAATTTGGCAAAGGGCTTGCAAATGGAAATTTTACAGGATTGACTAAAAATCTACCTATTTTTGATCTCTCTGAAAAAATTCCCAAGTGACTGGGAGGATATGTATGTAATGTCGTTTTTTATTTTACATGTATCTTTCGCTGATAGCCATATTTTTTTGTACATGATAAGGAAATTTTGTAGACCTGTTTTCTGATTTCTCTCAAATAGTTGTTTAGCCAACTTTTGAATGTACATTAGTGCATATAATTAATGTAAATTTTGTTTTCCATAATGGAAATTATGATTTTTTCTCTAAAAAAATGGCTAGACTTTTGTTATCATTGAGAGGAAAAAATTAAAACCATACAAGACTATATATGATTTTGTGACAAATTATTTATATTAAGATTGAGAAAAAAAAGGAAATGCATATCAATTAAATTGTTAAGTTATCTATTGTGTGACAATCACCAATAACATTGCCCCTTATTTTATTCAAATTTACTCTTTAAATAAACCACCTCTAAAAATTAGAAATTTCAATTTTATTGAAATTATTTATGGCCTTAAAAATGTATTTATGTAAGTTACTAGTTTAAGATGTTACAAATATAAAATAATCGTATGTAATAAATTTTAACAATAACAAGTTTTTATCAAAACAATTGCTTAAATTATGGTGGAAAGTAATTACGGTGAACAATTTTCAAAGATTTTATTTTTAAAATAGTTTAAAAAATCATTACACTAATATCCATAAATCATGACAAAAAAATCATATATGAATATTACAGCCATATCTATAAATTATGACAAAAAATATGTGAGGTAATTATTCATATGCCATTATATTGTGCAAAGTTTGAAATAAAATAGATCCATTTAAATGTTTAAAAAATAGTTTTTATATTATTAAGAAAAAATATGTATTTTTTAAAGTTATGTATTTTAAGTTATGTTGATTAATGTTAAATTAATAGTGATCAACATACAAATTTATTGATAAAATTTTATCAAAACAATTAAATAATAATAATAATAATAATAAATTAAAATAAAAAATGAATTCAACCAAATATACTCAAATTTAGTTATTTAATCGAACTTTTCATATATTGGACACAGATTTACATGATATCTTCTTACAAATTTAGTTTAAGGCAAGAAAATTCGAATTCCTAAGATTATATGTTGACTCGTTGTTCGACACATTTATGAGCTTCCTACAAACATAACGTTCATCGAGTGGCGCAAGGTCCCCGGTGGAGTGGAGTGGAGGTTTGGCGATCACCAGCGCCGGAGGATGGGACCTGAAGGGCTGTCTCATCAGCCTATTTTTTCGCAGTTATAGCTTCTTTTATACATATATAGTTGAGGTTATATTTTGATAGATTTGTTTTTTTATAGATTTGTTGGTGTTAGAATTTGGTTAAAAATTTGAGGTGAAATTTTGATTTGTTTTATTTAAATTGGTTTTTTTGATAATATATATGGATTCAATATTTTGAAAGTTATTTAAACTGGTTTTTTTATTATATATAGATTTAGCATTTTGAAAAACCTTAAATATTTCTATTGTGCAAGAGTTACCCATCAAACTTATAATTTCAATAAATTCATGCCAAAGTTTACAAAAAATATATTAAAAAAATCACAAAATATTTCCAAAATATCTCACTAAAAATAACTCGCATTTAAAATTAACTTATATATCAAAAGCTATAATATTATGGGCATCAGCCCATAAAGCTACCTTTCTATTAGTGAAGGCCCATATTCTGGGAATCAACAGTCGACATGCCCCTCTGCTGGTGAATGCCCATAGGCATCGACCCTGTGAGTGTGACAGAATGCTATAGAAGCCTGGGGCATTCAGGTGTATCATGTCTATCCATCTAATTTAAAAAAGAGAATCAAACCTTGAGCATAGACAAGGCCATTAAACCCAACAAGAAAAACAGTGTCTTAAAGGGGAGAGCCCTTGTTTTAAAAACTGCTGGGCAACCCCTGAGCTGAAAAGCCATGGATCAATTCATGCGAGGTAGAAAGAGGAGACGAGACACCCTATTTACAAATACATCATTATACAACTCGACATTTACTTTGAAAAAACGTTTCTATTAATATCTCTGCTACGACGAAATTCCAATATCTTCAGCGAAGATATAAGCGATCCTATCGACCATCCAGGATTTACTCACATCACTATCGAGTATCCTCTCCGACATAAGAGACGATCTATAGAGAGGGCATGTTTTGTTGTTGGAATTTCTGAGAATTCCAGAACAATATGGAGAGAATGATGCTCTCCTCTAAACACAGAGAAATTAATAAAATTTTTCTTTAGGAGACAGAGTTTGAACACAATAAAACTTATATTCATTGATCAAAACATTGTTACAAAAACTTCCCCCTTAGAGGGATTACAAGTTGGACTACTGCAAAACACAGTTCCAAAATCTTCACTCTGTCTCACACAGAGAATACACTCTCTGTCTTTCTCTAAAAAAAAACTCTGTCTCTATTCTATTCAAAAACTACACTCTGCTGTGTAATACAATTTCGCATTACTGTGATTTTTCAATTCTGTTCACTGTGTATAAAAAATACACTGTCTTTTTATATTACGTAGCCTCTCAAGCTTTTTCAAAACATATAACAAAAGTCCTTTTAATAAAAATAAAACTATAACAGAAGAAATAAACTTAAACTAAATCTATTTAAGACCTGTTGGGGCCCACACTTTATATTGCGCATATGTTTTATAACATATGTTAAAACATATGTATATATAATAAAACATATAAAATTCAAACCCATTCATCGCGCGATATGCCAAACGTTTTATAACGTAAAAACTTTACAAGACACTTTAATAAAACTCCACCCCGGACTTCAAACACTATGAACCATATTGCAATGGGAATTTTCACGTCACAAATGGGCTGACGTCACAGACCCATTTGTGCGCACGATCAAATATTAAATAGGCCCTATAGAACCTCATCGGGTCTGCCAAAATGTTTTGGGTACGGGCCCAAATTATAACGCGATATGGAAATCAAATCTACCATATAAATCTTTCGGGTCTGGATTTCCAATGCGAATAGACCAAATGAAACTTCCGATTGCGATTGCGCCAATCGCATCAGCAAAAAACAAATTGCGAAAACATAATCAGAGGTTATAACTTAATTTTGCGATTGCAATTTCAACAATCACACCGCAAGTATTTACTCGGCTCAATTAAAATAAAACCCCGATCAAACAAACTTCTGCCACGTGGTCTGGGGACCACTTCTTCTGCAAATAAAAACACTCCCGCATATACATAAAAACTCTGCTTCCTATGTTATAAAAATAACTTTGTTTTCTTTTAAATGCAACGCTCTGTTTTCAAAGTAAAACCTCTGTTTTCCAAATACAAAGGTCAGGCACCGAAACAAAAAAGACTGCAAAGGACTGTAAGGGTTCAAAGTATTGTCTGTTCAGTGTTTTTAGCAAGCGGCCAGAGTACAAAAAACCTGGAGAAAAAAATGGAAAGCGGCCACTGTACATCACTGCAGTTGAAAGTAACATTTCAACACTCCCCCTTAATTTCAACTGCTGGGTTATCAGTCATACCTAGACATTTCCTTAAAAACTCAAAACTCTTCTCCCCCAATGGCTTGGTCAGAATGTCTACAAACTGCTCCTGAGTTTTGCAATGTTATAAAACAATTTCTCCATTGTTTATTAATTCCCTGATGTGGTGAAACTTTGTGTGAATGTGTTTCTTTCTCTTGTGAAACACAAAATTCTTGGATAATGCAATAGCCGAGCTATTGTCACAAAAAATTACTGTACATTTTACCTGCTCTTGGCATAAACTCCTTAGCATCCTTCTCATCCACACTGCTTGACATGTTGCTGCTGTAGCTACCACATATTCTACCTCTGCTGTAGACAACACTACAATAGGCTGTTTCTTAGAAGCCCATGAAATGGCTCCTGAACCCATGTGAAAAACATAACCGGATGTGCTTTTCTGATCATCTACACTTCCAGCCCAATCATTGTCAGTGTATCCAATTAAATATGAACATTCTGAAGTAGTATATAAAATTCAATACCTTTTAGTTCCCTTCACATACGTCAAAATCCTTTTTGCTGCCTGCCAATGTGCTTCTTTTGGCCTCTCCATGAATCTGGAAATCAAACTAACAACATTCATAATATCCAGCCTAGTTGCAGTCAAATACATGAGGCTGCCAACTATGCTCTTGTACAAACTAGGGTCAAAATCCTTGCTGCTGTCATCTTTACTCAACTTCAATCCCATTACTGTGGGAGTTATTGCTTCTTTGCTCTCCTGCATATTAAATCTTTCCAACACTTCATTAACATATTTTTCTTGTGAGATAAAAATCCCATTTTAATTTTGTTCTACTTCTATTCCTAAGAAGTATCTCAACAAACCCATATCAGTCATTTCAAATTCATCTTTCATGACTGTCTTAAAGTTTTCAATAAGGTAATCATCATTACCTGTAAAAATTACATCATCAACATATAACACAACAATAAGCATTTTACCATCTTTTTCTATAATGTATAGGGTGGGTTCTCCCTCACATTTTTCAAATCCATTTTTCCAGTAGATAGGAATCTATCCTACTATACCATGCTCTTGGCACTTGCTTCAGCCCATAAAGAGCTTTCTTCAATCTGCACACTTTGTGTTCTTGGCCTTTCTTCTCATAGCCGAGAGGTTGTTCAACATATACCTCTTCCATTAACACTCCATTTAGGAATGCTAACTTCACATCCATTTGGTAAAATTTCCACCTGTTTTGTGCTGCTATGGACAACATTGCCCTCACGGTTTCCATTCTTGCAACTGGTGCGAAAGTTTCCTCATAGTCTCTCCCATGCTGCTGCTTATACCCTTTGACAACAAGTCTGGCCTTGTGTCTCTCAATCTTTCCTTCAGCATTAATCTTAGTCTTGTAGACCCATTTAACTCCAATGACTTATTTACCTTTTGGGAGTTTAACTAAATCCCATGTCTTGTTTCTCTCTATGGCATTAATCTCCTCATCCATAGCTTCTATCCATTTCCTATCTTTAATAGCTTCCTCAAAATGAATAGGGTCATCAACATGACAATATAAAGAAAATAAATATTTCATACCTTCATTTTCTACCTCTTGCTCATAAATGTCATTTAAATTTATGAACTTCTTTCCTCTTTCATTTGGTGTATGAGTGCTTGAAGTAGCACTCGAATCTCCTCCTTGTGGTGTGCTTGGAGTAGCACTTTCATTTCTCCTCAAGGGTGTTCCTTGCTGTCCTTGTGTTGGTGCTTCTGTTTGGGGATGTATTTCAGCCATCTCTTCATCATCTTCATCATGAGACAAACAGTTTTTAACATTCACTGTTTTCTCTATGCTTCCATCCCATGCTTCATCTTCAATAAACTGAACATCTATGCTCACAATAAACTTCTTCGTGGATGGGTTATACAACCTATAAGCTTTGGATTCCTCACTGTATCCAATAAAAATACATTTCTCCCCCTTGCTATCCAACTTCTTCCTTAACTGATCTGGAATGTGTGCATAAGCCACACATCCAGAAACTTTCATGTGGGTGACCCCTTGCTTTGTCCCACTCCATGCTTCTTCAGGAACTTTGTTCATGACTGCTTTTGTAGGGCATCTATTCAAGATATACGCTGCACAATGTACAGCTTTAGCCTAATAATCATTCGGCAAATGCTTTTCCTTTAACATACTCCTTACCATATCCATGATTGTTCTATTCTTCCTTTTGGCAACTCCATTTTGCTGCGGAGTGTACCTAGTTGTAAATTTCTTATGAATTCCATTTTATCTACAAAAAAGTAGAAATTCTTTGGAGATATACTCACCTCCTCTATCAGTCCTTAGGACTTTGATATGCAGTCCACTTTGGTTTTCTACAAGGGCTTTGAAATTGCAAAATCTTTCAAACACTTCACTTTTGTTTTTCAAAAAGTAAACCCAAGTTATTCTAGTAAAATCATCAATAAATGTTAGCATATAATGGCTGCTTGTAAGTGATGGAGTTTGCATCGATCCACATAAATCTGAGTGGACAATCTCTAAGGGTGCTTTTTCCCTTATGCTTTTCCCAGATGGAAAACTTTCTCTGTGTTATTTCCCCAAGATACAACCTTCACAAAGGCTGTCCAGTTTCTCAATCAATGGCAAACCTCTTACCATTCCTTTTCTATTCAACAAGTTAAGACCTCCAAAGTTGAGATGTCCAAATCTCAAGTGCCACAACCAATTCTCATCTTTTGGTTCGCTTTGGAAAGCCTCTTGTGTCACTGCTGCTATTTCTTCTCCATTTTTCAAATCTGCTCTCATCCTGAGAGGGAACATCCTGTTCCTTGTCATCTTCACTTCAACAATACATTGTTTTCTTGGTGGTTTATCAATGATGGTGCATATATCATCTTCAAAGAAAACATTGTACCCCTTTTGAACAAGCTGTCCAATACTTAAGAGGTTACATTTCATTCCAGGAACATAATAAACATCTGCTATGGATTTCTTTTCTCCTTTCCTTGTTGAAACATTTACATCTCCTTTTCCCATAACATAAACTTTACTATTTGTCCCTAATGTGACTTGTGACTTCACATTCTCATCTAACATAGAAAAGATGGCTATGTTTCCTGTCATATGGTTACTGCAACCGGAGTCTAGAAACCATAAATCTTCACTCTTTTCCTCAGCCATATTACAAACTAAAAACAATTTATCTTGGCTGATATTTTCTCTAGTGAAATTTGCACTAGTTTTATTAGCCATATCATGATGCTTCTTCCTACATTCATTTGCATAATGCCAATATTTTTTACAATAATGACATTGGACATTGGATTTATCCTACCTTCGTCCATGAGCATGTTGCTGTCCACCTTGTTAGCTGTTGCTTTGGCCTTGGTTCTGATTTGGGTTGCTGCCCCTTCCTTGAGCATTTGCTGGGCTGTTTCTTCCACCTCTGTTTTGGCTTCTGCATCTTCCTCTCTTGTTTCCTCTGCCTTGACCTCTTCCTCTTCCAAAGGACATCTAGGTATTAAAGGCATGCTCTAGAGATGAGTTTTAATTTCTACCCAATCTCTACTCATGTGTCATCAGTGATGCATGTAGCTCATCAATTGAAAAGTTTGTGAGATATTTTGTCTCTTCTATGGTGGTGACAATCACATCAAACCTTGAGGGTAGGCTCCTCAAAAGTTTCTCCACAATCCTCCTTTCTTCAAGTGTCTCTCCATGAGACCTTATCTGTGTGACCATTCCAATCACATGTGTGAAGAATGAGTCAATGTTATCTGACTCCTTCATGCAGAGAGTCTCAAAGTCTCTCCTCAGCAATTGTAGTTTTGCTGTCTTCACTTTCTCCATGCCTTGATAGGTTGTCTTGAGAGTTACCCATGCTTCTTTGGATATCTTAGCTTCTGCTATCCTTGGAAACACACTCTCATGCACTGCTTGATACAAATAGAAGAGGGCTTTAGATTCCTTCTTCTTATTGCTCTTCAAAAAGTCTTTCTCTGCTTGTGTTAAATCATTAAACTCATTTTCATCCATTGGTTCTTCAAAACCATCCTCAACAAGTTCCCATAGGTCTTGAGAGGAAAATAGGGCTTTCATAGTTATTTCCCAATAATCATAGTTCTTCCCATTGAACTGTGGGAGTTGAGCATTACCAATACTCATTGTTAGTATGAATCCTTTGTCGAAGTGTACGAAAAAGGACCACTTTAGCTACGCATAACTAATAGCCCTAACAACAAAAATGGCTGCCAATATCTTCAGATCTATGGTTAGTTAGACATAAAAGAGCTGCAAAAAACCAGATCTATGCATGGAAAGACATTAAGCAGAAAAAGTAAGGGTTTGCTCCATATACCAATAGACAAGACAAGAACAATTTTTGAAAGAATTTTTATATTAATGGGGCACTTGGGAGGAAAACAAGAAGGTGTATCCAATTCCCCTCAGTGGGATGGGTTCTTGGAAGTCCTCAGCACTTCAGATCTAAGATTTCTCTCTCTTGTTGGTGTAGAAGACCCACACAAAGAATGGAACTCAAAGGGAGCTCTTGCAACAAATGGCAGAAAATGGTGACCAAGTGTATAGATCCAGAGTGATCTAATAGGCAACAAAAGGTGAAGAATGGTAGGAAAAACCCTCCTATTTATAACAAAATATTGGGTCATTCTAGATCTTGGTGCATGGATTAACCAGATCTAGATCCACTTTTTATGGAATATTTTATTATATTTGTTGGAGGGAAAAGGTATTTGACTTGGGTCAAATCCCTTAATTTGTCAAAAATAAATAAATAAATGATTTATTTATCTTTTTAAGGAAGTTGTTAGAAGATAATCAAATAAATAATGATTTATTTAATTATTTAAGGAAGTGGTTGAAAGATAATTAAATAAATAATGATTTATTTAATTATTTGTGGGTGATTTGGTTATATTTAACAAGGAATATTATCTAAATAAGGTTTAAATAATTATTCCTAGAAAATAATAAGATAAATAAAGGTTTATCTAATTAATTTCTTTGTTTTTGGGTTAAACATGACTGGGAATAATAATTAAATTATGGTTTAATTAATTATTCCATGAGGAAAATCAAACAAATATAGGTTTGTTTAATATTTCTTTGGGTTTCGTTTTAACATAGTGAAAGCAAGCTTTTACTTGGGGTAAAATTGAACTTACATGGTGTACTTGGGTCCCATCTAATGACAATAAAGGAGCAAATCGTATGACCAAAGTACGTTGTAAGAACACAATCACTAGACAACAAAAGGGATGTCAGAGAGAGAAATGTGAGGTAGATAGTGTGCTGAAGGACTAGACCCTGAGGAGACGAGACTCGCGGGTGCAACAAGTCTCTTTTTATGAGAGGGTACCTGTGCTGAAGGCGGCGGGGGAGGCATACCTATGCCCGCCGAGACAAAGTACAAAAGAATAGTGTGTCTAGTAAACAAGGGACCGAACCATAAAGTACAGCCGGCATAATCATGAGCCAGATAAAAATACAATGAGGAATCCCACATACATGTTGTGCCTGGGATAACAGCCAGGACTTATACAATAATATCTGAGTACATGAGATACAAATACAACCCAAATGCCCCCCGTAAATGGGGAAGGGCTCACAAAATCTGACTGATACATGCAAATCAAAGAGGCGCTGCAAGTGGCTAAGGCCAACATCATCAAATATCTGGAGCTGCATCGAAGGTTGCAAAGAAGAGGTCATCCGGGCATGTGGGGGGCTACCTGCAGGGCCACCCCCTCATGAGGGTTGAAACATCTCACACACACCCGGGAATCATCAAGAGATGCTGCTGGATCACTGGACCATCAAGTATACGAATCTCGATCATGCTGAAAGGAGCTGGAGAAACAATCAAGCCAAAGGGAAAGGAGATATCCCTTTGCCTGATCCGAGGCACCGAACAAGAGTGGAAGCTGGAACCAAGGTACACCGCCCTCTAGACCTGGCTTCTGGAATGAATGAGCTGGTGTCGACAGAAGGAGGTCCGCCATAGGTGAGGCAATGAGAGGTCCTCAACTAAGGCACGAGAGAAAAGAGTAGAGCGACGGACAGACTGACACTAATGATGATAGTGAAGTGGAAAGGACTGAGTAGCTAATGGATGACTTCCCCTGCTAGAGCATAAAGGGCATGAATGACATGGCAGCGATTGACACAACATCATCAGGGATGGGGAGCAGTGGAACTGAAGGTCATAATGTGCGACACAAGAGAGAGACCAAGCAATGAAGGATGG
The DNA here is from genome assembly GCA_034641835.2 of Pinus albicaulis. Classification (NCBI taxonomy): domain Eukaryota; kingdom Viridiplantae; phylum Streptophyta; class Pinopsida; order Pinales; family Pinaceae; genus Pinus; species Pinus albicaulis. The sequence goes on from CM076584.1 coordinate 152,307,144, forward strand.
AGGGCTATAGTGGGGTACAAAGGGACTTGGTATAGACTCCATGGAGGGAATGATGACTCAACTTGGATGCTCTAAACAAGGGCGACTCGATGGTGCTGCCACACAGTAAAGGCCCCAATGGGGGGACTGTGGAAACATGAGTACATGATGGGAACTCATGACGAAAATCGACACGAACAAGGACAAGTAAGGAGGCAAGATGGTGCCCCATGTACAAGTGTCGTAAGTGAGGAAATTCGATTTTTAGGAGGGGTGAAGTGACCCTTCTTGGACAAAATGCGTCCTGGTGGAGTATCATATCTCAAAAAACTAACAGATACCCATTTGAGGGCTCGGTGAGAGCTTTCCAACGGTGCAGACGGTTCGTCAAACGGGGCTACGGTGTGGTCACAGCAGTCGAAAGAAGAAACAGGGGTTCTCTTTTAATAAGGCAGTTTTCCCTCCAAAATCACTCATTTGCTATTGTTGCTGTGGTGAATGTAGAGAGGAGAGAAGGCCCTAAATCTTGCGGCGAACGTAGCGGACAAACCAACCGTTGGAATCGCGATCCGTCAGTTGCAGGTAAGAGGTCTAACTTTTCTCTTGCATTTTGATGGATTACATTTTCAGTTTAGGGCCCAGAAATCCAGGAACAACCCCTCCTTCATCTCTACGGCCGGGTCGCACTTTTTGGGGCAAAAAGTGCGACCTAGGACGCAGGTATTAGGGCAAAAAGTGCGACCTGGTCCAAAAAATAGCAGAAAACTGCGACCTGGGAGATGAGGGGGTTTTGGTGCTGTTTTATGGCTGGAAGTTGGGTTTTGGTGTTTGGTTATGGTTTTCACGACCTGTACGCTGACAAAAATGATGTGTTTGTGCAGGTATGGCAGAGTTACGGGTCAACTGGAGAGAGAGAGATCTGGGGACACTACGGACAAAGATCCAGGCGGATCAGGGCGTCCGCCGTGTATTGGCCAGATTTGGGGTTCTCAAGTTTTTGGAGAACCCTTTGATGAGAGCAGGGGAACCATTATTGGCCCGGATTATCAGTTACTGGGATCCAGATCAGGAGGTATTTGTAGTGCAGGGGCACAGGATCGAACTGACGGTCCAGGACGTGTATTTCCTGACTGGTCTCCCGCCACTGGGGATGGTGGGAAACACACAGCCAGTATTGCCGCGGGGGCGGCATATCATGGAGTTCGTGGAGCATCATTGTCGATCGGGTCTCCAAGTCAAGGGGACTCGAATATCGATCGGGGATCTAGAGAGGCTAGAAACCCGTTAAGTGGCCGCAGCTGTGCTGCGTATCCTGGGCAACCAGGCGCTCCATCACATCACTGGGGGGTAGATGATGATAGTGGAAAGTGTGCTGGGTGGGACCTACTATGGGTGGGCCCAAATGATGTTGGTGTCGCTAAAGCGACAGTTGTCACTATGCAGGCGGCAGGTGAACCATGATTGCTCATATGGGACTTTGTTGTGCGCCTTCTTCTTTGAGAAGATCCCGACCTTAAGGCCTCGTGTACAACTTCCAGATGGGGGCTCGAGAGAGCCCAGGATGCGCCGTTGGGGACGGCTACTGTGCAGAGGAGGAGGAGGGGCGGTCGGGCGAGTGTTTCGACCTGAGTTTTTTGCCCATTGGGATCAGATGCCATTGTACATAGACGACTATCCCTATAGTGGGATGAGCTACTGTGGAGATCCGGATCTGCCACTTCCGCCTGGTCGAGTCTGGGGGCCCGATGGTAAGTGACAAATTGCTATTCTTGTGTGGGCATGTTAAAGTTTTTTGAATAGTAATTAATGATACTGATTCATGTACTTTTGGTATGCAGATATAGCACCGGTAAAACCGGCCGGGTATATGGGACGACCGGCAGCGTCTGGAGCTACAGGTCCAAGTGGGTCGAGAGCAGCGCAGAATGAGGATGCAGCCGCCCTGCTGGAGGACATCCGCCGTAGATGCGAAAGGTTGTTGACCGGAGTATCAGAGCGCGGGTGGCAGGACTTAGACGACCAGTTCATAGAGCCATGTGTTGGTCTACCCTCGGAGTGGCGAGGTGTCATGCGGCGCATGGCGATGGCCGGTCAGGCTATGCGCGATCTACATGCTACAGGGGCAGAGCCATTGGCCCGGGATCCTCCAGATAGTGATTAGGGGTGGGGCATGTGGTGCCCCTTATGATGTATGTAGGGGCAGGTGGTGCCCCCAGTTTTGGGTTTTTTGTAACATGCTATGGGCATGTCATATGTATCAGAGTAGATGGACTCTAAACACATGTTTTACGACACATATTATGGATATGCATCTTTTTTTGATGGTTATGAATGTTATTGTCTTGTATGAAATGTGTGTGATAAATGCCAATCTAGAACATGGTTTGCAATACTATCTACATAGTGATTATGTTCTCGAGGTACATGGTCGAAAGTTATGGTTTCAAATGCACGTATCAAGATTTTCACTCGTAAATAGCGTCTAAACAGCACAGGGTTATGCACACGATAAACACCATTTAGTTGCATTACAAGAAGTAGGGAATCCAAACGAATGTGCAGATGGAGGATGCGATGAAAGAGGGCATCGGCTAAGAGACTACGCACTGCATCATATTCGGCCTGATTGTTGGTGGCAGAACCAATGCATACCCCGTTAGAAAGAACAAGGGCATGCAAGGGGGTGAAGATGGCCCAACCTGTCGAGGCTAGATTCCTGGAGTAACGAATTGCACCATCGGCGTAGCCGATAAAGGGTGTGGACGGGGGGTCCTGCGGAATGGTGTGACAAGACAACAAATGAGGGGAGGAAAGGCAATGACGGCAGCGTGAGTGCACAGAAGTCATCGGGTGGCGACCGCAGGAGGGAGTGCAAGGAGCAGGATGACCACGACTCATACAGGGTGGTATATGAGGGAGATCGGAAGTAAGGTGAGGACTCGGGCTGCGGAGGTCAACAGAGACACGGGTGGAGTGATCTCGTGTAGGAAAGGGGTGGTCGAGGGACACAACAGGGGAGGATGCATATGGGCTAGGCTCCAAGTGTCTCACAGAGGAGGATAGGTAAAGAATGGTTACAGTAGACTCCGTCATCTGAACATCAGGGGGGGGAATGTCGATGGGAGCGGGGGGATCCTCAGGCTGGCCTGAAGCGTACTGCGCGAGGATAGGAGAGGCAGATTGATTTTGTTCAACCTCATACTCTCGGATTACCTCTAAAGAGGCGCGGTAGTGCGTCAGGTGAGGACAATGGTGGGAGTAATGGCCATGAATGCCGCACAAAGCACAGGGCTTGTTGGTGCGAAGAGTCTTGGGGTTCTTGGTTACGGACGGAGAAGGAATGGGGGCTTCAGGGATCGTAGACTCGGGGAACGCGACTTTAACCATGGGATGAATACGGGGCAACTCGGGACAAGCATGGGTGGCATGACCGGTGACATCACATAAGGCGCAAGGCTTCGTGGGCGGAGAAGGGGCCGGGTCGGTCGTGGTAGTCTTGTCTTTAGGTGCCCCCTTGTGGGCTTTGCCTTTCTTCCCGGGAGCCGTCACGACAGGAGAAGGGTCCTGTGGAGGTGCTGGGGGCACAGTGGCAACGGAGGAAGCTAGGGGGATCGGTTGAACCGGTGTCAAAGCCATATAGGGCTTGGGATGACCAGGAGGGGTGGCGGCTGGTGGATCAAGGTACCAGACCGGTATGCCCAAGGTCAAGTTAGGGAGAGAGAGGGTGGCCATGACGGGGACAGAATATACTCCGGGAGGGGGAGCTAGGAAAGGGATCGGCCCAGCAGGGTAATGACCAGGAGGGACGGCTTCGAGATGGTTAAGGCCAGGAGGAACCGATCCAGGAGGGTAAAGGGGTTCAGGGATACCAGCTGTAGGGGTAGGGCTAGAAGGAGGAGGTCCGGCTGGCTGAGATGAATGGCTAGGAGCAGGTTGCGGAGGGCGAGGAGGAGGTTGCTGACTAGCCGAGGCAGGCCGCTTACGGGCAGCCTGAGACGATTACATCATGCAAACATTCGATGAGCTGGGATCGGTGACAGGAGGGGGGGGAAGGTTAGGGAAAGTTCCAAGCAGGGAGGAATCTTTGTAAACGTCGGGGGAGACACTGGTCAAGGAATCGACGGTTTTCTTGTTGGCTACAGAAGAGATGGTTGTCTCAGGGGAGGTCTGAGATTTTGGCTCATGATATGTCAACTGGTCAATGGTGACTATCTTTCCATTATGGGGGAAAGACATCTTGCGAAAGACCGTGGATGGGACAGCAGACATAGCATAGGTGTAGCTTCGCCCCAATAGAATGTTGTAATCTAGTGGGGCGTCGATGACTTCGACGTCAACGCAAACAGTCTTACCGGCGAGGGTGATAGGACAATTACAAAACAGGCCAATGGGTTGGGAGGCATGACCGTCCCACGCTCGAAGGGTGATCGTGGAAGGGGCCAGTTCAGGGGATCCGAGTTGCTTCCAAACCGAAGCGGACATCACGCAGGTGGATGCCCCCTCATCAATGATACACCGGGACACGTTGGCGTTCCGGATTTTGACTGGGATTTGGAAGGCGACGAAAGGAGGAAGAGGAGGATGGTCCGATTGAGTGGCATCGAAAACAATCATTTGGTCATCAGCAGGATCTACAGCGCCCACGGCAGATAGTAGAGCCTTCTTTTGGGAAGGACACGACTGGAGGAGTTCCAGTGTGGAAATGGCAGCAGGAGATTGCGCCAAATCATCTACTATGCTATACGAATGAGCAGCTCGATCGGAAGCAGCGTTTCGACGTAGTGGTCCCTTAGGAATCTTGGTATGGACCTCAAATTTGGGTTGAGGGATATGTAAGGGGCCACTGGGTGTCGAAAGAGGCTCTGTAGAACCTGAAGAAGGAGACTCGGGGGCAGACTGAGCAGGAGGCTTGGGGTACTGGCGAGACCGAGTTTGGAGGTGAAGATCGACGGACGGGTTAGGATCAGAGTGCATCATAAGGATCTGGTAATCGGAGGAACCAGAAAGGGAAGGGGGGGGGCTACCTGGCTGTCGGGCGGTTGGGTAGCCACGAATCCTTGCTGAGGGAAAGGATTAGTAAACACAGCTGGTTGGGTGGTGGCCACATTAGGAGGAGCATGAGGGGAGGCGTGTTGTCCGCGCAATGTGGCTTGAGACTCCCACATCTGCTGCATCTGGGGTAAGAGGAGACAATCGTGGGTGTAATGTCCATAAACACCGCAACACGAACAAGGCTTACTTGTGCGAAGCGGCCTGTCCGGCTTGGGCTGAGTGCCTTGTTGCTGGTTGGCAGTGTTAGGGTCCACACCAGGATTGGGTCCACGGGTACCAGGGGCAGATTGGTTTGGATTGCCTCTCCGCCTTCTTTGAGAAGAAGGGGGATTAGTTGCGCCCTGCTGTGCAAATACTTGCCCTAGAGGGGGCTGTAGGTGCTGGTGCTGGGTTTGAGGAGGCAAGGGAGGAGGAAGCGCATATGCTGGAGGAGCTGGCGCACCAGGCTATGGATAAGGGTAATGGGTAGGTTGGGTAACATTGAGGTAAGCAGGAGGTTGGGCAAAAGGAGGAGGCATGCCGTATCCTGGGTACATGCTACCGGGAGGGGGAAGAGTGTTGGAGGAGCTGGCCCCTCCCTGAGGGAGACCATAGCCCATAGGAGGTTGGGCGTACGGATGGGAAAGGGCTCCAACGATACCGTCGGGGGAATGAGATGCCCCCGGGGCGTTAGCGCCACCGAGCCTTGGGAGGTCAGGAAGAACGGTATAAACATAACCAGATTGAGCGTAGATCAGGTCATATTTCAAGGCTATTTGGAGGGCGGCTTCTTCGGTTTGAGGAAAATGGGAGGCGACATCCTTGCCGATGGGAGCCGGAAGGGTGCGAAGGAACCAGTCCATATAAACCCGATCTTCGAAGGGAGGGGATCAACATAAGCTCTGTCTTCTTCGCCATTCCTGAACATGGGCGGAAAGGCAGGTTGAAGAGGATTGCTTGAAGGAAGTCAAGAGCTCCGTGCCAGTGTCATATCGGAGAGGGAGCTGGAAATAAGACAAAAAGGCCTGAGCAAGGGTCGCAAAGGTGGTATGGGAAGAGGTGGCTTGTTCAACATACCATTTGGAAGCTTCGCCGGTAAGCGTGCGTTGGAACAAACGAAGACAGATGGAGTCATCGGTAATAGAATTGGAGGAACACCACATGTGGAAAGATTGGACATGATTGGTTGGATCTTCACCAGCTTGGCCTTCGAATTTAGGGATGTCGGAAGGGAGCTTGGTTGGCATGGCAGGCCAACCAACATCGTGGTGGATGGGGTCGTTGATCAACTGATTGAAATCGGGGAGGCTGAGGCCTGCAATGTACGGCAGCAATGGGGTGGCCGGAGTCGTTCCTGTGGCGGTTCCGATAGTAGTCGGGCCAGCATTAGGGCCGGGGGAACCGCCAGCGTTAGGCCCTGGACCAGACATGGTGGTAGGGGGAGAACCAGGAGGAGAAGGGGAACCCGATGAATTAGGAGAGGAGTCGGAGTGCGGACTCGGAGGAGGACTGGCTCGACGACGGCGAGTCGGAGTAGGTCGATCGACCGGAAACTGAGGGTGAAGGCCAAGAAGTCTTCGGGAAAGGCGCCTTGGGGGCGCAATGATGACAAGAAGAAGGAAACCGACAGGGGCAGAAAGGGACAGAATCAATTAAGGTCAAGGGCAGAAAAGGTGTAGTGACAATTGATTTTAGAGTCTTTTCCAGGCGGTGTTAACCAGGCGCTTCTTCGCTTAGGGTCAGTGTGTGGCGTGCGTTAATTTTAATTTTTAAACCCTTTCCGTTTTGAGAGCAAGAAAAAAGTGTGCTATGTAGCTGAAAATAAACCTATAGAGAACAGAATATAATGCTGAAATAACAGAAAAATAACAGCTACTTGTGCATCTAGCTAAGCCAAGAAGGCGGGTCTCTCAAAACTAAACTGAAAAGAAAGGGAAAAATCTATGCAAAACACACGGAAAAGAGGCCAATAGATCAAAGGTCAAAAGGGACAGGGATCTAAAGGATAAAGCTGTTGAAAAGAGGTGCAGGTCACAGCCAAAAGACAGAGGCAAGGTGGCTGGAAAAAGGAAGGAAATCAGCAAAAAACGGAGGGGGCAAGGTGGAGGCCCTAAAAGTAGATCCAAAAAAATCTTTAGGGGGTGATTTGAGAGGTAGAAGAGCTGATTTCAAAGGATCTGAAAGGGAGGTAACAGATCTGGAAAAAAGGAGGCTGAAGCTCTGAAAAACAGACGGCTGAAACAACTAAAACTCTTCCACAAAAAGTGGAGGGTACTAAAGCCCTAGGGGGCTAGGTTCCCACTTAGATGAGTAAAAAAAGATCAGAACTTGGTCAAGGCGGGCTGAGACAGAGGCTGGAAAACCCTGACAGAAGCTGCAGCAGAACCCAGAAAAATTGCAGAAAAATCACTGAAAAACTGGCAGGTCGCAGTTTCTGACCTTTTTTCAGTGCATTTCGCAGAAAAGGGGCAGAAAAGTGCGACCTGGAGGTCCAGGTCGCAGTTTATGGGCCAAAAAGTGCGACCCCCCGTTCCGGTTGTCTCGGCGGCAGATTTTCAAAAAAGTTGCCGTCTCAGTTGCTGCTGGTGTCGCTTACCTGCGCAATAGGGCCAGAAACACATGGAAGTTAGAAATTTTAATGTTTTAGGGTTTTATGTGAGAAAAACAACATAAAAATAGGAAAACTAAACAGCTAAAAAGAAGCCCTAGGGTCTGAAGTAGCTGGATATGCAGGAATATGAAAAACGACATCGGTCATAATTTAAAACCCGTGTGGAGTCGCCATTTGTTAGTATGAATCCTTTGTCGAAGTGTACGAAAAAGAACCACTTTAGCTACGCATAACTAATAGCCCTAACAACAAAAGTGGCTGCCAATATCTTCATATCTGTGGTTAGTTAGACATAAAAGAGATGCAAAAAACCAGATCTATGCATGGAAAGACATTAAGCAGAAAAAGTAAGGGTTTGCTCCATATACCAATAGACAAGACAAGAACAATTTTTGAAAGAATTTTTATATTAATGGGGCACCTGGGAGGAAAACAAGAAGGTGTATCCAATTCCCCTCAATGGGATGGGTTCTTGGAAGTCCTCAGCACTTCAGATCTAAGATTTCTCTCTCTTGTTGGTGTAGAAAACCCACACAAAGAATGGAACTCAAAGGGAGCTCACACAGCAAATGGCAGAAAATGGTGACCAAGTGTATAGATCCGGAGTGATCTAATAGGCAACAAAAGGTGAATAATGGTAGGAAAAACCCTCCTATTTATAACAAAATATTGGGTCATTCTAGATCTTGGTGCATGGGTTAACTAGATCTAGATCCACTTTTTATGGAATATTTTATTATATTTGTTGGAGGGAAAAGGTATTTGACTTGGGTCAAATCCCTTAATTTGTCAAAAAATAAATAAATAAATGATTTATTTATCTTTTTAAGGAAGCGGTTAGAAGATAATCAAATAAATAATGATTTATTTAATTATTTAAGGAAGTAGTTGAAAGATAATTAAATAAATAATGATTTATTTAATTATTTGTGGGTGATTTGGTCATATTTAACAAGGAATATTATCTAAATAAGATTTAAATAATTATTCCTAGAAATTAATAAGATAAATAAAGGTTTATCTAATTAATTTCTTTGATTTTGAGTTAAACATGACTGGGAATAATAATTAAATTATGGTTTAATTAATTATTCCATGAGGAAAATCAAACAAATATGGGTTTGTTTAATATTTCCTTTTGGGGTTTCCTGTTTTAACATAGTGAAAGCAGTTTTACTTGGGGTAAAACTGGTCTTACATGGTGTACTTGGGTCCATCTAATGATAATAGGTTAGATGACCAAAAAATGGTGTAACACTCATGCTAGTGCTGGCTCCTACCATTCTTGCACTCTGAACTATGCTTCAAAACACTAGACTATGTATTTAAAATAAACTGACTGTCTGCTAACAGTAACACAAAAATTGTATTAAGAAATACCTTGGATTATTTTGACTGAGTCTTCACTCTGCTGGAGAAGCTGCTGCAACAAAGAAATCCTTCCTTCAGCTTCTTTGACACCTTCAAAGAGCCTGGACTAGCTCCGATACCATGTTGGAATTTCTGAGAATTCCAGAACAATATGGAGAGAATGATGCTTTCCTCTAAACACAGAGAAATTAATAAATTTTGCTTCAAGAGACAGAGTTTGAACACAATAACACTTCTATTCATTAATCAAAACACTGTTACAAAAAATTCCTCCTTAGAGGGATTACAAGTTGGACTGCTGCAAAGCACAGTTCCAAAATCTTCACTCTATCTCACACAGAGAATAAACTCTCTGTATTTCTCTCAAAAAAAACTCTGTCTCTCTTCTATTAAAAAACTACACTCTGTTGTGTAATGCAATTTCGCACTGCTGTGCTTTTTCAATTCTATTCACTGTGTATAAACAATACACTGTATTTTTATATTACATAGCCTCTCGGGCTTTTTCAAAACATATAACAAAAGTCCTTTTAATAAAAATAAAACTATAACAGAAGAAATAAACTTAAACTAAATCTATTTAAGACCTGTCGGGGCCCACACTTTATATTGTGCATATGTTTTATAACATATGTTAAAACATATGTATATATAATAAAACATATAAATTCAAACCCATTCACCGCGCGATATGCAAAACATTTTATAACGTAAAAAATTTACAAAACACTTTAATAAAACTCCGCCCCGGACTTCAAACACTATGAACCATATTGCAATTGGAATTTTCGCGTCACAAATGGGCTGACGTCATAGACCCATTTGTGCGCGTGATCAAATATTAAATCGGCCCTATAGAAACTCATCGGGTCCGCCAAAATTTTTTGGGTACGGGCCCAAATTGTAATGCAATATGGAAATCAAATCCGCCATATAACTCTTTCGAGTCCGGATTTGCAATGTGAATAGACCAAATGAAACTCCCGATTGCGATTGCGCCAATCGCATCGGCAAAAAACAAATTGTGAAAACATAATCGGAGGTTATAAGTTAATGTTGCGATTGCGATTTCAACAATTGCATCACAAGTATTTACTAGGCTCAATTAAAATAAAACCCCGATCAAACAAACTTCTACAACGTGGTCTGGGGACCACTGCTTCTTCAAATAAAAATGCTCCTGCGCATACATAAAAACTTTGCTTCCTGTGTTATAAAAATAACTCCGTTTTCTTTTAAATGCGATGCTCTGTTTTCAAAGTAAAACCTCTGTTTTCCAAATACAAAGGTCAGGTGCCGAAACACAAAAGACTGCAAAGGACTCTAAGGGTTCAAAGTAAAATTGACTGTTCAGTGTTTTTAGCAAGCGGCCAGTGTACAAAAAACCTGGATATAAAAATGGAAAGCGGCCACTGTACATTGCTGCAGTTGAAAGTAACATTTCAACATGTGTGACGATGATCAAGCCACTTGTCGAGACAATTCCTGTGAAATACATTATGGCAATTACACAATTCTCGTACCTCATCCTCTGCTTCGAATGAACTCAAACACCTCCGATGTATTTCAGTGAAACTTGGCTAATGCCCATATGATGTAATATAGAGAGCAGGTAAATTGTGAAATCGAAGAAATTTAACCACTTCAAATGCTCTGATGAAACCCAATACAGACACTTCCGATGTATTTCAGTGAAACCTAGCTAATTCCCATATGATGTAATATAGAGAGCAGGTAAAGTGTGAAAGGCTTGAACGTTAACCAAGTTACTACAATATTGAGGAATTGAAGGAACTCCAGGTCATATATGATGGCTAAGATTATTTTTGAGTCTATAGACTCATAAATGCTCGGGGGAAGGAAATGCCCCACTCCCCAACTGCAACGGATATCCGGGACAGTTTATCTTGCGACGCAAACACGGAATGACAACATTAAAAAAATATATTGTCAAAAAAAGGTGGTTTCGACGTGGTAAGCAGATCTCCAATATTTCCGGAAAATACTTTTAATTAAAATTATAATATTTTTTAAAAATTTAATCGTTAATAATGTGCATTTTCTCTTCAAAAGCTACAGTTTCAAAATCAGTGAAATAGAGACTGTATATGTTGAATTATATAAGCCTCTTATGAGCGTTTCTGGATGTTTTAATCATGATTATAGTGGGGAGTGTATTTTGTACATTTTAAGTTTTTAATGATATCGTAGAATTTTTTTTGAAGATCTCCACATTTACCAAGTCATAAATTTTTGTTTCCATACACAACCTATGAAAATCATATTAAATTTAAATTTATAAAAATTATATATATATATATATATATATATATATATATATATGTATATATGTATGTATATATGTATGTATATATGTATGTATATATATATATATATATATATGTATATATATATACATATATATATATATATATACATATGTATATGTATATGTATATGTATATGTACATATATATACATATATATATATATATATATATATACATACATATATATATACATACATATATACATACATACATACATACATACATACATACATACATATATATATATATATATGTTTTCAGAAAGAAAAAAACACTGTATATTAGATATAGCAGTGCATTAACCCAATCATTACTTTCTCAGCTGTACTTAGGGAGAAAAACATAAAATCACAGCCACTGGTTGTAAGATACCCTTCTAAGCAAGAAAAGGAAATCTAATGGATAGTGGCATACAAAATCTCAGGGGGAATAATCCCGTCCCCTTCATGAATTGATACCATACATCCCTGCATGTAAGAAAAGACATAAACAGATAGAGAAGAAGAAAAAATGATCAATGGATAATTTGAAAATGACTGTCATGAAAATCCATATTGAAAATGCTGGACAGGAGATTAAGTAGGATATAGATTACCGATGCATTTGAAAGTTCAGAGAAATCCATAATTCAGTGTGGACAGGCTCGCTTGATGTAAGGCTAGAACAATCTCCCAGAATAGCGCGCCTAAAAATATTAAACAATCTCCCAGAATAGCGCACCTGAATAGATTGAGCTCGACACCTCTCCTTCACCCTTGCGAAAAGGGATGTATTGCTTGGCTGCTATAGTACCGCCCGATATATAAAGTGTACAAAACTAAACTGGAAATGTAAGATAAGGTTGCTAGAAGATACCAGTTCGCTTGATACCATGGACATCTTGGTTATGGAATTGGAATGGAAGTGTCCCAGATCTGATTACCATCTCTGAAATGAACCACCTGCAAAAACCCAAAGTTAGCTTTGATACCTTTTTTTGATAACCAGTCAGCTCACGTGTTATTTTCTCTGTATATGTGGCTTATAGGCGGGCAATTCAACCTCTGCCATAATCTTAGAGCCTTTTGGAGCCATCCCAGCAAAATCGGGTTCATCATATCTATGCTGTTTGTGATCCACCCAATAACTAAATTGGAATCTCCATATATATATATATATATATATATATATATATATATATACTAAGTCACAAATATTTGGTTCTATGCACAAAATATATATAAAATCCTTACATTTATCAAATCACAAATATTTAATTTCCGCATATACGAAGTCATAAATATTTGGTTCTATGCACACTTATGAAAATCATGCTAAATTTAAACTTATGAAATTAAATTTATGAAAATCATGCTAAATCCAAAAAATATATAATCTAAATCTAAGCACAATGCTGGAATTATTTGGATATTACTCAATATTTTTTTTTAGAGAGAAAAAACACTGTATATATTATATAAACAATACATCCAACTTTTTACATGATTGACCATAATGACATATGGTAACATATCAACATTTCTAGGCATACAGGCTTGTATATAAGAGGGTATGCCTCATCAAAAACTATCTCATGAGATGTTCAACTGCATATATCCAGGATTAGTTAGACCAAATTCACATCATAGAGTATTATAGAGTATCAACGTATCCGAATATATACAAGCATACAAAAACCAACAAAAAATTGCCTAGTTTACTCTCCACTGATATAAAACAAAAACGTCATAGCAAACGAGATAATCCTTGCTCGTAGTAGCAGTTAAAACTAGATAAAGGATTCACGCTTGCTTGATATTTATCCATGTTCGTCCAAGAACCACTCATAATAGAAGCATATCAAACACAAAAAGTTGAAATCACGCTCACCTGGAAGAAAAAGAAACGCTCGCCTGTTGTAGCATCGCTTGCCCGAAATCTAGTCATAGAACAAGCATCATGAAAGTTCAGCAACATAGAGAAGCTCTGAATAGGGAGATATGAAGACACCCAATAAGACTGAGGCCCTTCTTTGATAATGCATCAGCTCTAGTATTATTCTCCCTATAAATATGGTTCCAAGTCAGCTCGTTAAACTTTGAAATCAAATGATTCACCCGGTCTATCCATCCGTGTGCACCCTCTAAACATAGGCTATTTGTACCTGAAAAACTTCAATGATGATCCTAGAATCACCATATAAATATGGTTCCAAGTCACCATAAAATCTAAAATCTAAATCTAAGCACATTGCCGGAATTGTTTGGATATTACTGATTTTTTTTTCAGAGAGAAAAAACACTGTATATATTATATAAATAGTACATAAAACTTTTTACATGATTGACCATAATGACATATGGTAACATATCAGCATTTCTAGGCATACAGACTTGTATATAAGAGGGTATGCCTCATCAAAAACTATCTCATGAGATGTTCAACAGCATAAATCTAGGATTAGTTAGACTAAATTCACATCATAGTGTATCATAGAGTATCAGCATATTTGAATATATACAAGCATACAAAAACCAACAAAAAATTTCCCAGTTTGCTATCAACTGATATTAAAAAAAAATGTCACAGCAGACGAGATAATCCTTGCTCGCAGCAAGAGTTAAAACCAGATAAAGGATTCACGCTCGCTTGATATTTATCCATGTTCGTCCAAGAACCGGTCATAACAGAAGCATATCAAACACAAAAAGTTGAAATCACGTTCGCCTGGAAGAAAAAGAAATGCTTGCCTGTTGTAGCATCACTCGCCTAAAATCTAGTCATGGAACAGGCATCATGAAAGTTCGACAATATAGAGAAGCTTTGAATAGGGAGATATGAAGACACCCAGTAAGAAGAAGGCCCTTCTTTGATAATGCATCAGCTCTAGTATTATTCTCCCTATAAATATGGTTCCAAGTCAGCTTGTTAAAATTTGAAATAAAATGATTCACCCAGTCTATCCATCCATGTGCACCCTCTAAACATAGGCTATTTGTACCAGAAAAAACTTCAATGATGATCCTAGACTCACCATATAAATATGGCTCCAAGTCACCATAAAATCTAAAATCTAAATCTAAGCACATTGCTAGAATTGTTTGGATATTACTCAGTTTTTTTTTTCAGAGAGGAAAAAAACTGTGTATATTATATAAACAGTACATCCAACTTTTTACATGATTGACCATAATGACATATGGTAACATATCAACATTTCTAGGCATACAGGCTTGTATATAAGAGGGTATGTCTCATAAAAAACTATCTCATGAGATGTTCAATAGCATATATCCAGGATTAGTTAGACCAAATTCACATCATAGAGTATCATAGAGTATCAACGTCTCTGAATATATAAAAGCATACAAAAACTAGCAAAAAATTTCCCAGTTTACTATCAACTGATATAAAACAAAAACGTCACAGCAGACGAGATAATCCTTGCTCGCAGCAGCAGTTAAAACCAGATAAAGGGTTCATGCTCGCTTGATATTTATCCATGTTCGTCCAAGAACCAATCATAACAGAAGCATATCAAACACAAAAAGTTGAAATCACGCTCGCCTAGAAGGAAAAGCAACGCTCGCCTGAAATCTAGTCATGGAATAGGGATCATGAAAGTTCGGCAACATAGAGAAGCTCTGAATAGGGAGATATGAAGGCACCCAGTAGGAATATTGAGGCCCTTCTTTGATAATGCATCAACTCTAGTATTATTCTCCCTATAAATATGGTTCAAAGTGAGCTCGTTAAACATTGAAATAAAATGATTCACCTGGTCTATCCATCCGTGTGCACCCTATAAACATAGGCTATTTGTACTAGAAAAAAATTCAATGATGATCCTAAAATCACCATATACATGAGAAGATTGCAAATCCAGATTTAGAGCCATCCAAAGCCCAAACCAAAGGGCCAATAGTCTAGCCTTGTTGTTAGTTCCATTCCCGCCATTCCAGCAAATGTGATATCTGTCCCCATCGCAGAGCTTAACCCACGCTCCACATCCACAGGACTGGCCTTGTAGGGCACCATCAAAAAATATTTCCAAGAGGGCAATGCGATGTGGCTTGTTACGAACCAACAAATCTTTGATAGGATGAGTTTTCAGAGAGACACCAGTCAAGCATTTCATGATAAAAACATGGAGCATAGAGATAGTTGCAGGCCTATCTTCAAATATCAGTCTATTCCTAGCACCCCAAATCTCCCAGAAAATATAGAGAGGCAAAGCTTTGTACATCCCATTTTGATGCCCCCATAGCTGAATGGAATCTTCAAAATTTACAGGTTTCCAATGCTGTCTCCCTAAGAACTTTGAAAATAAATCCCATATCCTTATAGTAAAAGAGAAAGTAAAAAATAGATGGGAAGAAGTCTCCTCTTCCAAGAGGCATAAAGGGCATCTCCCCAGACCCTGGTACCCTCTTTTTTTAAGGCCCTCCTAGGTTAATATTTTGTTATGCCACAACAGCCAAACTAACAGGAGAATTTTTGTGGGGATGCCCCAAGACCATAAATGACTGAAGGATGAAAGAGAAACTTCATGTATTTTGTTGAGAATACGTAAATGATAAATATCTCTTACCTGTAATTATCCATCCTTTACAACACCATCCCATATGATTTGATCTCCCCCACCATGATAGCTCAGACCAGCCAACCGAAGAGCCTTAACAATATAATCCCACTCCTCTGCTTCCCTATTTTGTACCCAATTTGTTCCCCGGTTTTCCAAATCGGAGAGCCCATATTCCAGCACTCAATGACCTGAAATAGATAAAAAACCCTCACGTGTGCCAAATGGTGAAGTAGTCTCATATTAGAAATAGGAAGCAAAGTCACCCCTTGAACTCGATCCTTGCCCATGGATATGTCTAATACATTACCAAATCACCATGATAGACGTTCAGATACCAAAGGTAAAAGTTTATGGAAACTTCGCCAAATTTGAGATGCTGAGACCGAAAGAAAATAGTTTCGTTGATATATGTCTTTAACATAGTACCCTTCTCCATATTTGATCAAGACTATGGATGACCATGTTCCCCTTCCGATTAGAACACGCCAAAAGGATTTTGTCAGCAATGCTTTATTGAAGGTTTAGATGTTAAGGAGGCCCCATCCCCCATAGTTTTTTGGAATTGTAAGGTTGTCTAGATTACAAAGATGGATTTTCCTCTTATCAAGTGAACCTGAACAAATGAACTAAGCTATGATGGAATTTATTTTGCTAACTATGTTCTCAGGTATCAAAAAAAGGTGAGCCCAGTATACCACAAACTGAGATAAAACCGTTAGAACCATTATGTATCGGCTTCCAAGAGAAAGCCACTTGTTTTTCCATTTTGTTATTAGGTTCCTAAATTTATCAATTAGCCATATCCAATCCGAAACCCTATAAGCAGAAGACCTCAGTTTGAATCCTAAATATGTGAAACCCTCCCCCAGTTTTCTAGAATTCACCCCCATAAAAACAACAATAATAATTATTTCTTCAATATCTCCATTTTCATATATCAAAAGAGATTTATTTATGTTTACACATAGACCAACAGCTGCTCCAAAAAGAATGAGGATGAAGTGTAGGTAGAACCAGAATTTTCTGAGGAGCCTTCCAAATACCAATAAATCATCTATGAATAAAGAGTGAGTAATGCAAACAGTAGGGGAGAAAGATAGTCCTGCAAAATATAAGAGGGGAGAGTCTGCATCCCTACCTAATACCTCACTCAGCAATGAAAAAATTAGTCGGCAACCCATTTACAATTACTGCATATCTAACAAAAGTGATATAAGCCATGATCCATCTGATATTTTCCATTGATAAACCCACTTTTATAAGAATGACTCTTATACATGACCAATCCGCTGTATCATATGCCTAGTGGATGTCAATTTTCATAATAAGAGCCTCCACTTTTTTTGAGTGAATAGTATGAATTGCTTCTTGTGCAATAGCAACAACATCGTGAATCAATCTATCCTTTAAGAAGCTAAATTTCTCCTTCGATATGAAAGAAGCAAATATCCCTCTGATCTTGTTAACTATGAGTTTTGAGGAAATCTTGTAGTTAACATTGCATAATGAAATTGGGCGATAATTAGAAAATAAATTGGGCGCCAAAGCTTTCAGAATCAAGGCTAGAAAGGTAACATTCATGTCTCCAGGAATAACACCTGGTTTTTGAGTATGTTCAATGATCAACACCAATTCATCCGCTAGAATCTCAAAAAACAACAGAAAGAACTCGGCGGGCCAGCCATCAGGTCCCGGGCTCTTGTCATGCACGAAATATTTTATAACTCCTTCAACCTCCTCTTTTGTAACAACTTTTCCCAAAGAATCATTGGATCCTTGGTCAAACATGATAGGCATGTTTTGCAAAAACCAGTTCTGACATTGATGATCGATTTCTCCATCAGCTTTATAGAATTATGAGAAATATTGATAGGCCACTTGTTGTATATCAGAGGTAGAATACACCTTATTTCCATTTGGTGCCACAATATGCCATATTGAATTTTCATTTTTCCTGCCATTTTCTATTTCGTGGAAGAATTTTGTATTCATATCCCCCTCCTTTAGCCACTGAACTCTACTCTTGAGTTTCCATGTTGTTTCCTGCAACTTTAGGATCTCCTTAGTTTTGCTTTCATATTTCTCCAGACAGGCATAAACAACAACATCCGTCGAGACCCCCCTCATTTGTTTATAAATTTTCGATACCGATTCTTTGCATATTTTTAGCTCACACCTCTTTGCCTCCTTTTTCCTTCTTTCCCATGACTTTACGTTTTGTTTCAAACTACTAAGATTTTCAAAAAAAAATTTCCATCCACTTAAACCTTCATATTCTGAATCCTTCCTCCATAATTTCTTCACCATATAGACGAACAATGGGTCCTCCAACCATACTCTATTGAACTTGAAGGATATGCCCAAGCGTTTGGATTCAAAACGCCAAGATAGAACCACCGACATGTGATCAAAGATGGTAGAGGAGACCACCTGTGATCTAATTTTCCCAAGTATGTTGAACATATTTTCCTTTATCATTACATGATCCAGATGCTTTACAATAAATTCCACACCCCGCCGCCCATTTGTCCAAGTCGGTGTCAACTTTACAGGCTAAACATCCACCATATTGTGCTCACTCAAAATGTCACCAATATGTTCGGCCAATGGGTCCATTCGAGCTTTTAGACCCCACATTTCATTAGATTCAAAAATTTAATTATAATCCCCCATAACCATTATATTTTTAATCATCAGGATACCCGAGCTATGCATGCATGCCCAGAAAATTGACCGATTACAACATGGAGCATAAATATTTACAATTTTGACCTTCACTGGCAGACCTTTGAAAAAACCCGAATGCAGAATTCCACCAAAAATTCTATAGGCTTTGATTTTAAACATGGATGGATTCCAAATTGCCAATAATCCACCCGCCTTACCATTAGAGTCAATACCCGCAACTAACCATCCTGTTAGAAAACGAAGAAGGATGTCCATAGCCTTTACTCTATATCAAAGAGTCCCTTGCAATAAAACCATACATGGAAGAACATCAGATAGCATATCCCTAAGGCGCATTTTTTTGGAGGAGGTGCCCATCCCCCTTATATTTAGCAAAAGGATAGAGTTCATTCTGGCCCCAGATTTTGGCGGCCTTCTCTAAGGGCCCGATAATCTTCAATGGAAATGACAGGGACATCTCTAAAATCATATGGGTCCTCCTGAAATAGTGACTTATTTTTCAGTCGTCCTCTAAAGTGCCGAGTCCCACTTTTTGATTTTTTTCTCATAGTTATATTGGAGGCAGATACCGGGGATATCATAGGCGGAGGGTTGGGGGCTCTGTCATAAACTGTTAAGGCAGCCATGTCCAGACTCGGTTTTCCAATCAATGCATCTAAATCACTGCCTACAAAATTATTGGGAGACTTAGGCTCTACCCCTTTCCTAGGGTCCAGAGGAGGAGGGGATACCCACTCTAAGGGAGGCATCGATGAAGATGTTTCAAAAATACCAACAGACTTCAGGGTAGGCGAAACAACGACCGGGTTAATAACATGACAGGAGTCATCCGACTTAAAACTAGAAGGACCAACATTCAGATTGGAAGGAGACAAAATTTGATGACAAGGGTTGACAATAGGGGAGAAAGAAGTCTGTACAAGGTCGATATCATTAGGATCAAGGGGATGTAAGTTCAATTTCGGTTCCGCATTCCTACATCCAACAGTTTTGTCACTTTTAGAGGAGGAAGAATTATATTTACCCGTAAAACCTGCATCATGTGAAACTTCAGCTTTCTTCCATCGCGTGCCCATATTGCGTTTACCACGCCATCTTAGGTTCCTGTGTCGCATGGGACACCTACTCAGCAAATGCCCAGTATGATGGCATATTAAGTAGCGGAAAGGTACTCCCCAATAATCCACCTGCTGGAGATGTCGCTGCTGTCCCCAGACAAGATCCACGTCCCCAGGAAAACCTCCCCCATAACATACTTCCACTAATATACATGCTACTCTCTTATCAATCGATCCAAGGATTTTAGGATCAATGTGTTTTGTTTGACCGATAGAATTCCATATTGCTTTTAAAGCCTTTAGAGTCCAGAATTCCAAAGGTAATCCAGGGAGCTTAACCCACACCAATTTTCTTTTCAGAGCATCAATGACAGGGTTGAAACCTAAAAACCAAGGAATAAGCTACATGAAGCTCCTGCTGCAAACCCAAGTATGATCCAATATCTTTTTTCAATCGTCTTCGTGCATAAAATTCACACTGAACCAACTGCTCATCATTCTGCTCACTTTTGGATTAGAGTCGAGGACAGGGCTCCAGTAAATATTTACACACTCCACCATATCAATTTTAGCCGAATCGAAAAAAAATCCATCGACCAATAAGAGCCCTTTTTTGAAGGCTAGCCACCCGACCCCAAAGGTCCTCGTATTCTAAAAATACTTCCTTCAGCACCTCAGCCAGCTTAAAGAAAGCCTTTCGACTTCTGTGAGAAAGCCTCTTCTGCCCATAGAAGGAAGATGATGGCACACCAATATCAGGTATTCTGAAACCGTTAGCTTCTCCGCCAAGAGATAAATTGTTGTGTAGATCAATTGTTCTGTCAAAATGTCCCTCCTGCGATGAACATAATACCCAGCGGGCCCTTTCAGCATCCAATGTGGCCGCAATGAGGGCCTCGTGCGCCGATGTGTCAGATGATAGGATTGAAAAGGGGTTTTCCATTATATATACTAGGGTTATGTCCTAATTCCACCTCAACCTTCAAACACTGCTCAACACACAAGTCACTAGCTTGTCAACACGTCATATTATTGAGTCACCAGCTAGAAAGCACGTCACTCTCGAAGTTACTTCGAATGTATATGCGTTGATTAGTGAAATCCTTGAGATCTCAGCCTTCCAGCTCATTTACTGACCACGACATAGATTCACCAACCCAATTGATTGCTAATTAACGCAGGCCAATCTCATTTTTGTGTACAAGTACATAAACAATCCTATATCCACCTTCCGAGATTGGAGAATATTTTTTTGTTTGTGTCCCAAAAAAAGGAATTTGTCAGGCGCTCATTAAATTCCCTAAATAGCAACCACCATCCAGTCTTAGGAGAATGAAGTGATGATGACAACAATTTAATGATCTTGGAAAAGGACCACGATCCGAACTTGCTTAGTAATATCCATGATCCAAGGCCATACTTGGAAAGTGTACTTTTCTCGGGGTCATAAAGATCTAGATGTGGCCTTAAATTTAAAATTCAACCACCTACTGGAAAATTATAGAACGCCGGAAAAAAGGTGACGAAAGGAAAGAACATCGGAAAAACCAATGGTAATGAACAGCCAACCCAGTCAGTGAAAGGTCTCAGACATGGCAACAATAGTAGCATATACAACCCGAACAATGCCACCATCTATGGCATAACTGGATACCAAAGTCCTTACAAGGTCGGGAAATGATAAATGACTCTAACCACTGATTCCAAAGTACTCCCCATCTAGATTTGAACGTATAAAACTACAATTCATCAACCCTTTGCGATAACAGAGAGATTATCTTACTTTTCCAGTTTTGCATTAGTCCCGACAGAGCTATATCTTATGTGAGTCTCCAGTATTGCATATATAATGCGAAATGCAACAGAACATAGGATAAAAATCATCCCAATCTCACAAAAATCCTCTTTCATTTTGAAACATCAACTACATAGAAATCCCCTATCCATAGCCATCGATCCTAAACAATGTAATATTTTTGTACAACAAGTTTTCTTAAAGGATGGCCTTTTATGTAAAAAAGAGAGCCACAGACAACAAAACCTATTGGATACAGAGCATAGATTTACATTTATAAGCTTTTAATCCAGTTAAAACTAGTGGGTTCCTTAAGACGTAATGACACAACATACCGGGAGAGGAAGGTGCACATTGAACCAGGTATAACTCCTCTGAGGCCAACTAAAAACAGGTTCCCTATTTCATAAGGAGCATGCCAAATGTAGTCTCCCCCAAAATGCCTCAGTGCAATATACCCACCCTGAGAGATACCAGCAGCGTTGACGCCACCTAACTCCATGTAACTCCATCGGCCATTGTCGCACCCAACCGTTCAACAATTACTCTTTGAACTAGATTAAAAAATGTGATCAGGTTTCATCCACCGAGTAGTCCAGAGGTACCTACCAATGAAGAAAAAAAAGTATTGGGACAACCGCAAGTCAATCACGACCCTATGTGCACCATCCAGATATTACTTAGTTAAACACATGAACGTGCAAGCAGGGAGCATCAGTGGGCACACTCACAATAATTTAGCGTTACAAATAATTCTAAATTGAAATTATATAGTTCTTTTATATTAATTTTGGAGTAGCTTTTTAAAAATTTCTCAAGGATCGTTGTTTGAGCACATTACACATGGCTGCTGGGATAGTACTCAATTTAATTATTTGCTGGGATATCACTCAATTTAATTGAACAAATGTCCCAAAACCAACGGTATGTCATCCTTACAAACTATATCTAAAAGTAATTGCAAACTCCAACGATAGACTTCTCCTTATAATAACTAGATCATGTTAGAGTTTGATTCAAGTTTGAAGTATGATGTATTTTTTATTCTTAACAATGAAATATAGAAAATAGTGGGCTTCCTAAAATGTAATATATGAGTAATATTTTTTTAAGTTAATATTAATACTGAAATTGATTTTGATATATTTTAACATGTTGATGGGCAAAAGAGAAGTATCTATACATAGTACAAAATATGGTGATTTTTTAAAATGTTTATGTCGGGAAAATGAGGCATATATACATACAATCGTTGCAACACATCATAGTCATTGCCTTTACGACTAATTAATTGATTAAAGGTTGTGTGGAGTATGCAGAAAAATCTACACAATGAAAAATCTCCGCAAAATGATATCTATCCACATAAACTCTTCACATAGTGAAAGCTCTCCGCATAATGAAAGCTCTCCTCACAATGGAAAGCTCTTTGATATCTTATGACAATGTGAGCAGATTGCATGATCATGTGAGCTAATCAAAATAAAAAAACCAATAGGGATGTGAAGAAAGTTGGAAAATTAAAAGAGGAAGGGGCATCATTTGCATCTTCACTACCTCTAATGCTAATTAATTGATTAAAGGTTCTACAGAGTGCAGAGGAAATTGCACATAATGAAATCTCCTTAGAAAATGAAATCTATCTGAACAAAACTCTCCGCACAAAGCTCTCCGCAAAATGAAACTATCTGCACAATGGAAAACTCTATGATACCTTATGACAATGTCAACAAATTGCATCATCATGTGGGCTAATCAGAATTAGAAAACCAATGGGGATGTGAAGCAAGCCATAAATTTAAAAGAGGAAGGAGCATTATCTACATCTGGGAACCGTTTAGTGGAGAGCCTGTTACTGATATCAGAACTCTCCTTCCACTAGATTTCCGTGGGAATAACTCTTCTCAAGACGATGTCACGAGGACAATTCCTTTCTTGTGTGGCTTGCGCTTTTGTGTTTGGGGTAGCAAGCCCAATTGGGGTTGCTATCGGGATCATCATAGAGACCACCATGGAGGGGCCCATTGCGAACTGGAGATACGCCATCCCCATGGGTCTCACTGTTAGGTCCCTAAAATACTAGTGTAGCCCCTTATTATCGTTGTTATTATAGCCCCCTTATTATTATTTTTGTGCCCATGTAGTCCCCATATTGTTATTATTATGCCCCATAGAATCCCACTATTATTATTATTGTGCATGTATATTATTATTTCTATGTCGCTTGTGATTATATTGTGACCCCTCAGACTCCTATATATAGAAAGGAGCTCTTTTCATTTGTATCATCCCAGAATTGTTCATTTAGGTATTGTAAAGGAATTTTTCCCCTCAAAGAGAATAATTGTTAAGTTGTTGATCTATTTTTTCTTCTATTTTACGAGTTGGTTGCATAACATTTGGTTTCAGAGCTTTCGATTCTAGAGTTTCGCTGCTACAAACAATTCATCGTGCCATTTTCGCTATAATGTTTTTGATACGAAGGTTCAGATGCTGAAATTTGTACCATGAGGAGCCGAAAACCTGCTAACTTCGTGTAAAATTTTTAGATCTTGTTTCGCTATATTTTTTCAGATATGGTTTGAATAAGTTAGGGTTTTTGCATGCTACAGAATTTTTTCTCAAATAGGTTACCTTGGGAAAATCGTCATAACTTCCTCTACGAGCATCGAATTTGAATTTCGTAAAAAGTGTTTGAAATTTCATGGTCTGTAGTATCTTGTGTATCGTTTTCAGTGCCGAAGATCGAAATAATGACACATTACTCTCTGTACAAGTGTGCTTTTTTGAGCTAGTCCATAATCAAGTCATCATGGGATATTGGACATAACTTTATCTCGAGGAATCCAAATTTGGTTTGACTTCTGCTATGGGAAAGAAGACTTAGAGGGATACCATAGGACCAAATTTCAGACCTTGGAGATTTGAATTTACAGAGATATAACATATTCAATATCGAGCTCCTACAAAAAAAAAAAAAAGGTGTGTAATTTTTAAAAATTTGACATAAGTTTTCTTTGAAAAATCAGTTTGAAGTGATTCAAGGGGAATAGTAAAGAAAAAATATCATTGTTTGATTCAAAAATGACTCGAAGAAAGAAAATGGAAACACCTAGTAAGAAACCAAAAAACTCTACTATGACACATGAAGAAGAGGAAGAAATGCAACATGATTTATCAAAATTATGAGACCAAGTGCTAAAATTTCGCTCTCGCAAAGAGTAATAAAAAATGAGATAGAATCTAAGATAGATGGTTTGAATAACGGTATGGAATCTAAGATGGAAGAAAAAATGAAATTCAAAATGGAATATTTTAATAATGGTTTAAAAGTAGATGTGGAAGGTTTGAAGGAAGGTTTGACAAAGTTGCTACAAGAAATGCTTCCTAATGGTGAAAAGGTATTAGATGAAACTCATGACGATAAAAAAATAATTTTTAATCATGATTCCATAGATTCTAACATTAGATTGAAGACCTACCATATTCCAAAGATCGATATGAGGAAGTTTGATGGAAAGGATCAAGTAACATGGATACTATAGATGAATCAATAATTTGATCTCCATAATGTGCAACACACACAAAAGGTGCACATTACAACTTTATATTTGGAACCCAATCAGTTTGTATGGTATCAATGGATTTTCTCTCGTAAAACACTTGTCACTTGGTCAATTTTTACAGAGTAAATGATAACACATTATGAGGATACAAAGAGAAACACCTTCTTTAGCCAATTAATAAATATCAAACAAAAGGGTTCAATGGAGGAACACATTGTGGAATTTCAAATATTAAATATAAGGGTAAATGATATTTCAGAGGAACATAGGATTGATGTCCTCATAGGGACATTAAAGGATAACATCCAACATGAGGTTCATCTTTGGGAACTTGACTCATTGGAGAACTCATTCAGGGTGGAAGAAAAGTTGAAAGAAAAATTATGGCGATAAGGAAGTCTACCACTCACAATTATAAATATGGAACTGTTTCTACTCCTAGCCTTCCATAACCTACAACGTTGAAACAAAAAAAATTGGAAGAAAAAGAGAAAAAAGGTTTTTTTTATAGTTGTGATAGAAAATAGACTAAAGGTCATAAGTGTGTTGAGAAGAAATTATTTTACATAGATTGTGAAGAGGAGGAAGAAAAGGAACAAGAAACGTCAAAAGAAGAGGATATACAATAGGAACCAACCTTAGAAAAAGAAGAAATGAATATGACCATATCTTGTAATACATTGGTAAGAATTACCACTCCTAAAATTTTCAAGATAGAAGGATATATCAAGAAGAAAGAGGTAATAATTTTTATTGATTTAGGTAGTACCCATAATTTTATTCATGGTAAGATGGCCACGAAATTAAATTGATTCCTATATCCAGCACCAGAGTGTCAAGTGATAGTTGCAAATGGAGGAACTATAATCTACTATGGAAAGTGCCATAATATCAAGATAACCATGGGTAAATATGTATTGAATAGTCTAAATCTTTCCGTT
Source organism: Pinus albicaulis (assembly GCA_034641835.2). Taxonomy (NCBI): domain Eukaryota; kingdom Viridiplantae; phylum Streptophyta; class Pinopsida; order Pinales; family Pinaceae; genus Pinus; species Pinus albicaulis. The sequence goes on from CM076584.1 coordinate 152,333,078, forward strand.
CCAATGGGTGGTGTTGATGTTGTACTAGTAGTCCAATGGTTACAATCTTTGGGTATGACAGCTTTTAATTTTCAAGTACTTTTCTTTAATTTTTTTTGGGAAGGAAAGGAAGTTGAATTAAGGGGTATCATAGGGAAACTATGAAAGATAATCATCTATAATGGCATGACAAAGCTTCTGAAGAAATAACAACAGGGCATAATTGAAAAATTATGATCACGAGAGGTTCAAACATTGAAATCATCTATTTCTCCAGATATCCAAATACCCTTGGACATTCATTCCAAGGTATTTGAGACTCCCAAAGGTCTCCCACCTATTTGTGATCATGAGAATGTTATTCATTTGATTCCAGGAAGTGTTACATAAAAATCATGCCTTACAAATATATGTATGCCCAAAAGAGTGAAATTGAATGTATGGTTGCAGAAATGCTACAGGTCGGTATGATTCAACCTAGTAAAGTTCTTTCTCTGCTCCAGTAGTATTGGTGTGTAAGAAGGAAGGATCATGGCGCATGTGTCTGAATAATATGGAGTTCAAAAATATCACTATTAAAGATAAATTTCCCATTCTTGTCATTGATGAATTGTTAGATGAATTACATGGAGCAATTTAGTTCACCAAGTTGGGTTTTCGTTCAGGATATTATCAAATTAAAATGAATACTGAAGGCATTCCATAAAAAACATTTAGAACTCATGAGGGTGATTATGAATTTGTTTTAATGCCTTTTGGCCTTACCAATGCACCTTCTACATTTCAAGGTTTGATGAATTCCATTTTCAAACCCTTCCTTAGAAATTTTGTGTTAGTATTTTTTGATGATAGTGACTAATCTACAACAAGTCTTGGAAGGATCATGTTCAACATGTTGACAGTGTGCTCAAACTATTAGAGGAGAAAAAATTATATGAAAAAAACTCCAAATGTTCCTTTGGAGTACATAAGGTGGAATATTTGGGTCATATTATATCTCATGAGGGTGTTAAGGTAGACCCTAACAAAATTGGGTTATACAGATATCTAGAAATATATGTGATGGGAATACTTTCCACCAAAAAAACGTCATGAGTGTGTAATAATATTTAGTCACTAATGAAGAAGTAGCACTTCCAAATTGAAGTGTAAATGAATGAAGGGTAGTGGATATACCATATGATGGAGGGGTTAATACAACCTTATTCAATAAACCTTGTTATGCTGAGAAGTTAAAACCAAATACTGAAATATAGACAGAGTGCATAAGCACGTTGGTAGAGGTGGAAAATTTTGGAAACTTATAAAATCGGTGGAAAATATTAGAGGAACCGGGTAAAGAAGAGTATTGATAAATAGAAAATTGGGATATATTGGACATGATGAAGACGTAGTCCTTCCAAGCTTATATATATATGTGTGTGTGTGTGTAATAAATAAATAAATCAATGTGGAATTTGGAGGTTTGTTATAGTTGATATGTGCACAACTTCAAAAAATTATGGGAGGAAAGTTCTACACCATCTACACCAACACAAGAATAGTTTCTATATAAATTTATTGCTTAACACTAGCACCAAGATCCAACATTTGCATCAGGGTGAAACAACACCTACACGAATGCCAAGATCCCCAATGTGTGTTACAATAGTAGATGGAGGTTTGCTAATAGTCAAAGAATGGATCACTCACATGACTACTCAAGTGTAATTGCAGCACTGCATTTTTGGCAAAAAAAATCTATAGATAAGAAAACCCACTACTCAAGTGTAATTTCAGCACTGCATTTCTTGCAGAAAAAATCTGTAGATAAGAAAACCCACTACTCAAGTGTAATTGCAGCACTGCATTTCTTGTAGAAAAAATCCATAGATAAGAAAAACATATTAGATTATCCTTTTAAGCTTGTAAAACATAATATTTTTCATTACAAAATCAACGAAAAACTGTCAACTATGAGAACGTGTTTTCTATTTTGGACATACCAGATATTCTAGGATGCATGATCCCTTTGAAAGTCAACATTTACAATTAAAATCTTTGCTACAGGTTTTGGAGGAAGATTAAAACTTGAAAATGGTGGTGAGTATTTCTCCCAAGAAATTGAGGCATTTTGAGAATCTTGGGAATTTCACACTTGAAGACAAATTCACATAGTCTTGAGAAAGGTGGCCATGCTAAGAGACCAAATCAAACCTTCATAAAAAATTCATGAATCATGAGAGAGAATGTTGGCTTAAGAAAAGGATTTTGAGCTGAAGCAATTGCTACAACTAATTACATGTGCTCGAGCAAGATGGCCATGATAAGAGATGAAATCAGACCTTGATAAAAAATGCATGAAGCACGAGAGAGAATGATAGCTTAAAAAAATGAATTTAGGTTGAAGTAGTTTCTACAACTAATTATTTGATTAATATGTCACCAAGTTCAATTTTGGGTGACATGACACTAGAGGAAGTCATAGTGGAAAGAAGCCCTCTCTTACACATCTTAGGTTTTTGAAGTATGAAACATGCATGTATGTGGCTAAAGTGGATAATACAAAACTTGAGAACCTAGCTTAAGAAAAGGATTTTGAGCTGAAGTGGTTGACACAACTAATTATTTGATTAATATGTCACCAAGTTCAATTTTGGATGACATGAAAATAGAAGAAGTCGATGTGGAAAGAAGCCCTCTCTTGCACATCTTAGGTTTCTGAGGAGCGAAACATGCATGTATGTGGCTAAGGTGGATAAGATAAAACTTGAAAACATATTGGTCAATTTCCTTGACGCTTTGTTGGCTATTCAAAAGGAGTATGAATCTACCACCATTAATATCAAGGTAACCCCTATTAGATCAAGGGCTACAAGTTGTGGTTGTCATCTAAACATAAAGGTCAGGATACACAGGCCATGATACATTTTGAAACTTGAAATGAAATGCCAATTTTGTGTAGGACCAACCAAAGAAAGGTCCAATCTACACAATCAAAATATTTTTGTAGGTCCAACTTCATAATAATCACCTCGAGCTTCTTAAATTTGACATTATGTACAATTTCATGTGTAATACCAATCACATATTTAATTTGTCTTTGACGAAGAAACCCAAATTGTTCTTGGGCGATACCATCTAACAGTGTATGTTTCAGCCTATTAGCAATGATTTTGGAAATACTTTTGTATAAGGTGTTTCAAAGAGAGATAGGCATATAATAAACAAAATTTGATGCACGTGAAACCTAAGGAATACATGAAATGAAGGTGGAATTAATATCACTAGGGATATAACCAATATTTCAAGATTCTTCTACAACTGCCAATATATCAGTGCGCATAATATCTTGGAAGTGTAAAAATAAATCAATGGGCTAGCCACAAGGCTCGGGGATTTTATCACAAGCAAAGGATTTCTTCGTAGCTTGTAATTCTTCCATTGTAATGGGATATAATAACATAGTATTTGTGTCAACATCGAACATAGTTGGATATGAATCAAAGAACACCATTTGTTGCACAATATCCATCTCCAATCTAGCCCTATATTAATTGAAAAAATATCTCATTGCCTCGACCTGGATATCAGGAAGAGCACATAAATAATTACCATAAATATCCTGAATTTTCCATATGGAGTTCTCCCTACGACGCTTCATTGCATAATTTTGAAAGAATTTAGTATTCTTGTCTCCTCTAGATACACAGAGAGCATGAATTTTCAGTCTCTACTCCTCGTTTTGTATTTGCAAAATATCATTCTTCCTCTTCTCTATATCCAAATTTAGTAATTGATGCACCGTTGAGAAATAACATGCATGTGAAGGATCAACCAATATACTAAGATGTTTATCAATAGCCAAAATTTCATCAATATGCTTCCTCTTTTTAGTTTGAATCCAGTTATTGATAGACTATTTAAGAGCCCCCAAATAAATCCTAATAATTTCCAAAGAAGATGTGACCAAGGGGTCTGATCCCAGTGCCCAAAAAGTACGCACTAATGAATCAAATTCAAGAAATTTTAAGAAGTGGTGATTAAATTTGAATGGGAGAACATCATAATCCCCATCTGAATGCCACTAGAGTATGTTAGGATAATGGTCCGAAATTTGGGATGGAATAACCCAAAATTTCGTAGACCCTAAGCACTCCACCAAATTTTCTTGAAGCATGAAACAATCGAGTCTCTTTGTGATGCTTATGGACCCAGACCAACCATTTCTCCATGTCAGAATAAAGGGAGCCAACAAAATATCCACCAAGTGGTTCCTGCAAAAACTATCATTTAATTACCCTTCCAATGGGTACACTGTGTAGTGATCCCCCATCCCTCATTATCCTCAACGGTGAGGTTTAAATCCCCCACCAAAATAAGGGACCTTGTCTTTAAGAGGCTACAAGATTCTAATTTATCATGGAAGAATATGGCTCATATGTATTAAGAATATTAAATATCTCCTTCGAGCCCTTGATGAGACCGGGTAGAAGGATACCTGCAAAGGATTTATAGATAAGAAAATTCATGACCTTAGGATCCCAAAAATCGGAAAGCACACAAGATAAACCCAAAGAATCCACATCACATACCCACAACTCGGGACAAATGTGGAGGAGAATGGGCCAAAATTTGTCTCTAGTCATCATCGTCTCTTGTAAGAGGATAATAGAGGGGTGATTAAAACTAGACCTAAATACAAAGAAATGAGAGAAATAGTAACAAAACTAGTGCTCAACACATAAATAAAACAACTAACTCTAAAAAACACCCTACGTTGTCTACAATCTCAGCTTTGGAAGAAGCATTGAATTTCATCTAAATGCAGACATCGTTCCTGGTTGATATGCAAATGCATCCCATTTTGATATAGTTGGGACCTGTTAGGAATCTATAATTTTAGCAGATTGGTGAGACTAAAACTGCAGAAGCAACATCGTTTCAACCACTTTTGGATTCTAGGATCTAGCCCTCCTGAATCCGGAGAGGGATCTCTCCAATAAGTGCAAAGATGGATTTGTCTTTGAAGTTTGGGGTAATGATATTAGGCTAGTTATGAAGGCCAAAGGTTTTGTTTGTTTTTGGATGGTTGAGCATGATTACTGTTTGAGGTGGAAAGTCCTAAATGCAAAGAGTTTCAAAGGTGAGAAGTTGCAAGTGAATAGAACAACTAGGCTAAAAAGATAGATATAACGCTGGTTTTTAGTCCATTGGGCTATGGAGTCATAACAGGGCTTTAATTGAGCAACAACATCAAGAGTGATCCAAGGGGCAAGTCATCTACACCACAAGATTATTGAGATTTAAATGATGGAATGGGAACAATAAGGTGTTGGAGAGGTGGAAACTGATAATAATTTCACAAAGGATTTATAGTCAGTCCAAACAAGAAAATCCTCTTAAGTAACTGTTTAAAACCAACCAAGTGCAGGGCTAACCATTGACCTCTTGGGCAAGTTTGTATTAAAGCAGCTTAATTGACAAACAATCCAGTAATCCACATAATTACCTTCAGAAAGTATGAAAACACATAAGAGAAACAAAGTGTAACTTAAGATCAGATAAAGTACTTTTAAACCTAGTCTTCTTTCAGTCAACACCAAGGGAAACTTTCAGAATCTGCCTTTGGAGAATAGAAGCTAGAAACAGGGCAAACCATCACTTTTCTAGTCTAACTTTAATAAGAAAATAAGGAAAATAACTTTCAAGAACAATGTTTAAAGCAAACAGTAGGACGAGGGAACGCCAACATTCCTAACTGTTTAGATTGTATTGAATCATTCTTAAATAAACAAATTGGAGGAAAACATTGAGATAAAGCTTATCAGTCAGAGAAGGGTACTGGTAAACAGTAAATCCTAACTCTATAAATGTTGTTCTTTATCAGAGAATAGTGAACAATATGACATACATAGAAGGAAAAAACAATAACAAAGAAAGGGGCACTTCACCAGTGATATAGACCAGGATCCCAAGAAACAGCTTGTTATTGATGTCAAACCAGTTACAGTCTTCAGGTCCAAGTTCAGCAATCATATTCACTATTCAGCCTAACTAATCTAAACACAAACAGAGCTTCAAGGGCCAGCAAACACTATTTACAATCAGAAGTTTTAGCTCAAGTATATTTCAAAGTTTATAGTTATGAATTAAGCTCGGTGGGAGCTTTTGTTGACTTTTTGAGGCTCTGTGTCATATTGGAGTAACTCTGCAGATATTTTTTGCGTTAAGTTCCTTGTAGAAGTAACTCTTCAGCTGCGTTGAGGCAAATATTTGATTTTTCCCAATAACTTCAGCCTCTGTTTGAATGTTTGAGGCACAGGTGGCACTTGTGGTAGCTGGGAGGAATCAATTCGCCTCAAATGTGGCGGTGGAGGCCTTTCTGTCTGTTAAACACTTATGATTTTCCTTTAATTGTGTTTTTAATTTGGGGGATTAGGCTTTTGATAATCAATCTTAGCTGTGATCCCCACAAATCTGTCGTCAGTATTATGTTCTAATGTGTTCTGTCTTTCGACACTGATACTCTTTAATTGTGATTTAAAACAGTGTCTTGTTGATGTGCAGGTCGCGCAGGGCTCATATGGCATCAATGCCTATGAAACATTGACGAGACATGGAGTAGAGCCCCGTGAATGGTTCTCTTTAATGAATCGAAGGCATGAGAATAATCATTCCCAGCCCTCGGATTTTCTTCATTTATAATGGAAAAACCATTGAAACACCTGCAAAACACAAAAACACTTAAGAAATCCTGCATTTTTTGGGGAAAAAATCCTTAGAAGGCGTGGGGAGGAGCGTAGCCGTTGGATGGCAGCATCCAACGGTGGAAATAAGCCAAGAGAAGGTAAAAGGAGAGCAGAGGGAAGAATAAGATGGAATGATCCAGGACCGTTCGATCTAGACACGTGGACGGTCTAGATCCAATCGGAGGATCGCAATCGGCAGAGTGAATAATGTTAAAAACGCACCTGATGAAAAGATCTGATGCGATCAAATATGGACCGTTGATCTGAGGGCCAGATCAATGGTGGGGAGTGAATCGAGAATTGGCGATTGGAGGTGGGCTGATGCGATGGTGCGATCGGGGAAGGCCAATGCATTTGCGCGATCGGGGAAGGCCGATGCGATTGCGCGATCGGGCCATCGCAATTGGAGGTGGGGGGAAAACATTAAAATGCACCCAAAGGAAAACTCCGATGCGATGGGCGCCTCAGGACTTAAACTCTTGGTCCCGGGCGTAGGCTATATGGAATGAAGAAGTGGAGGGGGCGAGTTTATGTGAAGGGGCTCAATCGCATCGGAGAAACAATGCAGGTCTTTCAATCAACCCATTTTTCATTAAAAAGCATAACTCTGATGCGTTTAGACCAAAACTTTAGGTAAGTGGGTTTTATGAATTTACAAAGAAAAAAGGTGACCGGGAATGGATTATTATAATGTTTTAAGCGCCGAATGCGGGCCCATAGGTTATATGGAAAAATGATATGATCGAGGTTTATAAACACGGGGCTTAATCGCATCAGAGTTTTGTAATGGCAAAAAGACTTGCGCACTTGGATTTTTGCGATGTGATAAGCACTGTGATGGGTTTAGCACCTGGTTCTAGGGTGCGGGCACATGTGGGGAAGTGGTTAGGGGGCTTAGCCAAAGGGGGCTTAAACCTTTATGAAATTAATATGTATTTTTCATGAAATTTTCAAGTTTTTTCAATGGATTTGGGGGTTTCGGTATAGTTTAAAAATGAGTTTTAAACTATGTAAAGAGGATTTTCATGAATGGGATAAGGGGAGTCATGAACAAATAGATGAATTTTATGGAGAAAAAGGGGAGCAAATGAAGGTTAGTTTTGAGTGGAGGAAAGGGGAAAATGATGATTTAGCAGCAGTATTTTCTCATGAAATCAGTAGAATTTCTGAGTATGAAAAAGGGAACAGCAGTGAAGATTTGGACAGAGGCATGAGGCCTTCAAGATTCTTCAAGAGCCAACACTTTTTAGTAATAAAATTTGTTCCTTGAAGGCTCAAAAATTTTTAGCCACCTTTTGCTATAACAAATTTTATAGGTGGCTAACAGTGGCTCCACTTGGGGATGGTGCCTTCTTGAAGGCATCAAGAACTTCAAACTTGCATTCTCTGGGAGGCTGACCTGTGCCACATCCATTGTGTTCTCTGGGAGGCTGACCTGTGCCTCATCCAGTAGGCTGCCCTTCCTTTGTTGGGATGATCTTGCTCTGAAAACATATTAGCAGCCATAAAAACAACGGATCTTTCATCTACAAGCCTTCTACCTACCCAATCCTACAGATCTAACATTTTTTCTTCATTAGAGTGCACTTGGATTGGAAAACTCTTTTCACAACATTTTATTATTTTAAAAACAGGAAATATAATCTATTTCTACTCCTTATTTCTCCATGGACTCAGATTAAACAGTTGAGCCCGTATGCTTCTCTACCTAATCTACCATCTGTTGGGATTAAACTGTCCAATTGATTTTATTCTTTAAATTCTACAACAAAAATTAAAAAGCACACAAGTCAGGATTGAACAGTCTAACTTGTTTTTGATCTATGGCATAAAAACAAGCTGCACACAGATCTTATTTTGCAGAAAATTTTAAAACAAAATGGAAGGCTTAGGATCTAAAAATTCAAAGCACTTCCTTCATCTTTTTTACATCTCTGTTTTGACTTTTGTTTGAGCTGTTCTTTCTTTGTTGGACTGGTTCAAATTTTGAGCATGTTAGAACCATATTTACATCTTTTTTGACTCAGAAACTAAAATAGATTTGAGTCATCTCTCTTTGGAAACCTAGGTTCAGATTTTGAGCTTGTTTGAACCTTTAATTTCTATCCTAATCTATCTACTGATAAGCCAAGATTTAACAGTTTGGCAAATCGAATTCATTATCCTATCAGCAGAAAATTTAAAACTAATTAGTCAAGATTAAACAGTTTGACTAACTAGAAGTGTGTTCTTTAGGAGTGGCATTTGAGCTTGCACACTTTCATATTTGTTTCTCTTTTTTGGCATGGGGCTATACCTTTATTATTTTCACAATCTGCCCTCTTTTCTATCTTTCACTGTTTTTGTAATTTTTATTTTTCTAACTTTGAATGCAATGGTGGATGAAATATTTATAATGTAAAAAAGATAAAAAAAAGGCTTTCAGAACATGACATGGATCAAGAGAAGTAATGTTTGAGCATCCTGCCATTGACAGGACCCCCAAACAATTCTGCTCCATTCAACTCTTGTAAAAAATAGGCATTATTACCAGCAGATGAATGAATGAAGTAAGAGCCAAGCCATAAGTTGTCAAAATTTTCATGCTTTCCCTTGTCTTCCCTCCTTGAGTCCCACTTTAAAACTTTTTCCCCAATTTTGAAATTGGTTGCCTTTGTTCTTCTTTTAAAAAGCTTTTTGACGCTGTTCTGCTTCTGTAATGCTTTGTTATAAACCTCCTCTCTGGTTTGCTGAAGGTGAATGGTTTGATTTATCCTTCTGATCATGTCATTTTCTTCAGACTGAAGCTCTTGAATCAACTTCATCATTGGTACACCAAGGCTGTTTGGAAAAATTGCATCAGTACCATACATAAGCTGAAAAGGTGACATGCCAATAGATTTCTTCAAAGTCAATCTCTCAGCCCAAAATGCATGAACAAGCTTTGCGTGCCAAGACTTCTTGTTATCCTCCAACAGTTTTTTGATTATGTTCACTAAAATCTTGTTTGAGGATTCTACAAGTCCATTACCTTGAGGGTAATAGGTCGTGGAATGCCCCAATGTTATCTGATATCTGTGACAGAATACCTAAATGGAAACAGTTTAAAAGGTGAGAAGTTGCAAGTGAATAGAACAACTTTTTCTAAAAGATTGATATAACGCTGGTTTTTAGTCCATTGGGCAATGGAGTCATATCGAGGCTTTAATTGAGCAACAACATCAAGAGTGATCCAAGGGGCAAGTCATCTATATCACAAGATCATTGAGATTAAAATGATGGAATGGAAACAATAAAGTGTTGGAGGGGTGGAAAATGATAATAATTTCACAAGAGATTTATAGTCAGTCCAAACAAGAAAATCCTCTTAAGTAACTGTTTAAAACTAACCAAGAACAGAGCTAACCATAGACTTCTTGGGCAAGTTTGTATTAAAGCAGCTTAATTGACAAACAATCCAGTAATCCGCATAATTACCTTCAGAAAGTATGAAAACGCATAAGAGAAACAAAGTGTAACCTAAGATCAGATAAGGTACTTTAAAAACTAGTCTGCTTTCAGCCAACACCAAGGGAAACCTTCAGAATCTGCCTTTGGAGAAAAGAAGCTAGAAACATGGCAAACCATCACTTTTCTAGTCTAACTTTAATAAGCAAATGATGAAAATAACTTTCAAGAAAAATGTTTAAAGAAAACAGTAGGACGAGGGAACGCCAGCATTCCTAACTGTTTAAACTGTATTGAATCATTCTTAAATAAACAAATTGGAGGAAAAAATTGAGATAAAGCTTAGCATTTAGAGAAGGGTACTGGTAAACAGTAAATCCTAACTCTATAAATGTTGTTCTTTATCAGAGAATAGTGAAAAATATGACATACATAGAAGGAAAAACAATAATGAAGAAGGGGGCACTTCACCAGTGATATAGACCAGGATCCCAAGAAACAGCTTGTTATTGATGTCAAACCAGTTACAGTCTTCAGGTCCAATGTTTCAGTTCAGCAATCATATTCACTATTCAGCCTAACTAATCTAAACACAAACAGAGCTTCAAGGGCTAGCAAACACTATTTACAATCAGAAGTTTTAGATCAAGTATATTTCAAAGTTTATAGTTATGAATTAAGCTCGGTGGGAGCTTTTGTTGACTTTTTGAGGCTCTGTGTCATATTGGAGTAACTCCGTAGATATTTTTTGCGTTAAGTTCCTTGTAGAAGTAACTCTTCGGCTGCGTTGAGGCAAATATCTGATTTTTCCCAATAACTTCAGCCTCTGTTTGAATGCTCAAGGCACAGGTGGCACTTGTGGTAGCTGGGAGGAATCAATTCGCCTCAAATGTGGCGGTGGAGGCCTTTCTGTCTGTTAAACACTTATGATTTTCCTTTAATTGTGTTTTTAATTTGGGGTATTAGGCTTTTGATAATCAATCTTAGCTGTGATCCCCACAAATCTGTCGTCAGTATTATGTTCTAATGTGTTCTGTCTTTCGACACTGATACTCTTTAATTGTGATTTAAAACAGTGTCTTGTTGATGTGCAGGTCGCGCAGGGCTCATATGGCATCAATGCCTATGAAACATTGACGAGACATGGAGTAGAGCCCCGTGAATGGTTCTCTTTAATGAATCGAAGGCATGAGAATAATCATTCCCAGCCCTCGGCTTTTCTTCATTTATAATGGAAAAACCATTGAAACACCTGCAAAACACAAAAACACTTAAGAAATCCTGCATTTTTTGGGGAAAAAATGCTTAGAAGGCGTGGGGAGGAGCGTAGCCGTTGGATGGCAGCATCCAACGGTGGAAATAAGCCAAGAGAAGGTAAAAGGAGAGCAGAGGGAAGAATAAGATGGAATGATCCAGGACCGTCCGATATAGACATGTGGACGGTCTAGATCCAATCGGAGGATCGCAATCGGCAGAGTGAATAATGTTAAAAACACACCTGATGAAAAGATCCGATGCGATCAAATATGGACCGTTGATCTGAGGGCCAGATCAACGGTGGGGAGTGAATCGAGAATTGGCGAATGGAGGTGGGCTGATGCGATGGTGCGATCGGGGAAGGCCAATGCATTTGCGCGATCGGGGAAGGCCGATGCGATTGCGCGATCGGGCCATCGCAATTGGAGGTGGGGGAAAAACATTAAAATGCACCCAAAGGAAAACTCCGATGCGATGGGCGCCTCAGGACTTAAACTCTTGGTCCCGGGCGTAGGCTATATGGAATGAAGAAATGGAGGGGGCGAGTTTATGTGAAGGGGCTCAATCGCATCGGAGAAACAATGCAGGTCTTTCAATCAACCCATTTTTCATTAAAAAGCATAACTCCGATGCGTTTAGACCAAAACTTTAGGTAAGTGGGTTTTATGAATTTACAAAGAAAAAAGGTGATCGGGAATGGATTATTATAATGTTTTAAGCGCCGAATGCGGGCCCATAGGTTATATGGAAAAATGATATGATCGAGGTTTATAAACACGGGGCTTAATCGCATCAGAGTTTTGTAATGGCAAAAAGACTTGCGCACTTGGATTTTTGCGATGTGATAAGCACTGTGATGGGTTTAGCACCTGGTTCTAGGGTGCGGGCACATGTGGGGAAGTGGTTAGGGGGCTTAGCCAAAGGGGGCTTAAACCTTTATGCAAAAAATATGTATTTTTCATGAAATTTTCAAGTTTTTTCAATGGATTTGGGGGTTTCGGTATAGTTTAAAAATGAGTTTTAAACTATGTAAAGAGGATTTTCATGAATGGGATAAGGGGAGTCATGAACAAATAGATGAATTTTATGGAGAAAAAGGGGAGCAAATGAAGGTTAGTTTTGAGTGGAGGAAAGGGGAAAATGATGATTTAGCAGCAGTATTTTCTCATGAAATCAGTAGAATTTCTGAGTATGAAAAAGGGAACAGCAGTGAAGATTTGGACAGAGGCATGAGGCCTTCAAGATTCTTCAAGAGCCAACACTTTTTAGTAATAAAATTTGTTCCTTGAAGGCTCAAAAATTTTTAGCCACCTTTTGCTATAACAAATTTTATAGGTGGCTAACAGTGGCTCCACTTGGGGATGGTGCCTTCTTGAAGGCATCAAGAACTTCAAACTTGCATTCTCTGGGAGGCTGACCTGTGCCACATCCATTGTGTTCTCTGGGAGGCTGACCTGTGCCTCATCCACTAGGCTGCCCTTCCTTTGTTGGGATGATCTTGCTCTGAAAACATATTAGCAGCCCTAAAAACAACGGATCTTTCATCTACAAGCCTTCTACCTACCCAATCCTATAGATCTAACATTTTTTCTTCATTAGAGTGCACTTGGATTGGAAAACTCTTTTCACAACATTTTATTATTTTAAAAACAGGAAATATAATCTATTTCTACTCCTTATTTCTCCATGGACTCAGATTAAACAGTTGAGCCCGTATGCTTCTCTACCTAATCTACCATCTGTTGGGATTAAACTGTCCAACTGATTTTATTCTCTAAATTCTACAACAAAAATTAAAAAGCACACAAGTCAGGATTGAACAGTCTAACTTGTTTTTGATCTATGGCATAAAAACAAGCTGCACACAGATCTTATTTTGCAGAAAATTTTAAAACAAAATGGAAGGCTTAGGATCTAAAAATTCAAAGCACTTCCTTCATCTTTTTTACATCTCTGTTTTGACTTTTGTTTGAGCTGTTCTTTCTTTGTTGGACTGGTTCAAATTTTGAGCATGCTAGAACCATATTTACATCTTTTTTGACTCAGAAACTAAAATAGATTTGAGTCATCTCTCTTTGGAAACCTAGGTTCAGATTTTGAGCTTGTTTGAACCTTTAATTTCTATCCTAATCTATCTACTGATAAGCCAAGATTTAACAGTTTGGCAAATCGAATTCATTATCCTATCAGCAGAAAATTTAAAACTAATTAGTCAAGATTAAACAGTTTGACTAACTAGAAGTGTGTTCTTTAGGAGTGGCATTTGAGCTTGCACACTTTCATATTTGTCTCTCTTTTTTGGCATGGGGCTATACCTTTATTATTTTCACAATCTGCCCTCTTTTCTATCTTTCACTGTTTTTGTAATTTTTATTTTTCTAACTTTGAATGCAATGGTGGATGAAATATTTATAATGTAAAAAAGATAAAAAAAAAGGCTTTCAGAACATGACATGGATCAAGAGAAGTAATGTTTGAGCATCCTGCCATTGACAGGACCCCCAAACAATTCTGCTCCATTCAACTCTTGTAAAAAATAGGCATTATTACCAGCAGATAAATGAATGAAGTAAGAGCCAAGCCATAAGTTGTCAAAATTTTCATGCTTTCACTTGTCTTCCCTCCTTGAGTCCCACTTTAAAACTTTTTCCCCAATTTTGAAATTGGTTGCCTTTGTTCTTCTTTTAAAAAGCTTTTTGACGCTGTTCTGCTTCTGTAATGCTTTGTTATAAACCTCCTCTCTGGTTTGCTGAAGGTGAATGGTTTGATTTATCCTTCTGATCATGTCATTTTCTTCAGACTGAAGCTCTTGAATCAACTTCATCATTGGTACACCAAGGCTGTTTGGAAAAATTGCATCAGTACCATACATAAGCTGAAAAGGTGACATGCCAATATATTTCTTCAAAGTCAATCTGTCAGCCCAAAATGCATGAACAAGCTTTGCGTGCCAAGACTTCTTGTTATCCTCCAACAGTTTTTTCATTATGTTCACTAAACTCTTGTTTGAGGATTCTACAAGTCCATTACCTTGAGGGTAATAGGTCGTGGAATGCCCCAATGTTATCTGATATCTGTGACAGAATTCAACCATGTTCTTTGATCCAAATCCTGTTGCATTATCAGTGATGATTTTGGTAGGACAACCAAATCTGGAGAGAATGTTAGTCTCAATGAATTTTATAATAACAGAGTCATTGGCTTGCCTACAAGGAATGGATTCTATCCATTTAGTGAAGTAGTCTGTGGCAGTAAGAATCCATCTATGATGGGAAGAAGATGGTGGATGGATTTCTCTTATGAAGTCAAGTCCCCACTGTTGAAAAGGGGCTTCAATAGTGATTGGATGCAGAGGCAGGGGTAGCAATTTTATTTTTCCTTCAAAAAGTTGACATTTATGACAGGCAATGATCATTTTGTGTATATCAGGAAAAAGAGTAGGCCAATAGAAGCCAGCCCTCAAAATTTTTTTGGCTGTTGTCTTCCAGTATAAATGACCTCCACACTCTCCTTCATGGAACTCGTGCTTAACATTCTCTGCATCAAACTTAGGCAAACATTTAAGCAATAGACCACTTGCATTTTTCCAATAAAGACATTTATCTATAATGCAATAGTTTACAGCTTTTAATTTTAAGAACTTTGCCTTTGTTTTTGTCAAACTAAGAGGTGTATTCAAATTAAGCATAACATAAATTATATCGGCATACCAAGAGGAATTCATAAAATGGTCCTCAACAATGGGAGTTGATATTTCCTCTTGATCATCCAAAGGATTAATCATATTAATATCAAGAACTTCAAAATTTGATTCAGCCATTAATCTAGCTAGACCTTGGCCTTTGATGAGTTTAGTGGGTTTGATATCTAAATCATATTCAAGAATAATTGCAATCCACTTACCTCTCTTACCATCTGGGTCCTGTGTTAGAATCTCTTTAACAACTGAATTTGGGATGAAGGCAATGATGTGTGAGTGAAGGATGTATACTCTGAAGTCTTTTAAAGCCTTAACAAAAGAAAAAGCTTGCTTTTCCATAATGTTATACTTCAAAGGGGCATCCCTCAATGCCTTACTAAAGAATGCAATAGGCTACTCTTGTCCTTGTGGATTTTTCTGTAAAAGGACAACAGCTATGGTATGTTCTGATGCAAATGAAAAAATATAAAAATCTTTTGAAAAATCAGGACTTATTAAAACCGGTGTTTTGGTTAACGCTTGTTTCACCAGCTCAAAGGACTTCTTTGCTTCCAAGGTCCATTTTACCCCTTCCTCCTTCTTCAACATGTTTGTGATATTTCTAAGGAGCTCAGCCAAGTTGGGGATGAACCTTCTCAAAAAGTTAATCTTTCCAATGAAAGATTGCAACTCCTTGATATTTCGAGGATGAGAGATTTGCAATATGGCTTCAATCCTCTTTGGATCTATCTTTATACCCTGCTCTGAAATCATGTGCCCAAGAAGTTTACCTTCTTGGATACCGAATAGTGTCTTCTTAGGTTTTAAGGATATTCCAAACTTTCTGAATTTCTCGAAAACTCTTCTTAAATGTTTTAAATTCTCTTCATCTGTTTTTGAAAACATAGTAACATCATCAAGATAGATAATGATGAAGAAGCCCAGTTCCTCTGAGAATGCTATGTCCATGGCTCTCTGAAAATTTGCTCCAGCATTCATTAGACCGAAGGGCATTTTCACATACATGAAAGTGCCCCAAGGTGTAGTAAATGCTGCCTTTAATTGATCATCAGGGTGGACTAAAATTTGGTTATACCCTGAATAGCCATCCAGCAAAGAAATTCTTTTTGAACCAACTACCCTTTGTAATATGTGATCCATCTTGGGTAAAAGGTAGTTGTCTTTTAATGAAGCTTTGTTTAAGTCTCTAAAGTCTATACAAAGCCTGATTTCTCCAGTTTTCTTCCTAACTGACACCAGATTAGACACCCACTCAGAATATCTAATAGGGACAATAATACCAGCATCGTACATTTTCATGATCTCCTTCTGAACCAAAGGAAACTGAACAGGATTTATTCTGCGCAGTTTCTGTTTGAATGGTTTTTGGTTTTCTTGGAGGGGAATTTTGTGCTGTATTATTTCAGTGTCATAGGACTTCAGATCTTCGTAACTCCACGCAAAAACATCAGAAAACTCTTTAAACAACTCTATGTATTTGAGTTTAATGTGAGCTGGTAAAGTCTTAGATAGTTTAATCATCATAGGTTTAAGTTCACTGCCTATATTGCACTCTTCCACTTCAGTCTCTACAGGTTCCAGTTTTGGCTTCTTGGCCACATCGTTAAAATAGAACAACTCTTCTAAAGGAGACAGACCCTTTGGAAAAATTTCCTCATTGGATTGCAGAGTTTCTAAGTTCTCTTCTTGTGCCTTTGTAATCCATTCTATTTTTCTTTGAAATTTTCTTGACAACAGATTTAAATCGGCAAGTTCAGGAGGCAGTTCTTCTTCACCAAGAAAATTTTCTTCACCACAGTCTGTATCATAGTCTGAGTTCGAACTGTGTGGTTCGAACTCATTTCTGAATTGCATGAAGTCTTCTATTTGTTTGTCTCCGTCAAACACCTGCCAATAATTTTCGTTATCAGGCACGGCTGGTCTAAATTTTATCTGAGTTGTGCAGTCTTTGGTTTCATATGGCGTTAAGCATGTTCTAGCTGCAAAGGCTAAATTGTGGGCCGCGATATTTCTCTTTCTTGGGACAAAAATCAGTTTGGACTCCTCGAATGTTTTTAAAAGGTCCATGACATCATTTAGGTAGGCCCGAAGTCTAGGATGATTTGCGTTATACTCCCCGTTGACTTGCCTAATGACTAACTCTGAATCCCCATACACATTGATTCTTTTGGCTCCTAACTTCTTCAACAAATGTAAGCCCAAAAGCAGGGATTCGTATTCTGCTATGTTATTTGAACACTGGAAGTTTAATCTATAGGAAAGACTTTCTGTGTGGTTTCTTTCAGTGTTGCAAATCCAAACCCCTGCACCAGCATTGTTTCGAGTGCAGGATCCGTCAAAATGCATATTCCACAGAGGAATATTTTCGGTTGCATCTGTTTGGTGATTGTCCTCTATACTTAACGTGTTTCTTGATTGTAGTGGAATATCAGCACTTAGTTGTAATTGTTTTGATTCCCCAAGATTTTCATTTATTTGAGGGATGCTTGCTCGACTGTCAAGGTTTAAGAGTAATAGACTCATGACTTGTAGCTCAAGAGCTGTGTTGGGTTTGAAAATATTTTCGAAAGCAACAAACTATTTTGACACTTCAGCGTTGTGTTCCTCTTCCTCCCTATCGGCCATTAATCCTGTTAAAGTGACTTGTTCCCTAGGTGTTTCATCATTAAACATAATAAAAGAATCAAGGCCTGTATTCACAGAATAGAGAGGAGAGTTTTGAGGTCTGTCTTGACTTGTAACTGTGTATTGCATATGAGACTCCCTGTAAAGTCTTCTCGTCTGATTGAAAACAGGGATAGTCGCATAGGTCATGGCCATCTTCATAGTCCCCTGTAACTTAGCCCCCCAAGACCTTGATAATAAAATTACATACTTTGGGGGCACATCAGCCACAAGAATATCCATGACTAAGCATTTGGCTGGAATCTGGGCTAAGTCAACGCAGAGGTCCTTTATCAATCCTAAACATTTTACTTGACTTGAGTCAAAGGAGTACATGTCTTTATAAGGTCTGGTGATTTCTAGACCAAGGCTCTCCATTACAGATTTAAGCATTAAATTATGAGAAGCCCCGGAATCATGCATAGCATTGTGTAAAATTTTGTCATGAACATTTAAACTCACATAAAAGGGAGGAACAGGTCCCTCTTGATACATACCTTCAATCTTTGGACCAAAAATAAGCTCGGGCTGGTCATCATTCATATTGACTGTATCCTCGTTTTCCTCTATATTTAAAGCCTTCAAAATTTGGGTCCTATATACATGCTGGGCAGCTAACTCAGTCAAGGGAACAAAGATTTTGATTTTGGAAATTTCCTGCTCCAGGCTGAAAGGAATTTGACTTTTTAAAGCGCTGGTCTCAACCTTATTAGCTGTCACTTTATCAGCAATATCAAATTTCTGATTTGTTCTATTTACATTTGAAAAAATGGTTTTAACAGGAGTACTAGCTGAAGTGTTAGTACTACTAAAATCTGCACTCTGTTTTGCGTTGTTCTGAGTGCCTTTCTCTCTACCTTTATCAGAATTAACAGCTACTGTTTTATCCTTTTTTTTGACAACTTTAGGATTGGTTGCAGTGTTGTTTTGTGAAGATTTGTCAGAGGTTTTGATGTTGGGAGTTTGTTGACTAGTTTTTCTTCTAAGGTCATATTCTCTTTGAGACTCTATGATGACATTTTCCATGTCTTGATAATAATTCTCATCATCATCTCTTTTGTCATCATAAGGTGTGTACAGACCTTTTTTTCTATCGTAATGAATCTCAAAGTCATCATTATCTACCCCTAGCATGTTGATATCATCCTCCTCTGTTATTTCATCTATTTCCTCAACCTCACTTACATAGTTTTGATGAAAGGGAGGAGTGATCTGTTGATCATCTTACCGAGGTTTGTTTGGAGGTTGGTTCCTTCTAAAATTCTGATTCTGGTTCTGATTTCTATTTTGAGGAGTAGTTTGGTTTTGACTGGCTTGTGCTCTCTTAATTATGCTCATCTCTTTCATCATTTCTTCCATCATTTTCTCCATCTTTGAACTGGAAGTAGAAGGTGTGGATTCCTCTCTAAAAGATACTATCTTCTCGTTCTTCATTATTGCTCTCTTCTCCATCAAGTTGACTTCCACAGCAAGAGCATATTTTTGCATCTCTTCAAGAGTTGCAGGATCTCTCTCTCTCAACTGATAGGCCATCTTGGGGTCAAGCCCCTCAGGAAACTTGTTTAATGCTGAGCCTTGTGGAGGCTTTAGATCTGGGGAAAGTGCATTGTATACACTGTTAAATCTGGTACAATAAGCTTGCACACTTTCCCCAGTGTTTCTATGGAGGTTCTTGTAATCAGAAAGGACTTGGAGAGGGTTCTTCTTTACTTCCCATTTGTTTAAGAATGTTTGATGGAAGGTTTGGAGATCATTGATACTGTGGGCGGTTAAGCCTTTAAACCATTTTCTTACTTCTCCCCCCAGACTCTGTGCAAATAATATAAGTTTGACAGAGTCATCATCAATTTCATTTCTGTCAAAGTAGTCATTCATCTTATCCACATGTTGTGATGTAGTCATAGCATTGCTAGCATCATATAATGGAATTTTGGACTGATAGTCCTGTGGAATATTGGCTAATGGTACAGGAAGGACTAAGGGAGCATACCATGTAGCCATGGCAGGAGGTGGAGGTGGATTTACAAGAGGTGGATTAACAAAAGGAAAAGTGGGTTGAAGTGGAGTGGTTTGGATAGTGAATAAAGGATGAAGGGATGTTGATGGAACAACAGTAGATTGTTGAGCTGATCTTGGATGAGAGACACCTAAATTGTGAAGGAAATGCAAATCAGGAGGTGTTGTGTCTCTACTACCAGGATGTTCACTTGTTTCAGGGGATGAAAGTGAAGACTCAGAGTCTAGCTGGATTATATCATCAAATGACCTAGTTCTAAACGGATTTACTAAGTCAGCTTGTGATTGTTGTAGAGCTGTAAGATTTTCGGGAACTGAATTAGATCTCAAGGGTGATATGAAAATAGTTGATAATTTAATCTTAGGAGACTTCCTAAGGATACTTTCTGGGTTATCAACTATCTCAAGTGGATCAGGGCTAGGATAGGCTCTAGTATGAATCTTTCTAGGAGCCACTATGCTGTGTTTTTAGACCCAACTAAACAAGAAAATTTCAACCAGATATAACAATCTTTGAGAGGTTAACTAATCTGTTTACACAAATTTTAATCCTATAGTCCTCTAACTGAGTTTGAATGCTATTACAATGATAAGGGTTCTCCCCCGTGGAGTCTTAAGGTCTGTTGAGGATTGTGGAGTCACCAAGAGGAAATTTTTAGCTCCTAAGGAGGTAAAAGGTTTTATGGTCCACCACCATGTTTATTTGATACTAATCTGAAATATTTTTTGGTTTTCTGAGTTTTTATTCAGTTGTGTGGTTTCTAATAATGTCCTAACTTTGTTTCAAAACTTAGCTATGGTTATGAGACAAAGAAAGTCTACTCTTATGGCTAAGCCAACTGATTTTTCAAGGTCAGATAAAGTCTTATGAGAATCCTAGGGTTTGTCTAGTTTGTCACTGATTCAAACAAGTTTCATCATGATTACCATTTCTTGGTAGTGCTTGAAAAGGATTATTTTTACTCACAATGTTTGTGGAGTGTTTAAGGGAACCTAAGGTGAAAATTCAACTTCAGTCCCCATTGGAGTTGCCAGAAATGTTAGGAATATGTAATTTTAGCAGATTGGTGAGACTAAAACTGCAGAAGCAACATCATTTCAACCACTTTGGGATTCTAGGATCTAGCCCTCCTGAATCCGGAGAGGGATCTCTCCAATAAGTGCAAATATGGATTTGTCTTTGAAGTTTGGGGTAATGATATTAGGCTAGTTATGAAGGCCAAGGGTTTTGTTTGTTTCTTGGATGGTTGAGCATGATTATTGTTTGAGGGAAAGTCCTAAATGGAAAGAGTTTCAAAGGTGAGAAGTTGCAAGTGAATAGAACAGCTTTGTCTAAAAGATAGATATAATGCTGGTTTTTAGTCCATTGGGCTATGGAGTCATATCAGAGCTTTAATTAAGCAACAACATCAAGAGTGATCCAAGGAGCAAGTCATCTATATCACAAGATCATTGAGATTAAAATGATGGAATGGAAAGAATGAAGTGTTGGAGGGGTGGAAACTGATAATAATTTCACAAGGGATTTATAGTCAGTCCAAACAAGAAAATCCTCTTAAGTAACTGTTTAAAACTAACCAAGAACAGGGCTAACCATAGAATTCTTGGGCAAGTTTGTATTAAAGCAGCTTAATTGACAAACAATCCAGTAATCCGCATAATTACCTTCAGAAAGTATGAAAACGCATAAGAGAAACAAAGTGTAACCTAAGATCAGATAAGGTACTTTAAAACCTAGTCTGCTTTCAGCCAACACCAAGGGAACCCTTCAGAATCTGCCTTTGGAGAAAAGAAGCTAGAAACAGGGCAAACCATCACTTTTCTAGTCTAACTTTAATAAGAAAATGATGAAAATAACTTTCAAGAACAATGTTTAAAGCAAACAGTAGGACGAGGGAACGCTAACATTCCTAACTGTTTAAACTGTGTTGAATCATTCTTAAATAAAAAATTGGAGGAAAACATTGAGATAAAGCTTATCAGTTAGAGAAGGGTACTGGTAAACAGTAAATCCTAACTCTATAAATGTTGTTCTTTATCAGAGAATAGTGAACAATTTGACATACATAGAAGGAAAAACAATAACGAAGAAAGGGGCACTTCACCAGTGATATAGACCAGGATCCCAAGAAACAACTTGTTATTGATGTCAAACTAGTTACAGTCTTCAAGTCCAATGTTTCAGTTCAACAATCATCTTCACTATTCAGCCTAACTAATCTAAACACAAACAGAGCTTCAAGGGCCAACGAACACTATTTACAATCAAAAGTTTCAACTCAAGTATATTTCAAAGTTCTGCAACCAACAATATCTCATCTTCTACAGAGGTATTTATAGAAGAATGAGGAGGTGAGATCTGATAAAAGATCTCTGAGGACAATTAATACAGATTAATGACTTCTCGGCCTTTGAGGGGCTCGATGGAGAAGTTTATAGGTGTGTTACTGTATTAATTGATTTACAGTTACGAATTAAGTTTTGTGGGAGCTTTTGTTGACTTTTTGAGGCTCTGTGTCATGTTGGAGTAACTCCGCAGATATTTTTTGCATTAAGTTCCTTACAGAAGTAACTCTTCGGCTACGTTGAGGAAAATATCTGATTTTTCCCAATAACATCGGCCTCTGTTTGAATGCTTGAGGCACAAGTGGCACTTGTGGTAGCTGGGAGGAATCAATTCGCCTCAAATGTGGCGGTGGAGGCCTTTATGTTTGTTAAACACTTATGATTTTCCTTTAATTATGTTTTTAATTTGGGGGATTAGGCTTTTAATAATAAATCTTAGCCGTGATCCCCACAAATCTGTCTTCAATCTTCTGTTCTGCTGTGTTCTTTCTTTCGACACTGATACTCTTTAATTGTGATTTAAAATAGTGTATTGTTGATGTGCAGGCCATGCAGGGCTCATATCGCATCAATGTCTATGAAACATTGACGAGACATGGAGTAGATCCCCGTGAATGGTTCTCTTTAATGAATCGAAGGCACGAGAATCATCATTCCCAGACCTCGGCTTTTCTTCATTTATAATGGAAAAACCTTTGAAACACCTGCAAAACACAAAAAAACTTAAGAAATCCTGCATTTTTTGGGGAAAAACAACTTAGAAGGCGTGGGGAGGAGCGTAGCCGTTGGATGGCAGCATCCAATGGTGGAAATAAGCCAAGAGAAGGTAGAAGGAGAGCGGAGGGAAGAATAAGACGGAATGATCTGGGATCGTCCAATCTGGACACGTGGATGGTCCAGATCCAATCAGAGGATCGCAATCAGTGGAGTGAATAATGTTAAAAACGCACCCGATGAAAAGATCCGATGCGATCAAATATGGACCATTGATTTGAGGGCCAGATCAACGGTGGGGAGTGAATCGGGAATCGGCTATCGGAGGTGGGTTGATGTGATGGTGCGATCGGGGAATGTTGATGCGTTTGCGCAATCGGGGAAGGCCGATGCGATTGCGCGATCGGGCCATCACAATCAGAGGTGGGGGGAAAACATTAAAATGCACGCAAAGGAAAACTCCGATGTGATGGGCGCCTCGGGACTTAAACTCTTGGTCCTGGGCATAGGCTATATGGAATGAAGAAGTGGAGGGGGCGATTTTATGTAAAGGGGCTCAATCGCATCGGAGAAACGATGTAGGTCTTTCAATCAACCCATTTTTCATTAAAAAGCACAACTTCGACGCGATTAGACCAAAACTTTACATAAGTGGGTTTTATGACTTTACAAAGAAAAAAGGTGATAGGGAATGGATTATTATAATGGTTTAAGCACCGAATGCGGGCCCACAGGTTATATGGAAAAATGATATGATCGGGGTTTATAAACACGAGGCTTAATCGCATCGGAGTTTTGTAATGGCAAAAAGACTTGCGCACTTGGATTTTTGCGATGCGATAAGCGCTGTGATGGGTTTAGCACCTGGCTAGGGTGTGGGAACATGTGGGGAAGTGCTAAGGGGGCTTAGCCGAAGGGGGCTTAAACCTTTATGAAAAAAATATGTATTTTTCATGAAATTTTCAAGTTTTTTCAATGGATTTGGGGGTTTCGGTATAGTTTAAAAATGAGTTTTAAACTATGTAAAGAGGATTTTCATGAATGGGAGAAGGGGAGTCATGAAAAAATAGAGGAATTTTATGGAGAAAAAGGGGAGCAAATGAAGGTTAGTTTTGAGTGGAGGAAAGGGGAAAATGATGATTTAGCAGCAGTCTTTTCTCATGAAATCAGCAGAATTTCTGAGTATAAAAAAGGGAACAGCAGTGAAGATTTGGACAGAGGCATGAGGCCTTCAAGAGTCTTCAAGAGCCAAAACTTTTTAGTAATAAAATTTGTTCCTTGAAGGCTCAAAAAGTTTTAGCCATCTTTTGCTATAACAAATTTTATAGGTGGCTAACAGGACCTAAAATATTCTATATGAATGCGCTTGAATTCAACTATATACATAATTTAAATTAAGAAGTGCAAAGGAGTTGCAATAAGCAGTTTTAGTATACAAGATTGGCCTTGGTAACTTCTATTTTTTTTAGATACATTATTTCCCTTTTAAGTTTTGGCATAGAGGAAGGATTATAGCCCAAAAAGTTATCAATTCCCATTCATTTTTATTAAAAAAATTTATTTTTAGAATATTTGGTCATATGATAGAAAATGTTGGAAGTATAACTTTGGACCTAGCCAAAGGATTGAGATTCTGATGTTGTCATGTTGGTCTTGGAAAATTCTTTTTTTTTTGAAATATGTTATTGGCATTTTGAGGTTTGGTATGGACAAAGGATTATATCCAAAATATTTATGACTTCCTACTGAAACATTTTAGTTTTGGAAGATTTTTTTCATATAATAGTAGATGCTAGAAGTATGACTTTGGACCTAGCGAAAGGGTTTGATGTTGTCACGTCTATGTTTGAAATTTTTGACAGAAATAACATTATAGATCTAGAGGACCACAACGAGGTTAACCCTGAAAAATACCATGGCCCTTTAGCCTTTAATAATTTGGAGTTTACTTATCCATCTCATTTAAATACCATGATTTTGAGAAATTTCAACCTTATAATGAATGCAAGGAGTAGCGCCACACTAATTGGAAAGAGTAGGTGTGGTAAGTCCACCATTTTCAAATTTACAGAGAGATTCTATGATCTAGTGAAAGGGATAGTACTCACATATGGAAAAGATTTAAGGAGCTTCATTTTCCAATCTCCGTGATAAAACACAACCCTTGTTTGGAAGGGGAAAACTCTTTTTTATAGGAGCATCTAGGAGAACATTATGTATGGTAAATATAATGCAACTGATGTGGAGATAATAGAGATCGCAAATGCCCATGAATTTATTTTGTAATTTCACTGAAACAAATATTTAACTACAATTAGTCAGTGAGCTTGTGAATTGAGTGTTATTAATGAATGGTGTGCATTGTGAATATATACTACAAATTTTTAAAGGATGGATATGAAATGAACACATGGAAAATGAACTTGGTCAACTTCCATTCCGCATGGATGGGACAAGTAATGGAGGAAAGAATGTGAAATGAAATGGAGACTCAATCTCATGAATCAAGTATTTGTACAAAATTTCAATTTTTAAAAGAGAAGGAAGAAAAGAAATATTTTATTAAAGGCCAATGCCACGACATAATTAAAGAACTTTGTGATGCATCAATTAGATTAGAGTGCACAAAAATGATAAAATATAGCAGGTGGAATCTGAGAACGAATTTCTTAAGGCAGGATATAAAAGTAATATAAGATTGTTGAGTTTCACAACAAGGAAAGGCTTCAGAAAATGGACTGTAGTGTGGGCTTTTTGAGATGGAAGCTATCAATGACAAGATTCAAGAAGCAAGGAAACTTGAAACTCAAAATCTTGGTATAGAATTAAAAGGGAAATTGTAGCTAGTAGTTTTTGATGAGGATGGATTGGGAACTAGGATTAGGCAGGAAAAAAAACTACAAGCATCACACTTCAGAGGCATATATATTAACAACTCAATAAAAATGCAATCCTTATCTCTGAACACAAACCATAACATCATCAACCTCATTCTTTGAGCAAGTTATTCAATAGTACATGCCTAGAAAAAGTTTCTAACCATTAGAGGTTCATCCATCCTCTGGAAATATTAAACTCAACCATCATTCATGCATGGTCACTTGATTAATCCAATGAGAACAATCACTGGAATTACAACAACAACCACTATATATATAGGGATAGAGATTTACTAGCAACAACAACAAAAAGCATTAGTCACAGGGGGGGTTGAACCTATTTTACTAGTTTGACAACGAAAAAATATGTCAAAAATACATGACAATGCCATCAAACAAGTTGAAGAAATGAGCTTTTGAAAGTTAAATGTTGATGCATTTCAAAGTTTCACTAGTGCTCGAAAGAACACTTGAACAACTTAAGTAGAGCCACAAAGCTTGGGCCAATTTAATATTCATAAGTCACAATTAACAGTGCTTCATGAGAATGAATACACAACATGAATAAACAATAGTAACCGTCCCTTCACAAGAGAAGCCATACTTAAGTGTCTTTGCAAGAATGAATGAGAAAAGAGAGAGAATTCCCCCAGCATAAGTGATAAAATATTAAAGAGAAAAGAGACTAAGCATATGCTTATGGACCTATGTGGAATAGTCTATGGACACGTGGAAGCATTAAATAGCATCAAATAGAGTGTTACATACCTCAAATTGACATATAATGTTTCAATGCATAGCCTGATACTGACAGATTCAAGGGTAAACATAACATAGTATGCATTGAAATAATGAAGGAATCCAACATGCATTACATAGTCAGGTAATCTAGTCTATGTTGGTGTGCTAGATAGAATTTACATAGTTAGGGATCCAAATATTAGTTACATAATCTTAGAATCAAAAGTGGAAGGTAGAGAAACTAATGTCAGAGATGTCAAAGATACCAGAGATGAAGTTGCAAGAGCGGACTTGAGGTATAGGCTATATAGTCAGAGTAGTTACAAAATGGTAATAACAATAGAGATTTTATGTATGTGGATTCTTGAAAAAATGAATTTTCTCTAATTGTTAGCTTAAGTGTTGGACCTATAAGTCAGAGTAGATGTTAGGGAACCTAGCCTATAGGCTAGAGCAGTTACAAGTTACAAGTGTAGATGCTTGAGGGTCTGAAGTAATGAATGTAAATACTTTTCAACTGATTTCCATTGATGTCAAAGGGCGAGGTAATAAATATTCCATGAGAAATAAGGAGAAATACCAAAGGGGGAGGACCAAATCAACAAGACTAAGCAATTTTTATGTTGCCATCAATGTTGATGTGGGGGGGGGGGGGATTGTTAGTGATGTTGATATTGATGTCAAAAGAGTTTTGATTTTGTGATGTACTAGGATTGATGAGGAAGTATATTATTTTTCATGTGTATGGTATATGTAAATTAATTTCATATTTATTGATATTTTCAAGGTAGCGAAGAGTTTCTAAGCATTAATATTTTTCACAACTTGGGATACTCGAATTGCAATGGTAGGACAATATTTGGCAGATCTTACTTGTTGGGGTTTCTTCTCATCCCAACGATTACTCCTCCAAATATGGATGGGTTGCGAGTATATATCCGAACATATCCAACCAAAATTTTAATCAGGTCACTCACTCTTAACAAGGAAACTGTAGAAACTAAACCAAGGGACAACAAAAGGAAGAGTGTAGATGAAAATGAAAAAGCAAAAGGCTTTCAGAAAGACTAATAGATGATAAGTTACCAGCAAAGATATCCAATAATTCCACAGTTAGTTCACAGAAAGATGGAAGTTCAAATTGTTTGCTAAAAAGTGAACTTCAATGCATATCAAGCTCGTGTATACCATTTAACTTCTCTATGTGCGAGTAGTTTTGTTTTATTACCTAGAAACACATCACAATTAATCTCACTAGATTAAACTGCTTCTTCTAGAACTTCTTAAAGGCTATCCTTTTGAAATTGTATCAAATAGGTTATGATTTTTTCACTACATAACACAAAAAAAAATCAGCCAAATTTAATCATATATTTTCCCTCCTAATATAAAGGTATTAAGCCTCACAGTGTTACAGCCTAGCCAATTAATTTCTAGAGGAAGTGTTTCTAAAATATAAATTACATTAAAATTTTCCTAAAAACTATTTCCTTCATAGACAATAGAATACAAAACTGTACACTTAAACAATTACATTGTTACCATGGATTTGGAGATCCATGAATATTTATAGAATTTAATTTACATTCACAAATTAAGCCCATATTATTTCAAAACGAGAGACAAAAATTTCAAAGTACCAAGTAATTAGTGTATTTCTAGTGTAGTTGTGTAAGACTATATATATTCAAGTGAATTTTTCATAGGCATGTGTATCCAAAGTTAGTTCTTGTATAAGTATTATAGGATTATGTCTTTCATAATTTGAGCTTCTCCTAATATATGAAAGGGTCAGTTTACAATCTTTACATTCCCATGACTATTATATCAATGTTATGCTAGTTTGAACACCACATGCATATCATACATGGGATATAATGTGGGATATTATACTCGAACTTTATTGTAGGAAATACACAAGAAAAAATGAATTGAAGAATGCAATACGTCAATTCTTACGTGAATTCCAAATCCAAAGGCATCTGGTTGTGTTATGATCCTGTTGTCTTAATAAATTAATCATGCATCTAAAAGGAAGCTTTGAAAGCTCATGGAATCTCACAATGTTTTAGAAGGCACTCGGTAAGATATTAGCATAACCAACATGCTCTAAGATGTGTTCTTCCAAATTATCATATGAAGTTTGAAGGGCATAAAAGAGATTGGGAAACAAAGAAAAATGATTCTCTATATTAATTGCACCAATCTTAGAGGAAAAAATATAATGCAAAAATGGTTTATAAGGGCTTAGTTTCATGAGAGCCATTACAACTATGAACAGGTTTTTTGCAATCATGTTGACTACACTATTGTAATTCACTATAGCCAAACAATGCTATACGAAAATGCCGACAAAATCAGTAATGGCATCTATGTTTAAGGAGAGGGATTCTTCCATTGTTGTGTCAGTGGAATCCATGAAATACTTTCCACTCTCTATGGATTTCCAATAGGGAACCAATGTCTTTAAGGGCTTACAAAAATATATAGAAGGGGCCATTAATATTCAAGAGAAGACATCACATCCTGAAACAACATGGAAGAACTGATTTGCTCACCTCCTACAATGAACTCGTTGTGCCAGAATTTTGACACCAATGAAAGTGAAGCCAAATGTGATGCATAAAATAGATTTAGGTTTCCACAGATGCATATTTTTATACAACATGCATAACATGTCTAAAGAAGAATTATCCCTTCAAATGGAATGACCCATAAACACCATAGTTTTCCACGTTTCATATTCTAGGAGGGCCTACAATAATAATGAAAATATGAAATGAGGAGTATGATAGCTCTTGAGTAACGATCTATGTGTATTTGTGTGTAGTGAGGTTTATGAGTGAAACTACACATTTTACACTAATTACACGGTGTAGTGAGTGCATAGACAATTAGAACAACTTAATGAAAATAAGGATTTGATATGCACCTAAGTCTAAAGATCGAACATACTCTCAACTTCAAATTTCATGCGCTTCATAAAATGGCCAAGCTAGAAATACAACCTTGCATATCAAATCATTATAAGGGTTTTGAGTAAAACTAAAGTTTGTCTTTGTATTTTGATCTTCATTGCATATTTTGGAATATTTCAGAAATTTGATGGATAGTTCTTGTCCACCAGATTTCTTGAATATGCAATCTAGTTTAGCTCAGGTTGAATGGGAAGGTTTGCATATCATCACTTTGCAAAGATTTTGCGAAAAACTAAAATTTGTGTCTGTGTGCCACTTCTTATTGTGTTTGTGTGTATTTCTTATTGCTCTCTACAAGTTTGAGTTCATTATATATCTTCACAAGACTACACTATTACAAGGACATGTTGTCTAACTTTTGCACTTGTGTTATTTTGTCTCCACTTGTTTTACCACAAAGTATGGTTTGACTCTCTGGCTTAAAGCATTCATAAATCCACAACATCAAATCCATTCAACATCACATTGGCATCATCACTAATCGACTCCTTCTCTTGGAAGGCATAAAGTATTCCATCAACGAGCAACTCCTCCAGATGAGCATCATCAATATCTAAATCTCCTAGGTTGAAATATACCTTTTCAATTGTTCACTTCCTTCTTTTAGATCTTCGATGGTGCTTCCCACAATATCAACAACTCCCACTTTGTTAGCTAGAGACTCAACCCAACCCTAAAAAGAAGAAATTCAACACAACCCGAACCTAAAAAGTAGATAGGAGTTTGAATTTCTTAGTGTTCAAGTATCGGATAGGGAAGACACCACTTGTGCTAATATTGTCAACAAAGGAAATTCAGGCCTAGTGTAAATATCAATTTAATCAAGAGAAAGAAAATGTTACACAGAAGAAAATCAAATTTACATAACCTGCTAATTTAGTATTATTACTGATAAGAGATAAAAGGTAGCTTTGATTTTACCATACTTGAATCCTACCATCTATGGAGACCAAGGAATGTTAGGATATCCCCCCATGTCTATGTCCATTGGTATTTATGGAAAAGCTAGAATAATTGAGGATCCCCTATTCATGGAGACCCAATATATGGCATATCCTTCTATGAATAACTATTAAATTTCATATCTATGTTTCCATATTTAACCAGTGTAAAGACAACCTGATTATTTTAGAACGCATGAAGACCAAACTGTTAATGATTTTCTGGTGAGGGAGAAATTATTTTCAATTAAGTGTCTGAAGAATCTTCTTAGTTAGAGGCTATATCCAAAACTTCAACAAGGGAACACAATGTACATCGAGAAGAGTGAAAACCAGTTGTTGTAATTTAAGGAACATAACTTTAAAGTTGGAGATTAGCTTCAAATTTTGCAGACTAACCAAACTTGTATCAAATTCCCTATCTCCTATTTAGAGGAAGCAAATATTATGTAGCTTTTGTACACGATGATATAATAAAACATGCAGAGTGTGACAAGTGTTGGGGAAAATGAACGTCTTGAACAAACCTATAGGCATATTTTGTTTGTGACAACAAACAAGATGTTGAGATAGACTTAGCTTAGCTTCAAATTTTGCAAACTAAACAAAATCGTATCAAATTCCTATTAGAGGAAGAAAATATACTATATGTTAGCCCCTTATAAATTTATTGACAAGCAAGCAAGGGGCTAATTTGTTTTATAGGCCTGCAAGGAATGCATTTCCCTTGAAAACACATCATCCTTGCAGCCTTTTCAAGTTCCCTGCCTTGTGACTGTTTCCCTCTGCTGTTCTAAGCCAATAAGCCTTGCTGATAAATAATTATGCTCCAAAAAGGCTTTATTTCTGCCCTTTATACCCTTTCAAAACACTCCATTTTCACCTTTTTTTTCCCTTTTGTCAAAATCCCCTTTGTTCCCCCTAAATTTCCCCTTAGTCCTCCTTTCGTTACCATCCTTAGGCCTTGAAATGCATTAAAATGGGTTAAAAACCCACTTTCCAACCTTATAACAGGCCTAAGCTCCTTTCTCGCAAGTCCCCTGTACATTCCCCCCCACAGAACCTTGGTGCTGGAACCGGGCGCTAGCACGAAAAGTGCTTATTCCTTGCGTTCATCGGGCGCGTCCACAACCATTTATCCTCACAAAATGAACGGCGATCGCCGCCCCGCAACCTCCATCGTCCAACCCATGCATCGGTCATTCGTCGCATCTCAGCCGTCCATCCAAAGCTCCAAATCCGACGGTCCTTATCCCTCTGCTCGCCTGTGGTCCCCACATCCACTCGTTGTAAAAACTCGCTGGTATATATCGCACCGCCTTTGGGCGTAGGGCGGTATTTCTTTTTCGGGAGTGATTCCATACAACAAATGACGCGTGGCTCCTATACGGTTCCAAAACCACCAGCTCATCCCACGTTATCTTTCGGTACAGGACACAGAGCGATATCACCATCATTCGTTAGATCTGGGGTGCCTCATCCAATGGTTGTCGCTTTGCGAAGCTACGCAGGGTTTAATCCATGGTCACCATACTCCTGGCCCACCGTTCGTCATCCTCTGCCACATGTTCAACCGTCGATCTCCTATCAGATCCGATGGTCCAGATTTGTTTTCCCCGCTGTTGACTCTTTCGTCGTCGCCCGGTCCTGCCACGTCACCTCCACGTGTCTCATCGTACATTCGCCCCTCCTGTTTTATATATTCATTCAAAAGGTCAATTATAAGGTTTTTTTTCCGTTAATTTTCCTCTACACCCCGCCAACCTTCCACCAGAGCACTTCTCCACCACTCCTCTGCGCTTTTTCGCCATTCGTCTGCAGTCCCACTGTCGTCCTCACAGTCATCTACTACATCCACCACCCCATTCATTGTTTTCTTAACAATTTCGTGTTCTTCAGTGTTGCAGGTAGACAGGAAACTTCCAGAGCTTATTATCTCTATCACAGTGACATAAACACAGGAAAAGACCACTTCCAAAGGCCGAGATAATAAAGGATAGCCCAGGAAGGTAGCTGACAGGACTTACATTAAAGAGCAGAGTTCAAACTCTGCAAATCTTTCCGGCGCCATTAACAGACAAGATTCACAGTCAGAGATATAAATGGAGTAGCAGAGAGCTTAAGGCACGAAAATGAAGATAGATAAGCCTTAGGTTTAAATATTTGGACGCAGAGCACCAGATTAAAGACCCAGGGATCATGAAGAAGGTACAACACGCAGAAATCAATGCATATCAGGGTTTCTACAGCAGCATAATGTTTTTCTTCCATAAAGGACAAAGTTCCCATGCAGTTTTTATTCTACACCATGCTCCTGAAAAAAATTCCCACCCTGACAACAGTTCGAAGCTACCAGAGCATTTGTTTCATAAGTATGGCAGACTTCTCAGTCGTTTATTTATCTTTTGTTTATTCACCGATAGTACGACACAGTACTGTAGTCAGAGCACATCAGAGTCATATCAGAGTAATTTGAAGTCTGAAGAAGATCTTTCGTTCACCCAAAGAACACTAGAGCTTAATGCACATGATTTATACAGAGTGGGATTCGGCCTTCTTCCTCTTCAGAAGTTTAATACTGCAGTTAGTTCTTCACCTACCTCCTCTACTCCTCCTGAGCTATAAATTCAGAAAGAAACTCATTGTAAAGGTTGTTGATTAGTTATCAGAGAACTGCAAGTAGTTTCTTTTGAGACACAGTCTCTGTTGTACATATTCCCTCCTCCATTTAAATTTTTACCACCAGTTCCCTTTAGATCTGTCCCAAATATCTTTCGTAACCAAAAACCTCCATATTGCGCTCATCGCCACCTTTTCCGCTCAAAAATACATCGTGCAAAGGTTAAAAACCCATAACTTAAATTTATCGAGCCCAGTCCTAATATCTTAGCCCCCCCTGCGTTAACTTCCATATGTCCTGAGCGCAAAACCATGTTCCAGAGAGGAGGGGGCTTAACAATAATGTTTTCAGGCGCAATTGTAATCGTCAGATCCGAAGCCAATTGACGGCCCGCTATTAGACCATCTGTGGTGGCCCCCGCGCGCAGAAAACCGGCGGTTAATTCCGCACAGCTTTGGACGGGCCGGCGGTATTGACCATGGGGGCAGCGATTCCATTGAAAACGCGCCACGCGTCTTTTGTACGGCGTTCCTAAACCACTTTTCGCGCGTTAAAGTTTGTACTATGGCCGGGTAGCGGAACTCACCCGCGTCGTTGGATCTGCCATCCTCAATCCAACGGAAGATATCCTCTGAAGCCACTCGCCCGTTAACTCGTGTTCGTCATGTCCTGTGGCCCACCATTGTGCTTCTCTCGTCGCCTCCCAACCGTTGATCTGTTTTCAAAATCCGACGGCCCAGAATCCGTTCTTCTCGGTATGTTGACTCCGCAGCCACGTCACCTTTCCACCTATCCTTCGTACATCCATGTGTCCTCGCCTCGCGCGTCCGTAATATTCTTCCCCGCTATATGTATATATGTGTGTCTTCATTCATATCCTTCGTTTTTATCCATTCCTCATGTTCAAACTGTTTTACGTGGAAAATTCGTGCCCCGTCTGTTTAATCAAAGCCTCCATCGTTTTTCCTCCGCCACTCTGCGTGTTCCTCCCATTTGACCATGTCTCCATCATCCTCGTCTCCATCCCAGTCTGGTTTTTCTTAAATAGTTTGTGTTTTTGCAGGTTTGCTGCGGTCGAAGGCTCATCATAATCTGCTGCTTTGTACGCAGAAATCAGGAACATCGCCCTCGACTGTTTTCGAGGAAGAAATTCAAGTGGGAAGCTGAGGGTAGGTGTGTGAAATGACCATCATTAAAGAGAACAAAGATATGAATCTACAGAACCCTCCAAAGAAAATCAAGAGACATATCACCCTGCATTGAAGATATGGGATTTAAATTCAAAAATAAAAGGGCCGAGAGTACAATGCACAATCACAAGCTATCTCAGGGTTTTACGGCAGCAGATTTTTCCCTCAGTGAAAGGCAGAACATTGTATATTTTATTATTTGTGTCTTGTTCATAAGGATATTTTCATCCTCCAGCATTTATTTCTAGAGACAGACTGTAAAGTACAGTCATTTATATTTAGTCATTCACAGTGTGGGCGCGAATGTTTTCCGCCATTTTGTTCAAATTAAGTCATTAAATGTATTCCGTTTACCTCCTTCTCTAGAATTCTCTATCTTTTCTATAAAAACCCGAAAAGAAGACATTGTAAGGGTTCCAAATTTCGATCAGCAAACTGTGCAGTGAAAAGGCTTTTGTATACATTTTGTAATACTTTTGTATGAAGGTTCAGAGCCCGTAGGGTTTCAGTGAAGAGGAGTTATAGCTGTAATGAGAATTCTGGTCTTTGGTATCTCACAGTATGTAATTTTCTCTTATGTGTTAATACAATATCTCATTTCATGCTATTTATCTTCTTGTATCATGTTCTAGAATGCGAGTGGCTCACTAGTTTGCAGTAAGGATTCATCTTTGTTGATGCCCTTTCTGGAATTAGTCAAGCGCTTTAAATAGGCCTAGTCATGATATACTGTTCCATGTTCACCTTATCCATATTTTTTGCTATATCAGTTGTCTTAGGAGGGTGCTTTTAAAATGCCAGGATTGTGTATGGATTCTTGAATTGGCAAGCCCATGCATGGTTTTGTTGTATATCTGGGTATCAATCTAAGGTTAATTGATATTCTATTATTAGTCCTCTCACTGCATCCACTTTCTGATATTTAATTTCTGTGATATATTATTTGAACTGGCCCTCTTTACAGTAAGCTATCTCTTAACTGTCTGATGCCTTTGTATTGAAGCTTTACATGATGTTCCTACACTATTCTTATCCTTGTACCAACTTCTGAGAGAGATTGGTCCCATTCAAAACTAATTTCCTTGTTCAAACAAGAGATAGTAAGTGAGTTTTTGGATTGAAAACCCAAGCTATATGAGAAGCTCCTTGCTATATTAAGATGTCCTAGGCACTGGTCTATGGCAACTCTAGGATGTCTCTAGGGGGTGAAAAAATTGTCCACAACAGTGTCTATGTAAAGTTGTAAGATAGGTTGAAGGAAATGTTTTCAGACTGAGTATTCAGCTATTGGAAATGTTGTACTAGATTGGTATTGCTATTTAATATGACAAGCACATTTCTTTGGATCCTGATCTGAAGCAGCGGTGATGTTTTCCTATCTTTGTGTTTACATTCATTTCATTTCATTTCTACTGGCTTGCATCAGAATATTGGCATAGGATTTACCCTTATTAGGTACCCTATGTTTCTGCTCTCCTTGCCATTGATGTTTCTCTTCTGAATGTATTATCTAAGAAATGATTTCAGTTGGTTTAACCAGTGTAGTGGATGTTATTGCCTGCTCTCTGATGTATGAATTAAATGAATTCAGTTCTTAGATGTTTCTTGTTATAGATTTAGTTGGAAGATTTGGGAACACTGGGGATTAGAGTTAGCCCTGTCCACTAGGATCCTTGTACGACTGGCTAGTCTTTAAATTTGTGCTCTGAATCTATGTTATCTCCTCCCCTCCTACTTTCCATATCACACAATCATCTTTAAAGATCCTATGTTTTAGATGACTAGCCCAATTGAAAGCCTGCCTATTGATTAACAGGCAAATCCTTTCCTGACTCCATTGCCCAATGGTCTTGAATGCTTTTCTGGAGCACTTTACCTCTGCCTTATCCCTCTTTGCTCGTCCTGGTCTTAGACTGAACCCTTCTTTCCTGATAACCAGCAACCAAATCAAAACAAATCAAACAAACCTTATGCCTATAACTAGCCTAACATCATAACATTTGAGTTTCAAAGATAAACATACTTTGACTATCATAGAGAGATCCCTCTCTGGACCCAGGAGGGCTAGATCCTGTGGTCTGAAAGTGGTTTGATGTTGTCTCATATTTTGGTATTTCCAACCTTGCCAAAACATGGGAACCCCAACATAATGGTGACTCCGCTGGGGAATATCTGAGTATTTCTCACCTTACTACATCCTAAGAGCCTCAGAAACCTAGAAACTCTGGTTAGGTTGGCAGTAAACACTCCTATTCAAACATCAACCTGTATACCATTTGTTGTGTTTTCCAATACTCTTGGACAGAGTCTGGAAAGGGGCCAGGTAGCCTCCAGATCTCACACTCTTTCAGAGGTGACATATCTGGTAAACGCCCTCCCAGTCAATCTCTGGTTAGAGTTTTTTGTGTTTGGAAGATATCCTGAAAGGGGACATCTCATAAGCACTGTGGTGGACAGTGTACCCCCCAAAAGCATCCTAAACCTTTCCACCTGGCGACTCCATATTCCCTAAACATTTCAAAGACTCCACTGGTGATCAGTAGGCCCGCTGATTATCTTGGTTCACATTAGACTCCACTGGGAGATCAGCCCCCATCTCAACATCAACCATAGTAGAAGTAACAAGTGGGGTTAAGCTAATTAGTCAGAAAACAACATTCTGGCTTATAAAACCATTCACACAAGAGCTTATCCCGACCCAAACCCACCTGAAATATTTGACAACCCTGAGAGCATCCTCAAGGGAGCTCCTACACATAAACAACCAACTATTTCCAATCACCCCCATAGAGCTAACTCTGCACCAGAAGATCTTTCAGCTCTATCACACTTTCACCTTGACCTAGACCTACCTAACGGATTACCTAGAACTAGGTCATTCAGTATCTTAGACCAGCCAGACCCTGAGCTTCCTGGTTCACCACCCCAAAGTGGTAGACACCTTGGGAATAGACATACCCCTCCTTCTACACCTCATGATATACATTTCATACAAAACTTAGGGTTGGGTCATCCTAGTTATGCTCATCAGTCTTCTGTTGGTCATAATATCCCTATCATCCATATACCTGCTGCTCAAGTCAATCCTTTACCTCATCAAAACATCATCATGGCAGCCTGGTATGCACCTCTGGTTTTACCTCAACCTCTAGTACCCTTACCAAATGATTATCAGTCAAAGATCCCACACTTCACTGCAAAAGAGTCCATCACAGCCCAGCAACATGTAGATAAGATGGAATATTCTTTTGACTACATGGAAATAGATGATGATATAGTCAAAATGATAATCTTTGCCCAAAGCTTAGGGGGTGATGTGAAGAAATGGTTTAAGGGCCTACCGCCAGGTAGCATCAATGATCTTCTAGCCTTATATCAGACTTTCACAAACAAATGGGAAATTAAGGCTAACCCTCACCAACTCTTAGCAGAATACATGAGCCTTAAAAGAAACGTAGGAGAGAGTGTCCATGATTACATAACAAGGTTTAACAGCATTTACAATGCCCTCCCTCCACATATGAAACCTCCACAAGGCATGGCTCTAGCAAAATACCCCGAAGGTTTTGATGCTAACATGGCCTATGAGCTCAGGGATAAAGAGTACAACACATTGGAGGACATGCAGAAAGGAGCAGTGAACATAGAGGCAAATCTGATTGAGAAAAGAGCAAGACTGAGATCTGAGAAGAGGGTAACATATAAAGATGACAATGTAGCTTCCACATCTGATCCAAATCATGACCATCTATCTAAAAAAGTGGAGAAGCTATACCAAATGATGGAAAAATTGGTTCTCACAGTTAATAACCAAAACAGAAATCAAAACCATAACCAGAACCAAAACTTTAGAAGGAAAAATAACATTCCCAACAGACAAAGAGAGTCAGATCAGTAGGTTATTCCCCCATTCCAAGAGAAATTTCCTGATGAAGATGAGGGAATCATAGAAGAGTCTGAAGGGAACACAATAAACATGTTTGAAATAGAAGATTCAATCCATAACTGTTACTCAGAAGAAGATCAGCCCTCGCCCTCTGGTTGGGAGGAGGAATGGTTGGAATCTGAAGATTACAGGTTAGGGTTTGAAAATGCCATGATGCAGGTCATAGAACAATATGAACTTAGAAGCAAGAAGAGTCAAGACAATTCCAAAACAAAATCTTCTGAGGTCACCATCAAGAAAAGACCTGAGAAAACCTCTAAAGCAACTGCTAAAAGTAACAAATCAGCAGATGAGAGTTCTGGAAAGAACAAAGAAAAGGACAACCAAAACACTGATACACAGGGTAAACCAGCTAGCAGCACTAGCACTGCGGTTAGTGCTCCTGATAAAACTGTCACAAACACTGTACATAAAGAGAATCAACACACTGATTCAGCCACTAAAGCAGTGGCTAACAAAACAGAGTTG
Source organism: Pinus albicaulis (assembly GCA_034641835.2). NCBI lineage: Eukaryota > Viridiplantae > Streptophyta > Pinopsida > Pinales > Pinaceae > Pinus > Pinus albicaulis. The sequence goes on from CM076584.1 coordinate 152,371,674, forward strand.
AACATTCCAAAGAGTCAGTCCACTTTCAATTTGAAGAGTGAGATTGCGAAAATTAAAATCTCTGTCCCACTCTCTGAGCTGGCCACTCAGGATGTATATAAAGGCCAGATTTTGAAAGAATTAAATTTAGGTGAGAACAGTGACACTGTAAATCTGAGTGATGATCAACCTGCCCTTCTGTTTGGTCCAAAGATAGAAGGAAAGTTTCAGGAAGGGGTAGTGCCCCCTTTTTATATCAGTCTTAATGTCCATGATAAGATTCTCCACAATGAAATGCATGATTCTGGGGCATCACATAACCTAATGCCTAAAGTAGTGATGGAAAGATTATGCCTAGAGATAACCCGTCCCTATAAAGACCTATATTCATTTGACTCTAGTAGAGTAAAGTGTCTTGGCCTGATCAAAGATTTATGTGTGAGCCTGACTCAGATTCCTGCCAAGTGTATGGTCATGGATGTTGTGGTGGCAGATGTGCCACCCAAGTATGGCATGTTATTATCAATATCATGGGGATCCAAGCTGCAAGGAACAATGCAAATGGATGGGGCTTATGCCACAATCCCAATCTTCGGCCAACTTAGAAGACTGTACATGGAAGCACAAATGAAATTCCTGGTTAGTAGCCTAAAAAGCCTGAAAATTCTCCTCTATACTTGGTACATACAGACCTGGATTCCTTTATCTTCTGCAATGATGAATCTTTGGGGGGACCAGAATCTAAAAATGTGGATGCAAGCAAAGGTAAACATGATGAAAGAGAGCCAATGGATTTTAACATAATGGCTACCCTAGAATCAGAGGATGAAGACGTAGAAAACCTTGAACAGTGCACTGAAACAATAACGCAAAGTGAACCAGAAACAGAATGCAAGCAGCCAACTAGTCACCTCTCTGACCTCCACATCCATAACGAAAAACTAAACAGCCCACAGTCCAGTGCAGACCCTATAACGCAACATAATAGTGAACCCCTGTGGGAAATGAATTTCGATGGGTCCTGCACAAGAAGAACTGCTGGGGTAGGAGTGTGGATACATAACACAGAGAGTAATTACACAGAGAGCCATGCCTACAACCTGCATTTCAAATGTACAAACAATATTGCAGAATACGAGGCCCTTATCCTAGGCTTGAACCTGTTGAGAAAACTAGGAGCCCGTAGGATTACTGTGCATGGGGACTCTGAGCTAATTATTAAACAGGTGAACAGTGAATACACAGCGAAACATCCTAGATTGAGAGCTTACAGGAATGACACTATGGATTTATTAAAAACATTTGTTGAATGCGAATTAGTGTTTGTTCCTAGGAGTCAAAACGTCATTGCAAACGGATTAGCCTGCCTAGCTAGTTCATAGCCCAAGACTCCCAACGACCAAAAGATCATCATTCAGACCAAATTCAGACCTACAGTGACGGATAATGAAAAATACTGGCAGGTCTTTGAAGGTGATAAACAGATTGAGGATTTCCTGATAGGCAGAAATGAGTTTGAATTTTCCGATTCAGACTCCCAATATTAGAACAGTTGTCTAAGTGAAGAATCCTCTGATGAAGAAACCCCACCCTGTAACATAGAAATAAATGCCCTAACCGAAGAAACTGGAAAATCAATCACAGAATGTGAAAACGTGGACATCGAAGAAGTAGAAGTGCTGCAGGCCAAAGATAAGAACATACCTCGAGGTCTGGCACCGTTAGAAGATCTTTCTGACTTTGATGATGTGGCAAAAAAGCCTACCATAGAGCATGCTGACTCTGACGTAGAAGAATGCAATATAGGCACAGCAGATAAGCCAAAAATGATTAAATTGGCAAAGTCCTTGCCCACAGAAATGAAAAAGAAATATATAGACCTTTTTAAGGAATTTGTGGACGTCTTTGCTTGTAGTTACGAAGATCTAAAGGCTTATGACACCAACATTATACAACACAAAATACCTTTAAAAGAGAATCAGAAACCCTTCAGGCAGAAATTTCGTAGGATAAACCCAAAACAATTGCCTGCAGTTGAAAAAGAGATTAAAAAGATGTATGAGGCAGGCATAATAGTTCCTGTGAGGTTCTCTGATTGGGTGTCAAACTTGGTGGCTGTTAGAAAGAAAATAGGGGAGATCAGGCTATGTATAGACTTCAGAAATCTTAATAGAGCCTCACTCAAAGATAATTACCCTTTGCCAAAAATGGAACATATTCTTCAAAAAGTAGTAGGCTCTAAGAGAATCTCCTTGCTGGATGGTTTCTCAGGTTACAATCAAGTCCTAGTAATCCCATAAGATCAACTCAAGATAGCCTGTACCACTCCTTGGGGCACCTTTATGTACGTAAAAATGCCTTTTGGACTGATGAACGTTGGGGCAACCTTCCAAAGAGCGATGGACATAGCTTTTTCAGATGAGATAGGACACTTCATTGTTATTTACTTGGATGATATAACAGTCTATTCTAAGACTGAAGAAGAACACCTGAAACATCTGAGAAAAGTGTTTGAAAATGTAGAAGGTTTGGTCTGTCATTGAATCCTAAAAAGACTGTATTTGGGCTGCAAGAAGGAAAGCTTCTTGGCCACATTATATCCGAAAAGGGAATCAGGATAGACCCACAGAGAGTTGAGGGAATACTACAAATCACACACCCAAGAAACATCAAAGAACTACAGTCCTTCATTGGGAAAATCAACTTCCTTAGGAGATTTATCCCCAACCTGGCTGAACACCTTAGGAATATGACTAACATGCTAAAGAAAGGGGAGGGGGTTAAATGGACTGTTGGAGCTAAGAAATCTTTTGAATCAGTAAAACTTGCACTCAACCAAGCTCCTGTTCTGATGAGCCCAGATTTCTCTAAAGATTTCCTGATCTTTTCATTTGCCTCCGAGCATAGAGTGGCTGCAGTCTTGCTGCAGAAAAATTCAGAGGGAATGGAACAGCCAATTTCCTTTTTCAGCAAAGCACTAAGGGATGCACCCTTGAAATACAACGTAATGGAAAAATAGACCTATGCTCTGATTAAGGCCTTGAAAGACTTCAGGGTGTACATATTGCATTCTCACACCATAGCTTATGTGCCCAACATCATAGTCAAAGATATACTGTCCCAAGACCCAAATGGGAAGAGGGGCAAATGGATTGCGGTGATTTTAGAATATGACCTTGAGATAAAACCCACCAAACTGATTAAAGGTGAGGGCTTAGCTTGACTAATGGCTGAATAAAACTTACAAGCCCTGGAAATTAACATGGTAAATACCCTAGATGAGCAACAAGAATTTCCTGATCCCACTGTTGAGGGAAAGTTTCAGAGCTCTCCTTGGTATTCTGACATTCTGTATGTGCTTACACACCTCAATGCCCCACCTGAACTATCAAAGACTAAGGCCAGATTCCTAAAGCTAAAATCCAGGAGCTATTGCCTATTGAATAACTGCTTATACTGGAAGAACCCAAATGGTCTATTGCTTAAATTTTTGCCTGAAAACGAGGCAGAGAGGATTAAACAAGAATTCCATGCAAGAGAATGTGGAGGCCACCTGAGCTGGAAAGCCACTGCAAACAAAATACTCAGAGCTGGCTACTATTGGCCCACACTCTTCAGTGATATCTGTAAGATGATAATTGCCTGCCACAAATGCCAAATTTTTGAAGGCAAAAGAAAACTCTTTCCCTTACCTCTACAACCCATCACTGTTGAAGGTCCCTTTCTGCAATGGGGCCTAGATTTCATAGGGGAGATTCACCCTACTTCTTCTGCACAAAACAAATGGATCCTAACAACCACAAACTACTTCACTAAGTGGATAGAGGCCATACCCACTAGGAATGTCACAGATTCAGCCATCATTAGTTTCCTAGAAGGTCACATCCTCTCTCGGTTTGGCTGCCCAAGGAAAATAATCACTGATAATGCTACTGTTTTCGGATCCAAGAAAATTGTTGACTTTTGTCACAGGTATAAAATATCACTCGGTCATTCAACTGCCTATTACCCTCAAGGTAATGGATTAGCTGAATCATGAAACAAGAGCCTGGTGATCATCATCAAAAAGCTGTTGGAAGATAACAAAAAGTCATGGCATAAAAAGCTAGTACATGCTTTGTGGGCTGACAGACTTACAACAAAGAAATCCATTGGCATGTCGCCATTTCAGCTTGTCTATGGTACAGAAGCAGTATTTCCTACCAGCCTTGGGATACCAATAATCAAGCTGGTCCAGGAGATTCAAACAGAAGAAGACAGTATGGTGAGAAGGATAAACCAGAAAATTCACCTCCAGCAAACAAGGGAAGAGGTCTACAACAGAGCAGTGAAAGTTCAGGAAAATATAAAGAAATTGTTTGACAAAAGAACCAAAGCTCCTGATTTCAAAATCGGAGATAAAGTTCTGAAGTGGGACTCAAGAAGAGAGGATAAAGGAAAACACAGCAAGTTTGACAGTTTGTGGCAAGGTCCATACATCATCCAGGCCACCGTGGATCCAAATGCCTTTTTCCTACAGGAATTAGATGGTACAGAGCTGTTTGGGGGTCCTGTCAATGGAAGGATGCTCAAACACTACTTCTGCTGATTTTCCATTTCCATTGTACATACCATTGCAGTTTTTTATTTTCACGAAAAAAGAGAAAATGTTTCAAAAAATAGAGGAAAGGAGAGGTTCAGACATGCTCAAAACATGAACCTCAGAAGTGCAAAATATTGGCTCTAATATGATCAAAAATTGAGCCAAAGAAAGTAAAGACAGATGGTCCTAACGTGCTCAAAATCTGGACCAGCAAAGAAGGAATGAGAATCAGCTCTAACATGCCCAAAACCAGAGCTGAAATGAAGAAAAGAAGTGACTCTAACATGCTCAAAACTTGCGTCACAAAAAGGAAAGAAGGATATTTCAAGTTTCAGATCCCAAGCCTTCACAGTTTTGTTTTCAGTTTTCTACAAATTTTGTCCATGTGCAACTGTCTTTATGCCTTGGATCCACAGCAATTCAGACAGTCTAATCACAGCAATTGTTTAATTTACAGTGTGAATATGAAAAATATTTAGACAGTTTAATCCCAGCAGATATTAGATTAGGTAGGGAAACATATGAGACCAACAACCTAATCTGGTCTCATGGAGTAATAAGGGCAGTTTTAGAATAGGTTTATTTTCTGCTTGTAAAAATAAAGGATGTAAGGGGTCTGCTAGCTCAAATGCACCCTAAAGGAAGAAAAATGCTAGGATTGTAGTGTGGGTAGGTAGTTTTGTTGGGAAAATATTTCTGCTGATGTAATGTCTTCATATTGTGGTAGATGATCAAAGAAAGGAAGGGATGTGCCAAGAAGCAGGCCACTGGCTTACTCCAAAGATCTATTCTCTGAATTCTTGACTCCTTCAAGAAGAAGCCATCCCCATGTGGAGCCATTGTTAGCCCCTTATAAATTTCTTGACAAGCAAGCAAGGGGCTAATTTGTTTTATAGGCCTGCAAGGAATGCATTTCCCTTGAAAACACAACATCCTTGCAGCCTTTTCAAGTTCCCTACCTTGTGACTGTTTCCCTCTGCTGTTCTAAGCCAATAAGCCTTGCTGATAAAGAATTATGCTCCAAAAAGGCTTTATTTCTGCCCTTTATACCCTTGCAAAACGATCCATTTTCACCTTTTTTTTCCCTTTTGTCAAAATCCCCTTTGTTCCCCCTAAATTTCCCCTTAGTCCTCCTTTCGCTACCCTCATTAGGCCTTGAAATGCATTAAAATGGGTTAAAAACCCACATTCCAACCTTATAATAGGCCTAAGCTCCTTTCCCGCAAGTCCCCTGTACATTCCCCCCCACAGAACCTCGGCACTGGAACCGGGTGCTAGCACAAAAAGCGCTTATTCCTTGCGTTCATCGGGCGCGTCCACGACCATTGATCCTCACAAAATGAATGGCGATCGCCACCCCGCAGCCTCCATCGTCCAACCCATGCATCGCTCCTTCGTCGCATCTCAGCCGTCCATCCAAAGCTCCAAATCCGACGGTTCTTATCCCTCTGCCTGCCTGTGCTCCCCGCATCCGCTCGTTGTAGAAACCCGCTGGTATATATCGCACCGCCTTTGGGCATAGGGCAGTATTTCCTTTTCGGGAGCGATTCCATACAAAAAATGACACGTGGCTCGTGTACGGTTCCAAAACCACCTGCTCATCGCACGTTATCTTTCGGTACAGGACACAGAGCGATATCCCCGTCAGTCGTTAGATCTGGGGTGCCTCATCCAACGGTTGTGGCTTTGTGAAGCCGCGCAGGGTTTAATCTATGGTCGCCGTACTCCTGGCCCACCGTTCGTCGTCCTCCGCCGCATGTTCAACCGTTGATCTCCTATCAGATCCGATGGTCCAGATTGTTTTTCCCTGCTGTTGACTCTTCCGTCGTCGCCCAGTCCCGCCACGTCACCTCCACATGTCTCACCGTACATTCGCCCCTCCTGTTTTATATATTCATTCAAAGGGTCAATTATAAGGTTTTTTTTTTTGTTAATTTTCCTTTGCACCTCGCCAACCTTCCACCAGAGCACTTCTCCATCACTCCTCTGCACTTTTTTGCCATTCGTCTACAGTCCCACTGCCATCCTCATCGTCATCTACTGCATCCACCACCCCATTCATTGTTTTCTTAACATTTTCGTGTTCTGCAGGGTTGCAGATAGACGGGAAACCGCTAGAGATTATTATCTCTGTCACAGTGACATAAACGCAGGAAAAGACCACTTCTAAAGGCCGAGATAATAAAGGATAGCCCAGGAAGGTAGCTGACAGGACTTGCATTAAAGAGAAGAGTTCAAACTCTGCAAATATTTTCGGCGCCATTAACACACAGGATTCACAGTCAGAGATATAAATGGAGCAGCAGAGAGCTTAAGGCACGCAAATGAAGATAGATAAGCCTTAGGTTTAAAGATTTAGAGGTAGAGCACCAGATTAAAGACCCAGGGATCACGCAGAAGGTACAACACGCAGAAATCAATGCATATCAAGGTTTCTACAGCAGCAAAATGTTTTTCTTCCATAAAAGACAAAGTGCCCATGCATTTTTTATTCTACACCATGCTCCTGAAGAAATTCCCACCCTGACAATTGTCCGAAGCTACCAGAGCATTTGTTTCATAGTATGGCAGACTTCTCCGTCGTTTATTTATCTTTTGTTTATTCACCGATAGTACGACACAGTACTGCAGTCAGAGCACATCAGAGTCATATTAGAGTAATCTGCAGTCTGAAGAAGATCTTTCGTTCACCCAAAGAACACCAGAGATTAATGCACAGGATTTATACAGAGTGGGCTTCGGCCTTCTTCCTCTTCAGAAGTTTAATACTGCAGTTAGTTCTTCACCTACCTCCTCTGCTCCTCCTTAGCTATAAATTCAGAAAGAAACTCATTGTAAAGGTTGTTGATCAGTTATCAGAGAACTGCAAGTAGTTTCTTTTGAGACACAATCTCTGTGTAAAGTTGTAAGATAGGTTGAAGGAAATGTTTTCAGATTGAGTATTCAGCTATTGGCAATGTGGTACTAGATTGGTATTGCTATTTAATATGACAAGAAAATTTCTTTGGATCCTGATCTGAAGCAGCGGTGATGTTTTCCTATCTTTGTGTTTACATTCATTTCATTTCGTTTCTATTGGCTTGCATCGGGATATTGGCATAGGATTTACCCTTGTTAAGTACCTTATGTTTCTACTCTCCTTGCCATTGATGTTTCTCTTCTTAATGTATTATCTAAGAAATGATTTCAGTTGGTTTAACCAGTGTAGTGGATGTTATTGCCTGCTCTCTGATGTATGAATTAAATGAATTCAGTTCTTAGATGTTTCTTGTTATAGATTTAGTTGGAAGATTTGGGAACACTAGGGATTAGAGTTAGCCCTGTCCACTAGGATCCTTGTACGACCGGCTGGTCTTTAACTTTGTGCTCTGAATCTGTGTTATCTCCTCCCCTCCTACTTTCCATATCACACAATCATCTTTAAAGATCCTATGTTTTAGATGACTAGCCCAATTGAAATCATGCCTATTGATTAGCAAGCAAATCCTTTCCTGACCCCATTGCCCAATGGTCTTGAATGCTTTTCTGGAGCACTTTACCTCTGCCTTATCCCTCTTTGCTCGTCCTGGTCTTACACTGAACCCTTCTTTCCTAATAACCAGCAACCAAATCAAAACAAATAAAACAAACCTTGTGCCTATAACTAGCCTAACATCATAACATTCGAGTTTCAAAGATAAACATACTTTGACTATCATAGAGAGATCCCTCTCTGGACCCAGGAGGGCTAGATCCTGTGGTCTGAAAGTGGTTTGATGTTGTCTCATATTTTGGTATTTCCAACCTTTCCAAAACACGGGAACCCCAACACTATAGATTTTGTACATGATGATATCATACATCATGTAGAGTCATAGTTGCTGGGGAAAATGAAGGCCTTGAACAATCCCATAGACATATTTTGTCACAACAAATAAGATGCTTAGATAGACTTTAAAAGCTAAGGTTATGATATTTTTAGCTAGCACTCAGTTGTTCAAAAGAACTGGCTATGGGTCAATGATAGACGAGTTGTATCTAATCATATCAACATAGATTGAAGGGACAAAAGAGAAATTGATGTCCGAGAAATATTGCTAGGAAAAGTTGTCACGTACTTCAGAGTCAACTACCCCACAAAAATGAAGAGCCCAACAAATTGTTTTCTTTATATAAGATAATGTGAATGGTAAGTGAAATAGCAGCCTCGGTATAGGTGCGAGACAATAGTAGCCTGCAAGTTGACAGACTTAGTGCGCACTATCAGAGTCAATTTTGCAGGTGTTCGATAATATTTTCTTAAATTGGTATGGTTTTATCTTAAATGAGTTTCATCTTAATTGTCATTGTCTTAAGTGACCATTGTCTTAAATATAAAGTTGTCTTAAAATATTTTTATCTCATACTGTTTTTGTCTTAAATATAAAGTTTTTTCTTAAAATATTTTCGTGTTAAATTAATTTTTTCTTAAAATATTTTTGTCTCAAACTATTTTTGTCTTAAATATAAAGTGTCTTAAAATATTTTTGTCTTAAACCGTTTTTCTCTTAAATATAAAGTTTTGTCTTCAAATATTTTTGTCTCAAATTATTTTTGTCTTAAATATAAATTTCTGCTTTAAAATATTTTTGTCTCAAACTATTTTTGCCTTAAATTTTATATTTAAAACAATTCAATTGATATTAAATTTTATTATAAAATAATTAAAATAAAAAATAACTTTTTAAGACAAAAAATTTCTTTTGTCTTAAAGAAATGTCTTGAAAGAGACCTTCATGTAGTAGTGCTCCCAGATAAACTGTTCCCAAAAAAAACATCTTCCATGTAAATATAAACCATGTTCGATCCACTTTTAACTGGATGGGAAATTTATCCGCTCGGTAAATGACCCCGTGATAAATTGGTACTGAGAGACAAGAAAATTTCATTCTAAAACCATAAAAAATGTTGTCTTCATGATGAATTGGTACAACGAGACAAGAAAATTCTCATCCCAAAACCAAAAAAAATTGTTGTCTCCTTGGCCTGTCACTTAATGGATCTTGGGATGGAAAAATTTCTGTTGTCATCTTTTGGGACCCTTAATTGATGGATCTCGAAAAAAAATCGTCAATATCAAGTTCCTCCCCTCAATTTTCATACTTTCCAGGCCATCGTGTGCCCCTAAACCGTGCTGGGATTTGGAAAAGTAGTGCGAACTCGGCCACGTAGGGGTGCTACGTGCTAGCAATATGTCAAATGGTTTTGTGGCAACCACATTGAAGTGTCACATGGTGCATGGAAAAGCGTGCATAGATGTTGATATGGTCAGGTATCAATAACACATGGTGGTGACATAGAGACAACATCTATAAATTTTTTCCAAGTCATTTTTGTTGTGTCAACATTGCCAAGTGTCATCTCACATCATCAAACTAGTGAAAAATGTAAAACTTCAAAATACTATATTTTTCTATCTGAAAGTCTAGTCATCTCACATCATCAAACTAGTGAAAAATGTAAAACTTCAAATAACTGTATTTCTCTATCTGAAAGTATAAATGAGACAAATTTTCTCATTTATATCATCAGAGAGGTGTTGATAGGATTAAGATGATGAGATTATAAAAAAAAAGAGAAAACCTCAAAATCACTAAAAAAAAATAATAATAAACTAAAAGAAATTCAAATTTCAAAATTGTATATGGACACTCCTTTATTTTTAAGAAAAAATAAAATGTGATATTGAGACCTCACGAATAGGCCCTAGAATTTATGTGAAGCATTCATTAAGCTTGGTGCATTTTAAAAAAAAATTATAAGCTTTTGCCTATATGAACAGAAAGCATGTTTGGGGCAGAAGACATAATCAGTCGAGAGTACATCCCAATTTGTCCGTTTTTACAAATACATTATAACCCGATTCAACATTTACCTTGAAAATTTTCTTTCACAATAATTTTCTTGTAATATCTCTTCTACAAGGAAATTTCTATATCTTCACCGAATATAGAAACGATTCGATCGACGATCCAAGATTTCCTCACCTCCGCATTGAGTATTTTCCCCGGCATAAGAGAAGATCTACAGAGAGGGCACGTCGTTTGGAGACCATCAATCCATTTATGTTGGAATTTCTGAATATTCCAAACACACAGAGGAAATAAAAATTCCTCAACTAAACACAGAGATTCAATAGAAAATATTGGATAGAGATGCTTTAAAACACTATTTCACTAAAACAAAAGTCTGTTACAAAATGAAGTATTCTTTAGAACAACCTTTTTCTGGTTTACAAAAATTTGTTTTATTGCTACACACGTAGAGCTCAAAAATTCTACTTCTTTGTCTTTTTTTTTTTTTTTTGCCTTTGGGAATTTTCTTCACACAGTCAATACAATATACTCTGTCGCTGTGTTTATATATATTATAAACATATGATGTTTATAATATATATTATAAAAACTTATATAATATAAAATTCAAAGTTTTAAAACTAAAACTTTATCGTGGCATAATAAAACAAATAAAACTTTAAACCTTTTTAACTAAAGGTTAAAAAATTATACAAACGCATTTCACAGAGCTCAAAAGAATTTATGCAAAATCGTTTATGAAATTTATCGCATCCATTCTAGGCTGTGCTGACTGTACATGCGATTGGTGCGATAAAGCTCTCATTGGCTGGCGGGTACGCACGGTGGCATAACTCAAAACACAATTCAAAACATTTATGAAGCTTATCACATCCATTTTGGCCTCTGGTGATGTCAGCTCGGTTTCATGCGATACACACAGGATTGGTCGACACTTGTTGACTTGGCATGTGGGTCCTCCATTCATCGCATGGGTTGTGGGCTCTGGTGACGAGGCCTGAGTTCGTGCGAACAACACGCTATTGGTTGAGAGAGTTAAGACGTGAGACTATGGGCTCCACTCACATGACGTGGCCCTAATTCAAATCAAATGAAAACTGGCGGTAAATGCAAAAGGTGGTTGGTGTATGTTTTATTGTGGGCAGGTGAAGTATTTGAAGGTGGGATGGCATGGTTTGAAGAACCACAACTTTGCACAGCAAAACAGGCCTACCGCCTTTAACCAAAAACTTGAATTTGTAGGTGGTATGAACCTGGCTTCAATGCACAATGGAGTGCAAACTTAAACAAAAATTCTTGCTTCTATTGCTGCGTCCTTCTCCATCAAATTTAAATCTTCTGTCCTTCTGCACTATTTGCAGTTGGAATTAAAATTTCAAACGCTCGCCCTTAATTTCAACTGCTACATTCTCTTGCATACCCAGAAATTTCCTTAGGTAATTAAAACTCTTCTTCCCCAATGGTTTTGTCAGTATATCAACAAACTGCTCCTTTTTTCTACAATGTTGCAAAGAAATTTCACCATTGTTCACTAGCTCCCAGATGTAGTGATACTTGGCATCAATGTGTTTCGTTCTCTTATGAAACACTAAATTCTATGATAATTCTATTGCCGAGCTATTATCACAATACAATGTTGTGCCTTTTACCTATTCATGACACAAACTTCTCAACATTCTCCTCACCCATACTGCTTGACATGTTGCTGCTGTAGCTGCCACATACTCTGCCTCTATTGTTGATAAAGCCACAATTGGTTGTTTCTTAGAAGCCCATGAAATGGCTCCTGATCCCATATGAAAAACATATCCAAAGGTGCTTTTCCTATCATCTATACTTCTAGCCCAATCATTGTCAGTATATCCAATCAATTCAAATTTTTCTGAAGTGGTGTATAAACATACCTTTTTGTTCCTTTCACATACCTCAGAATTATTTTTGTTTCTTACCAATGTGCCTCCTTTGGCCTTTACATAAATATGGAAATTAAACTTACAACATGCATAATATCAGGGCTAGTTGCAGTCAAATACATAAGGCTACCAACTATTCTCTTATACAAACTTGGATCAAAATTCTTGTTGCTTTCTTCTTTGCTCAGTTTCAATCCCATCACTGTAGGAGTAATTAATGCCTTGCAATCCTGCATATTAAATCTTTCTAAAACTTCTTTAACATAATTTTCTTGAGAAATAAAAATTTTATTTTCATTTTTCCCTACTTCTATTCCTAAGAAGTATCTCAACAATCCCATATCAGTCATTTCAAATTCATCCTTCATGACTGTTTTAAAATTTTCAATGAGGTAAGTATCATTACCTGTGAATATAACATCATCAACATACAAAACAACAATAAAAATCTTACCATATTTGTCTTTGATGTATAATGTGGGTTCTCCTTCACATTTCTCAAACACATTTTCCAGTAGATAGGCATCTATCCTACTGTACCATGCTCTTGGTGCTTCTTTTCATCCCATACAAAGCTTTCTTCAATCTGCATACTTTGTGCTCTTGGTCTTCTTTCTCATATCCCAGAGGTTGTTCAACATAAACCTCTTCCATTAATACTCCATTCAGGAATGCTTATTTCACATCCATTTGGTAAACTTTCCACTTGTGTTGTGCTGCTATGGACATCATTGCTCTTAATGTTTCCATTCTTGCAACTGGTGCAAAAGTTTCCTCATAGTCTCTTCCTTGTTGCTGCTTGTAGCCTTTGACGAACAAGTCTGGCCTTGTGCCTTTCAATCTTACCTTCATCATTTCTTTTGGTTTTATAAACCCATTTCACTCCAATAACTTCTTTTCCTTTTGGGAGATCAACTAATTCCCATGTCTTATTTTTCTCTATGGCATTTATTTCTTCATCCATAACATCTATCTATTTATTATCTTTTACTGCTTCTTCAAAATGAATAGGATATTCTACATGACAATACAATGAAAATAAAGAGTTCATACCTTCATTTTCTTCCTCTTTCTCATAGATTTCATTTAGACGTCTGAATCTGATTCCTCTTTCACTTGCTGAACTTGTGCTTGTAGAAACACTCAAATCTACTCTTTGTGATGTGCTTGGAGAAGCACTGTCATCACTTCTCAAGGGTGTACTCATACCTGCTTGTAGTGTCCCTTGCTATCCTTGTGTTGGTGGAGGTGGTGCTGCTAATGAGGGATGTCTTTCAACCATTTCTTCCTCATCTTCATCATGAGACAAACAACTTTTTACATTCACTGTTTTCTCAATGCTTCCATCGAAATCTTTTTCCTCAATAAATTGTACATCTCTACTTATCATAAATTTCTTGGTAGATGGGTTATACAATCTGTATGCCTTGGATTCTTCACTGTATCCAACAAATATGTACTTCTCCCCCTTACTATCCAACTTCTTCCTTAGCTGATCTGGAATGTGTGCATAAGCCACACAACCAAAAACTCTCATGTGGGTGACAAACTGTTTTATGCCACTAAATGCTTCTTCCAGAAATCTGTTCATAACACTCTTTTTTGGGCATCTATTCAACACATATGCTGCACAATGTATAGCTTTAGCCCAATATTCATTTGGCAAATGTTTTTTCTTCAACATGCTTCTTACCATATCCATGATGGTTCTATTTTTCCTTTCAAAAAATCCATTTTGTTGTGGTGTATTCCTTGCTATAATTTTTTTGTGAATCCCATTTTCTCTGCAAAAGCGCATAAATTCTTTGGAGATATATTCTCCTCCTCTGTCTATCTTTAAGACCTTAATATGCCGCCCACTTTGATTTTAAACAAGAGCTTTAAAGTGGCAGAATTTCTCAACACTTCACTCCTCAACTTCAGGAAATAAACCCAAGTTTTTCTTGTGTAATAATCAATGAAGGTCAGCATATAGTGGCTAACTGCTAATGATGGTGTTTGCATTGGTCCACACAAATATGAATGGATAATTTCTAAGAGTTCCTTTGTTGTTATGCTCTTTCCTGATGGAAATATTTATCTGTGTTGTTTACCCAAGATGTAGCCTTCACAAAGGCTGTCCGGTTTCTAAATCAATGGTAATCCCTTTAACATTCCTTTCATATGCAACAAATTTAGATCTCCAAAGTTGAGATGCCCAAATCTCAAATTCTATAACTAGTTTTCATCCTTTACTTCTCTTTGTAATGTCTCTCGTGTTACTCCTACCATTGTAGCTCCTTTCTTAAAATCTACTCTCATCTTGAGAGGAAACATTCTATTTCTTGTCATCTTCACTTGTGAAATGCATTGCTTGCTTGGTGGTTTATCCATGATGGTGCATACATCATATTAAAAGAAGAAACTGTAGCCTTTGTGAATGAGTTTTCCAATGCTCAAAAGGTTACACTTAATACCAGGCACATAGTATACATCTGATATGGATTAATTTTCTCTTTTCTTTGTTAAAATACTTACTCTGCACTTTCCCATGACAGAGACTTTACTGTCTGTCCCCAATGTTACTTGAGACTTTACATTTTGATCTAACATGGAAAACATAGAAATGTTTCCAGTCATATGGTTGCTACATCCCGAATCTAGAAACCATATATCTTCATTCTTCTCTTCAGCCATATTACATGCTAAAAACAAATTCTCTTGACTGATATTTTCCTTATTAAAATTAGCACTGGGTCGATTAGCCATGTCACTCTGTTTCTTGCTACATTCATTGGCATAATGGCCATACTTCTTACAATAATGACATTGGACTTGGGATTTATCATACCTTTGTTCATGTGCTTGATTTTTTCCACCTTGTTGGCTACTGCCTTAGCCTTGGTTCTAATTTTGATTGCTGCCCCTTCCAATAGTATTTGCAGGGCTGTTTATTCCTCCTCTGTTTTGGCTTCTTCCTCTTCCTTTTATTATGTATTTTCCTCTACCTTGACCTCTTCCTCTTCCAAAAGACATTTGGGTCTTGAAGGCATGCTCCAAAGATGAGTTTGTTGTTCTGCCCAATCTTTGTTCATGTGTCATAAATTATGCATGAAGCTCATCAAATGTAAACTTTGAGAGATCCTTTGTCTCCTCAACGGTTGTGACCATCACATCAAATCTTGAGGGTAAGCTCCTCAATACTTTCTCCACTATTCTTCTCTCTTCTACTGTCTCTCCATGAGATCTTATTTGGTAACCAACCCAATCAACCCTGTGAAAAATGAGTCTATTGTATCAGATTCTTTCATGAAAATAACTTCAAAATCTCTTCTCATTAATTGAAGCTTTGTTGTATTTACCTTCTCCACACCTTGGTAGGAATTTTGGAGGGTATCCCATGCATCCTTGGACCTCTTGGCTGCTTCTATCCTTGGAAATACACTTTCATGCACTTCTTGATAGAGATAGAAGAAGTATTTTGAGTCCTTCTTCCTATTACTCTTCAACAAATCCTTCTCTGTCTGTGTTAAGGCATTATATTCTCGTTCATCTACTGGTTCTTCTAAACCATCTTCAACTAGCTCCCATAAATATTGAGAGGAAAACAGGGCTCTCATTGTGTTTGCCCAATAGTCATAGTTCTTCCCATTGAACTGTGGGAGTTGAGTATTTCCCATTCTCGTGCTTATGCTGGCTCCTTCCATAGCTAGCTTTGTGAACTATCCAATAAAAACATGACTGTGTTTCCAAACAAACTATCTCTCTGCTGAGAGATAGACTCTGTCTTTTAAAAGACTTCTCTGGACTGCACTTTTTAAACAAACACAAAACTCTGTTTTGTAAATACCTTGTTTTGTTGAGCCTTCACACTGCTGGTCAAAAGCTGGAACAACTCCTTCCTTCAGCTTCTTTGGCAAATGCAAAGAGCCTGGAATAGCTCCGATACCATGTTGGAATTTTTGAATATTCCAAACACACGGGGGAAATAAAAATTCCTCAACTAAACATAGAGATTCAATAGAACAATATTGGACAGAGATGTTTTAAAACACTATGTGAAGACATAGCATATAATATATAATTCAAAGTTTTAAAACTAAAACTTTATCGCGGCATAATAAAACAAATAAAACATTAAACCTTTTTAAATTAAGGTTAAAACATTATACAAACGCATTTCGAGGACCTCAAAAGACTTTATGAAAAATGGTTTATGAAATTTATCGCATCCATTTTGGGTTGTGCTGACTGTACATGCGATCGGTGCGATAGAGCTCTCATTGGCTGGCGGGTACACACGGTGGCAGAACTCAAAACACAATTCAAAACATTTATGAAGCTTATCACATCCATTTTTGCCTCCGGTGACGTCATCTCGGTTTCATGCGATACACATAGGATTGGTCGACACTTTTTGACTTGGCATGTGGGTCCTCCATTCATCGCATGGGTTGTGGGCTATGGTGACGAGGCCTGAGTTCGTGCGAAAAACATGCTATTGGTTGAGAGAGTTAAGACGTGAGCCTATGGGCTCCACTCACATGATGTGGCCCCAATTCAAATCAAATGCAAACTGGTGGTAAATGAAAATGGTGGTTGGTGTATGTTTTACTGCGAGCAGGTGAAGTGTTTGAAGGTGGGATGACGTGGTTTGAAGAACCACAACTTTGCACAACAAAACAGGCCTACGACCTTTAAACAAAAAACTAGAATTTGTAGGTGATATGATACCAACTTCAATGTACAATGGAGTGCAAAATTAAACAAAAATTCTTGCTTCTACTGCTGCGTCCTTGTCCATCAAAATTTAAATCTTTGGTCCTTCTTCACATTTTTCAGTTGGAATTAACATTTCCAACAATTTATCCAAATAGTTCATGTGAAATATATGATGGAAATTACATAATTCTCTAATATCCTCATCTTCCTCGAAGGCACTAAAACATATGGCATACACAATATCTCCCCCATCAGCTTGCAGAATATCTTGGCAAACATTCGAAATGGAACGACTAGAAAGTTTTTCCTAATCGTATTGGTCGAATGGAAGAGTAATAATAATAATATTATTATTGCTAGTAAGCTTTATTAATATTAATGTAATAAGGTTGACTAAATTTGGTCATGGTGAACTATTAATATAATATTCAATCATATAATAATAATAATAGTATAGTCAACCTTGATATAAATATTATTATTATTATTACTATTATCATTGTAATATTAAGATGAAGTCATTGACGAAGACGATGAAGACGAGCGTGAAAAAGAGTTGCAAGATGCATCTTGGGAAAGGAAAGAGAAACCCATGCCGAAGGGTGTGGTATCACTTGAAAAGTTGAATGGCTTCCAAAATTTCTTAAGAGGGCCAGTCAATGCTAACACCCATAGTTCAAGATCGTTGCATGAGTAGATCAATCTTGGAAAAGAGAAAGTTTTGAAGTTTGTTAATCTTGGTACTTTTTGCACACCGCAAGAGTGGAAATAATTCATCCACTTATTCAAGCAGTACTGATATGTTTTCTTGTGAGCATACGATGAGATCAAAACTTACAAAACATTAATAATCTGGCATGTTATTCTGATTATGGAAGGGGCCAAGAAGTTTCAGCAGAAGCCGCGAAAGATCCATCCAACGCTTGAGCCCCTCATTGAGAAGGAGTTGATGAAACTCCTAGAAGATTGGATCATTTAAAAAGTGGAACATTTAACATGGGTGTTAAATATGGCCCTAGTAAGGAAGAAGTCTAGGGAAATACGCTTTGGCATGGATTTCTGAAATCTTAACTACACCTGAGATAAAGACAACTACCCTATATTGTCAATGGAGAAAATATTACAGATAGTATCGAGTCAGAAATGTTTTCTTTACTTGATGGATATTTAGGCTACAACCAAGTTCTGATCTCATAACCTAACAGACTTAAAACTACTTTTCAAACGAAGTGAGGCATGCTTGCATTCAGAAGAATTCCAGTTGGGTTAGTTAATGTCAGTGTGACATTTCAATATTCGATGGACATCGCAATTCATGGTTTGATTAGTCAGAGTGTGGTGGTGTATCTTGATGATATCACGATGTTTTCAAAGAAGATATCTAACCACTTACACCACTTGAAGAAATTCTTTGAGTGATATCGAAAATATGGGATATCACTTAATCCCAAGAAGAGAGTTTTTGTAGTATCACAAGGAAACCTCTTGGCACATATTATAACAAAGAGTGGGATTAAAGTAGACCCTGAAAGGGTCAAGGATGTTACGCATATTCCCTTCCTAGTGAACAAGAAAACTATGCACTCCTTCCTGGGAAAGATAAAATTTCTCTGCAAGTTCATCTCCGATTACGCTCAAATTTTGAAACCCATGCAGGAGATGGTAAGGTAGGATGCAATGTACAAGTGGGATAAAAGGGGAAAATACATGTTCTCCTATATTAAGAAAGAAATTGTGGAGTAACTAGACTTGTTTGGTCCAAATTTCAATAAGGATTTTCTACTCTACACCTTCTCTTTTGATAGTTCTCTGTTCGTTGTGCTTATGCAGAAATATTATTAGAATAATGTGTGGCCAATAAGTTTTATGAGCGCTAGCTTGCAAGGACCCGAACTAGACTATCCCACCATCAATAAAAAAGTGTATGCAGTCTACAAGGAGATGAAGCACTTCCAACCCTATCTTTTAAAAAATCATTGTATTATCATTGTGTTGCACCCAACAGTTAGATCATTGTTTGTCCAACAAGAGCTGGGTGAGAGAAGAGAAAAGTGGAGGACTGGTTTACTAGAATATGATGTAGAGTTCAAAACATTTCACATTATTAAGGGCCACAATATGTGTCAAATTGAATAAGATGCATTGAATGAAACCTAAGATGATCCATATGGGTTGGAGCAAGAAATCGAGATGTAACAAGTTGAGCGAGACACCCCCACTACTATCTCAAACTCTTGGTACATTGATGTGGGCCAATATCTTGATCATGGCACTTTTCCCTCTCACTTATCTGCACAGTTGAAGAGGAAATTCAGGTTGAAAGCATTATATTACTAATTAGTTCATGGTGTGCTTTTTAGAAAGCACCATAATGGAGTATTGCTCAGGTGCTTGGAAACACATGATTCATAGAAAGTGTTACGTGACCTCCACGAGATACTTGCCAGAGGACACTTTGTGGGTGACACTACAACATATAAGGTCATGCGGGCCAATTTTTATTGGCCCACATTATTCAAATATTCTCATGCATATGCCCGTAAGTGTCCAATCTATCAGAAGTGTTCCGACTGAAGAAAGAAGTCACCCACCCCATTACATCATATTGATGTGGAAAAACCATTTCAAAAATGGGTTTTAGATTTCATCGGTGAGAGTTCCGCACTCATCGAAGAATCACCACTATATTCTCTCTACTATAGATTACTTCACGTGGTGGATGAAAGCAGTTTTCTTGAAGCAAGTGAATGATCACGAAGTCATCTATTTCGTCAAGTAGAATATCATCTCCAAGCTTGGAATTTTGACTTCACTTGTTTTTTAACAATTCAAAGTACTTTTCATCATTGAGATTATATGATTTTTCATTGGAAAATGGTATTCTATTGAAGAATTCTACTAATTACTATCCACAGGGAAATGGTCTTGCTTAGTCTACCAATAAGAACCTTATTCGCATCACTAAGAAGACTACTTTCTATGAACAGAGAAATTGGCACTCCACTTTGATGAATGTCTTATGGGCTGACCGAGTCACACCTAAACCTTATTTGAATAAATCTCCTTACTTTCTGGTGTATGGAAAATAATTCATCCTACCCTCAAACATATATTCCTTCCCTTTAAATTTCACAAGAATCGTAGGGCAAGACATGTTTATTGGTTTAGAGTAGGATAAACACCCTCCACAAGCTACACAAAGAAAGATAAAAAGCCAAAGAGAAATTTTATCTTCACCAGAGTCGTATCAAGAGGTGGTTTGACAAAAAGTCTGCACGGAAAAATGAATTCAGTGTGGGTGACCTAGTCTTGAAGTGGGACAGATCCCATGAAGACAAAGGAAAACATATTAAGTTCCAATCCCTCTGTATCAAACTATTCACCATACATGAGAATATTAGCCAACACACATATTGCCTTCAATCTTTAGATGGTAATATTGACTCTCTTCCTGTTAATGGCCAAGTCTTAAAACAATATTTGAAATGGTGGTCTAGGGTTGTGCCCTACTCTATGTACATAGTTTGTTTCTTTATTTTGTTTTGTTTGGTCTTACGTTTTAATTTTCATTTATGTAAATAAACGTCGTGTTTTCTGGCTTATTTATGTGTAGCTAAGTTGAAATGTAGAAATTTGAATAACTGATATGTTATCCACTGATATTCTCTTGATCACACACTATTTTAACTTCATGCACAATACAAAATCTCTTCTACCATTGATCATTAATTGCAGAAATAAAAAACAATCGCATGCGCACATTAAAACCATAAACAATCACACATATGAACACAATATTTTATGGGAAAGTTTAAAGATAAAAACCCCCAACTATATGTATATTATATATCATAGAGATCATGTAACAATCATCATACAAAGCTCCTCACAAGCTCTCAGTACAATCTCCAATTGCTACACACTAATCATGCTAGATCTAGCAAATCACATGCTCCAATCTCTGCCACCTGATAGCCTGCCTCTACTGCACAATCAATGCTGAAGAGTGGCTCTTAATTTATAACTTCGAACCACCTGAATTGTACTGCGCAATCCTCATTGGCATCTCCAATCACTGGTTGTTGCAAATCATGCAACAGTATAGTCACAACTGATAGTCACACTGCTTTTTCACCTACCTCTTCACTGGTCTCCACTGAAACTGTCCATGCACTGAAGTTAACTGATGTATTCGTTAGTTGATTAATGAGTTTATAATTATTGAATTAATTAATAATTAATTTACACCACTCTCACTAGTGTATCAATCAATTAGACTAGATAAAACTAGCTCAACTATGTTTAACTCAGTTAAACTGAACACAACTACATTAACTTCCTCAATCAACTCCACCAAACTCTCTCACATGAGTTCTAACTGAAGTATCCATGCAATAGCTCCACTTGACCCTTAGGAATAGTATAATTCCTCCTGTCAGATCCTGTGCCACATCTGTGCACTTAACTGAAGTGCTCCAAGACAATAAGATAATGTTTATAGTCCAAATATTATTTAAGAGCTAATAATATTCGACATATCTATTTTTAGAATGACAATCTAAAAATATATTCTGCCCAATATGTCTAAAAATAGAAGTCCATCTATTTTTCCAACTTGACCAACCATCCACAAATAGCATCCTACAACTCATAGAATATGATCGACATGTCTAAAAATAGACATAGTCTAAAAATAGGCTTTGCGCCAAAAATAGCCTATGGGCCCACTTAGTGAAGGCGACTTCTTTCCACTAAGCTCATCATCTTGTTGCAATCTCAACACTCCCTCTCAACAAGATAATGATTATCTGCCACCCCTATCCTACCTCTGTGGTATTCGAATTTGCTCCTGGTGAGTGCCTTCGTCAAGATATCAGCATCCTGATCCTCCATGGGAATGTATGAAAATAAAATGATCTTACGTTGCACACAATCTCTGATATGATGATATTGGATGTCAATGTGTTTAGATCTATCATGAAATACTGGATTAACCGAGAGTTTGATGCAACTCTGATTATCACAATATATCACAGTAGGATCTAAGTGTGAACCAAACAACCCGACCAAAATCTTCCTCATCCATATAGCCTCGCATGCAGCCAAAATCGCTGCCATATACTCGGCCTCTGCTGAAATGAGTGCCATGGATCTCTGCTTCCTGTTGTACCAAGAAACTGTTGTCGACCCGATACTGAAAATCCCTCTAGATGTGCTCTTTCTGTCCGTTGGACTCCCTGCCCAATCTGCATTCGTGAAGCCACATAACTTCACCTCATCCGATTGTCTGTACCATAATCCATATCCAGATGTGCCTCTGAGATATCTCAATACATGCTTTCTTGCCTTCCAAAAGAGCTTGGTAGGCTTAATCATAGCTTTTGAAAGCTGGTTAACAACATAGCATATGTCAGGTCAAGTATTGACCAGATACATAAACGACCCCACCAACTGTCGATAAACAGTGGCATCCACTACCTCTGCCGAAGTAGCATCCTCCTTCCTCCATCCACCAGGAAGAGGAGTATCAATAGGCTTGTAGCCATGCATGTTGAACTTCTACAGTATCTCCCGAGCATACTTTCCTTGAGACACAAACAATCCATCACTGCGCTGCCAAATTTCCAATCTCAGGAAATAATGAAGGAGGCCCAAGTCCTTCATCTCAAACTCCTTTGCAAGATCAACCTTGCATGAGTGTATCAACAGTTCATCACCTATCAAAATCAAATCATCTACATAAAGTAAAATGATCAGCAACTTACCCTCCACCACAATCTGGTATAGGTTTGGATCCGCCTCACTCTTGGAGAATCCAAGTCCAGTGAAATAACTGTCTATCCATGTGTACCAATCACGAGGTGCTTGTTTCAACCCATACAACGCTCTTTTGAGCCTGCACACATGCGACTCGCTGTTGAAGATCTCGAAACCTTCGGGCTGCTCTATGTACACCTCTTCCTCAATCACCCCGTTGAGGAACACAATCTTCAAATCCATCTGATGAATGTGCCACCCCATCTGCGCTGAGAGAGAAAGAATCGTCCGTATGGAAGAATACCTTGCGACAGGTGCAAAGGTTTCCTCATAATCGATCCCCTCAATCTATGAGAAGCCTCGGGCAACAAATCTTGCCTTGTACTTCTCCACACTCCCGTCAGCTACTTGCTTCACTTTGTAGATCCATCTCGAACCCACCGCTGATTTCCCTTCCGGCCTTGGGACAATCTCCCATGCCCTGTTTCTGACAATCGAATCATACTCTTCCACCATGGCATCTACCCATGTGGGATCCTCCATAGCTTCCTCGAAAGAGGATGGCTCTGTCACAATACACTTGCTCATAAGAGCCATGTATCCAGTATACCAGACAGGTGACTGTCTCTGTCTGCGCTGTGATGTAGGTGCTCCTACAATCCTCTCTGCATCTTGAGCCAGTCGCTCAGCTTCTGTAGTGTGCTTCTACCCTCTGATGGTTGGCGCTGCATGAGTGGTCTCTTCCACTCCAAGAACCTCCTCTTGTGGCTGATCCACATCCTAAGGCTCATCCTTAGGAACTAATAGCTCCTCATCTACATGCAAGTGTGGCTCCCTCTCAAGCAAACACTTCATGGCTTTCTCCTCATGAAATTTGATATCCCATCGCACAACAGTGTTGCGACTGTCTGGCAAATATACACGATAGTTGTGGGGTGTACCAGTGTACCCCACAAATATCCCAACCTCTGCAGTCAGCTCCAGCTTCTTCCTGGAATCCTTCGTCACATGAATGTAAACAGGTGAACCAGAAATCCTCAAATGGGAAATATTAGGCTTCTTACCAGAAAACGCCTCCTCGGGTGTACTCATGCCAAGTATCCTGTGAGGACAACAGTTTTGCACATAAACCGCAGTATTGCATGCCTCAGCCCACAAGTGTATGGGAAGGCCTTGATCATGCAACATCACCTGTGCAGCACCCACGATCGTTCTGTTCTTTCGCTCTGCAACCCCATTCTGCTGTGGGTTATGAGGTGCTATGAGCTCTCTTCGAATTCCTTCTGCGCTGCAAAAGTCCTTGAATTCGCCAGAGATGAATTCACCACCATTGTCTCTCCTAAGAATCTTCACCTGCTGTTAGGGTCCCGTGATTTGGCTGATTGGCAAGCCAAATGATGGTGTAACATCACACCAATCTTTGGAGCCCAAGGACCTAGCCTTCCTGGACTCAGAGAGGGCTCTCTCTATTTGTGTAAGGGATATCTGTGTGTTTGCTTATTGTGTTCTGATTTTAGGCTAGTTATGAAGTAGGTTTTTTGGTTTTGGTTTTTAGGTTGTGAGGGATGAAACTGATCAAAGATATAAGATAGGTAAAAAGATGTCAGATCAACTGGGCTATGGGGTCGAAAAGGTCAAGAAAGCTATCAGATGGTGATACACGCTGTTGAAGGGCCGATTTGATTCGAGGTAGAAAGGATCTTTAGAAAAAATGGAATAAAATGGACATCAAGTTTGGGAACAAAAAAGAATTTCAAGTATAACTAGTTTAATAGTTGACATAAACATGGTAGGGAAAACCATTAATCATGAGAAATGTAACTATAAACTAATCAGTACATAGAAATAAACATTCAAGCCATGCATAGAGATATATAACTCTCTAACTTTGGGAAATGGCTATCAGACTTTGGGGAAATACACTTAAGACAGACAAACAACTCAAAATACTATGCCAGAATTCCTAAACACAGTACTTCAAGTTATTGGGCACTTTGAAAACAAGATTGCATAGTCTTAGGAAAAGGGCAAGATCAGAACAAGACCTCCTTGGTTCAACAAATGACAATCCAATCAGTCAAAGAGAAATTTCATGGATGGAGCTATGGCTAGCCATGAGTAAGCAGGGCATACCATAAATCATACTTAGCATGCATAAAACCATGAATGAAACAAGCAACAATATCCTTGAGTTATTAAAGAGCAATCAAGAATTCTTTAATATGACTAAGAATGAAGAAAACATGGAAGCTATGAAGAAACAGGAAATTTGAGGTGCCTCCAAGGGCATGTCTCAAATTTTTTCTCTACTTTTCTATAGCAAGCAAGAAACATGGATTTATGAATGAAAACTAGGAAACAAAACAAAGAGAGAGACACTATACCATTCTACCAAGTCATGGAATCCAACAACAATCCTCTTTCATCATCCAAGAACATCCAAGAGACTATCCAAAAGCATGAGACAAGTATTTCTTCCAAGGCTTATATAACCATATATTGCTTCTATCATCAAGTTCAGCCTTGCTTACAATGAAAGCCTTTGGAATATATAGGCTCAAGTGAGGAAAACCTCTTAGTTCAATTTTCACTCTCATTGGCCTATCTAAAATATTTAATCTTGTCCTTGAGGCTTTACAAAGCCCAAGGCACAAAATATCTCATAAAATATCTAAAAAATGCTAAAAGAGGGAAATAAATTGAATTTTCATAACTTCTCATGTGCAAAAATAGCTAAACGCACATGAGGAAAAAACAGTTTTTAAAGGTTCAATTTTTACAAAAATATTCAAAAAATACATCAGCAAAATGTCCCCTGACTTGCTGGAAACTTTTGGCAGACTTCCTGATGTCGAAACGAGGTTCATGATAGCTCGTTGGAAAGCTCTGAGTGTCTAATTTCCGAAACAACTTGAATTTTCCCAATCTAATTCTTGGAAGTCCTCCAAAAATAGGCATGTGTGTAAAAAACCAGAAAATAAGCTTTGCTGATAGACCGGGTAGAGTGTAGAAAAAGCGGGCATTTTTCGCCATTTCGGAGGATAAAATGATCTTCAAATGTTATGAAAATCACTTAGTGTGTGCTCCTGAAATTATGGCATCCAATGATACCATTCTCCTCTGATGATTCTCCAAACTGAAATGGCGAAGCCCATGAGTTTTGGCCAAAAACCCAAAAATGCCAAAAAACCAAAATATGTCAAATTTTGCCCAAAATTGGTGAGTATGACCCTCAAGGGTTCTCAGCAACATGTTGTGAAACATAAGCCAAAATCTGAAGTCTTGATTTGTCTTTCCTCACTTTCTATGCCGGGCGCTTCCCTTTAGCCTCCTTGAGATTTTCTTGAGCAGCCTTCAATTTGCGCTGGGAAAACTGATTTAACTTTTTATAATGCCCCATCATTCTCCTTTGAAGGTCTAAATCCCTGTTTTCCTTCTCCAATTTCTTCTCCAAGTGGTCATTGACTCTCTCAAGCCATGCCTCCCTATTGTTCTCTATCTCCTGTTCGAACAATGCAGTGAGAGGGGTAGATTGGAGAAGGGCATTTTCCTCTTCTTTTTGCTTCTCAAGGGCCTTTTTAAGCCCCATGGTTCTTGGCCTCTTTCGCCTAGGTTGATCTTCACCTTCACTTTCATCGAGCTCACCCATGAGTTCTTCCAACCTTGCTTGGGCTTTGGAGGCATCCTTCTTGTACTTGGTCGCCCGTGTCTCATAAACAACCATATGGACACTCATTTACCTATTTTGGATTTGCAAAAATTGATTGAAATTCCTAGCTTTATGAAGATCATCCTTCAAAGCATCAATTTGGCCTTCTCTATGGATTAAGAGGTTTTCTAGAATCCGGGCCTCATTATCACTATCATCGCTTTGGATTGGGATGATGTCGAATGCACTCTCTTTTTCATGACTGCCTTCTTCCTTACCCTTCCCTTTGCTTTGGGTGGCTATTCTAGTGCTCTTCCTCCTAGGAAAATCAATCATGGGCTTCTTTAGCAATTTCCCTTTACTTCAGAGGGCCCTTGTCACATTTGGAGTGACAACCTTAGGCACTCTCTTCTTTGTTGTCCGGTGCTTGGCCTTTTTAGGAGAAGAGGGCATGGCCCTTTTACCTTTGTCACCTTGCTTCTCTTCTGTTTGAGTTTGTTGTTCTTTTTGAGGAGGCTGTTGTGTATTATCTTTTGGCTGCCCTTGCTCATCACTATCATGCTGCTCCTGTTCGGCACTATCATGCTGCCCCTGTTTAGTCTCTTTTGGCTGCCCCTGTTCATCATGATGTTGTTTTTGTGTGTCCTCTTTTGACTGTCCTTGCTCATCACTTTCATGCTGCCCTTGCTACTCTATCTCACCCTCACTGTGTTGTTGTTCCTCATCACTGCGATGTTGCAGTGTGTCATCATAAGGCTGTTGTTCACCCTCATCATGAGTTTGCGATTCACCCTCATCATGAGTCTGTTGTTCAACACTTTCTTCCTCCTGCTCATGTCCTTCTTCCTCTTGCTGGTCACTTTCTTCACCTTCTTCATGTTCCTTTGTTTGTTCTGTAGTAAACTTGAGCTTTTTAGGAGTAGGTCTGCTAGAAGAAGGCGAGGGATGATGAGTAGGAGGTGGAGGGGATGTATGGACTGGAGGGATAGTGGAGAAATCCGGATGAGTGATGAAAACATCCCAAGAGACCTCTCTCTTTTCAAGCTGATGAAGGATGATGATTTTGATGAGAGAGTGATGGAAGAGACAGGCTACTTGCTGTGAAGGAGGCTTCTTTTGGATAGGGAGGCCATTTTCTCAATGCTCTTGTGTAAGAATAAAGGATGATTTAGCAATCTGGACCTAGTGAAATGCATGAGCAGTAGAATGTGATATGCATAAATTCGGGAGAATCTTCCCTCAAAAGTGAATTACTTCATGATAATCTTCATAAGAGGGGCATAGCTGGCTAAAAGATATGAGAAAGGGAAAATAGAAGGACATGATTCTCTGTGCTTAGGCTTTAGGAAGGGCTTGTAATCATCTGAGTCCAAATGGCTTTGTTTAAACCATTTCTCACCAATATAGGGGATTTTAGTGGCCTTGGAGATGGATCTTGGGGAGAACTTGAAGTCAAGACCTGCCAACTTGAAATGCTTGTCTCGAAACCTCAAAGTGCAAAGATGTGTCAAAGGAGAGAAACTCTTCACCTCTTGCACCCTTTGACAAAAATCTAAACACCTGACCTCATGGAAATTGAACAAGACTGATGGGTGTGCATTCACTTCTTCAATGGAAATAGGTTCATATCTCTTATGCAATCCACTCCTACTATCCTGCCTAGGAGGCATCTTGTTATGGATGCTCTCTGCAAAACCAAACTGCCTCAAGAAGGATTTCAAGAATGTTTTTTCAAAGAAAACTTTGTCTTCTTTTTAAATCATTGTTTTGATCAAGGAAAATTTGTTTCAAATGCTGTGTGAGATGCTTCTGTGATATTAGGTCTCTGTTCCTCCCAAAACACTGCCCTTTCTCTTTGTATGCCAATCAACAAACAATTTTAAAAATAAGTACATAGTCAACAAAAGATACACACAGTCAAAGGGTCACTGTGTTTGGGTAAAGTCAAAGGGCTCTTGGTGTTTTGGTGACAACAAGACAGCCTTGTAGCAGAAAAAAAGAAAAAAATCCTCACAATCAACACACCCTCCTTGTACTTCACCGTTTCTCACACCCAGTTTTGACAAAAACACCTTTGAATTGAAATGGTAGCTCTACTCACTAAAGTCTTTTTTATGGACAAAAAGGCAGCATTGAATTTGCTCTTCACCACACAGAGACTTTTGAAAATGACAAAGCAATTTATGTATGATCTCTGTAGTTAAAATAGGCTCACTGTTTCACTTTTCAAATACTGTGTTTCTCCCTTTAAACACTGCCTCCTCCTAACAATGTTTCCACCATACACTGAGCTGACCAAGGTTTACTTTGCCCTATCATAGTTAGGGTAATTTCAACAATTTGCCAAACCTCTACTGCTGTGTATATCTTGACTAGCTGGTTTGTGCCTTTAGCACTGTGTTGAGGGCAGTTTTAAGGCCCTTTGATATCAATAAAAACCCACCATTTTTACTGTTTTCACCTTGAGCAATCATAAACCATAGCAAATATTAAGTTTTGAACTAAAAGATCAACCCTCCTTACCATTGTTTTCACCACTCTATTTGCTGACAGAGGTCATGGTTGTATCTCAGTCTTTGGGGGCAGCTCTAGGTTCTTTGGAACTAATGAATCATTTCACTAACCTTCCACTGTGAAAAACTTTTAAAATATTCACTCAAATTACCTTGATTTACACTATGACTTTCACTGTCTCAAACACCATCTAGCAGTTTGAAATTTGTAAGGGGGCAAAACAAAATACCTTGAAAAATGATGGCAGCCATTGTTTGTGGGGTTTGAGCAGCTTTCACAACTTTTGGAGGCGTTTTGGAACATTAACATATGTGTGGCACGTTGATAAGGGAAAGCACCACACAATAGCAATGGTGTTGGGTCGGCCTTCGGGAAATTGCGACTACACCTACAGGTGTGTCGCGCAACCACTGAACCCCTTTGTAAAAAGTCTTCTGAACGTGCCGCGCAACTCTACAGGCGCACCGCGCAGTCAATAAGCCTGAAATTTTCTGTGAATTTTCTCGAACACCTCTTCTTCGGTCTTGTGAACAGCAAGAGGAGTGTTGTTTGCACTTTGGAATTTCAAAATAGATTTGCAATGGTCTTTAACTTCCTTTGAAAGTGAAAAATCCAAAGTACCTTTGAGTTTGACTTGTGAGGGTTTTGAAAGCTTCTCTTTTAAACCAATGCCTCTATTTATTTGAAAACACAACCACAGGGATTTTGAACGGTCTACAAGGGGCCCATACTCTAAATAATTTTGGAAAACGGTTGCGCATGCTATTTTAACAGCTTTAATAGATATGAACCTATCTACTTATAAGAAAAACATTCAAGGGCCCACTCCTTTCACTGTTTTCTTATAAAAGGGGGAAACATGTCTTTCCTCTGCTTTCATTTGCTTGTTAGAGGGAAACCTAGATTAAAACCACATAGTGACAGTAGATGCATTCTCCAAAGGGATTTTCTCTTTGATTGTGAGGTGAAAACCAATTGTACTAACCTGAGCTTTACTATTATCTATCCACTGTCCAGAATGAACAGGCCTTCATTCGTAACAGTGGCATGCTTTATTTGTTTTGAGTGTGTTTCCTGACCTTGAAATACATACCATAATCCTTCTTGCACCTTTATGAACATAGGTGCTTAGTTGTAATGCCTCTTTGGGAAATCTGAGCTCAAATTTCCTTCTGTCCACTATGATGTGTATTTGAAAGGAAATTTTTCATGAACAGGAAAAGCAGGACCTTTTGAAAAACAAATATCATTCTTTGGCTTGTGTCCAACCCAGATGATTTCAATATTCTTTTAAACTCTATTTTGTTTAAAGGAACAAAGACTAAATGTTAAGCCTGTTTATCAAGCAGATGAGCTTTTTGTAGTTTTTTAAGGAAATCACACCCCTTAGCAAAGTTTGTACACTTCTTGGCTCTAGACTATCTTGAAAGAAAACTCTGATAGGAGATAAGCCAGCCTTTTTTATAGTTATAGTATTCATGCTTTCCCTTTGTTTTTGACATGATTTCCCTGCTTAGAAGCTTTCAATTGTCTTCTGCTACTTTTACCATTTGTCTCTCAGTCAGTGAAAACCCTAGAATCAGTCACTGCTTCTGGCCCTCTGCTTATAGATGAAGGAGGCCTATTTTGACAAATGCTTGGTTTCTTTTCAAACTCTGCCTCAACCAAATGAAGGATGTTTGATGAATCATACTGATAGTGGCTTCTCTTATACATGATGGTAGAAGTTAGTTTAAGCCCAAGACTATTTGACTCTTTTGGCTATTTGTTTAACAATCTTTCTTCAATGATGATGAACCTATTAGCTTCACATTGTAACTCAAATAACAATGAACCCATGCAAATTATTTTTAAAGCCCATTGCTTTGCCTCTGCCTTTAATCATCATTTTACTTCAGAAACCCTTAGTTGTTATCTTACTGTAACCAAAGTTTGTCTTTACAGTCAGTGAGAAACTTAAAAACAGACTTTACTTTTAGCCCTCTACTTATAGATGAAGGAGGCGCTCTTAGTCCTCAACCCTCTACTTCTGAAATGAAGGAGGTTCTTCAGTCTTCAAACCCTATGCTTATAGATGAAGGAGGTTTTTCAGTCATGTCATATCATCAGCCATTTGACAGTGTTATTTTTCCTTTCACTGTCCTTTTAGGCTTTGACTGTGATCGCAAGAGCTTAATGAAAAACTCTCTGCTCTGTAGCTGCATCCCAGGCTCAAGATCACATTGAGAAGCAACTGTCTTCTCATTTGGAGCCAAATATTGTCTTTTCGGGATGATGGTATGCCTCTATCCTTGAAAGATCCATTAAAACACCGTAAAAACACCTAAAATAAGTTTGACCTATGGTACATGTATTATTTAGACTTCAGGTGTATTAGTGGCACAACCTAGGGTTGTAACCAACTTTATTTGCAGAATGGGAGGTCTGTTATGACTTGTTTGTAGCAGATGGAAGTTCTTTGGCTTTAGGATAGTTTTCCAAGAGAGAAATGCCTAAATCGCCACTTCCTAACTTAGGGGAGACTTCTTTGGACAAATTTGGATTGTTTCTTTGGAGTTGATGGGAAAACTAGTATGGCTGAGGCTAGATAGGACTTGATAATGAGGTTTCATCTCATCATGGGTGAACTGGAAGGTAAGAGGGAAAAAAAATTTTATGGGTGTTTTCCAACTGGAAAATTTGACAATTTTTTAGATCAACTGCTAGAAAACTTGGCTGTTACAACTTGTCATCACCAACAAGTGAAAAATAATGATGACTAACACCTTATTCCCCGATTCTTTCTCAACCAGTGCCTTGAACTCACAGAAATTTGAGTATGTCTCGCTCTTCTTCTGCATGAAGAAGATCCAGCACTTATGAGAAAAATCATCAACAAATATCACATAGTACCTGTGCTTTGCTGTTGAAGCTACCGAGAAAGGTCCACACACGTCCGTGTGAATTCTCTCAAGGATCATCGTGGCGTCGAATATCCTTCTCGTGAAAGGTGGATTTCACAAATTTTCCCAAAGTACATCCCTTGCACTGATCTGACTGCGCAAGTGTACCTTTGGGAAGCCCGGTAGAAATCTGCTGCAAAATTTTCAAAGCTCCATGGTGAAGGTGGCCCAATCTCCTGTTCCACAGCTCGCCATCATCCTGGCTCACCACTCCTTCTGCCTTGCCTGCCATTGCTGCACAGCCATCTACCTGCAACTGATAAAGGTTCTTAACTCGAACCCATATCCTCCGAGTTTCACCAGTTGCCTTACTGCGCAGGAAAGCCTTTCCCTCGCTAAAGACAACATCATATCCCTTGTCTTCTAACATCGCCACAGAGATAATATTCTTCTTCAATCCTGGAACATGCATCACTTCCTTCAATACGAAGGGTTTACCAGACTCCCTCTCAAAGGAAATGGTACCGATACCGGTCGCACTGTATCTACCATCATCGCCCATCTCGATGTGCACTCCAAGATCTTTCTCATCCAGATCAGTAAAAAAATCTTTGTCTCCGATCATATGAAAAGACGCACGACTGTCAAGAAACCACACTGAACTCATCACACTTGAGACCAAGCATGCGATCAGCGAAAAATCCAGCTCAAACTGCGAGGCTAAGGCCTCTCCAGTTGTAGATCTAGCAGACTGCTTATTTTTCTTCTTCTGTGAACAATTGGTGGCGTAATGTCCATGTTGGTGACAGTGAAAGCACTTCACCTTGGACATGTCCTACTTCTTGCCTTTCGCACCGGATTGAGAAGCATTCTTCTTGCTCTTCCCCTTCCTTGCTTTGGCAGCCAAAGCACAATTTTCTTCATCTGAGTTCTTTGATGAAGATCTATCCCTGGTACTTCGCCTTATCTCCTCTTGCACAATATCCAACCACAGTCGCTCCCATCTTGGCAATTTCTCCCGACCATTGATAGAGTCCTGATAGGAATTCCAACTCTTCGGAAGCCCAAGGAGACCCAAGCTCACCAAGTCCTTGTCATCAATAGTAACCCCCACACTTCCTAGCTCATCCCTGCATTGGATTAACTTCGTGAGGTACTTGGGCATACTGTCTCCTTTCTCCATTTTTATGTTCTTGAGTTTATCCTTGAGCACCAACTTCCTTTGGCCGCTCTTGCTTTGAAATAAATCTGTCAAAGCTTTCCACATCAAGAATGGAGAAGTTTTACCATGAAGGCTAGACACTATGTGATCCTTCACACCTTCCAACAGAATCCTTTGACACTTTGCTGTCTTCTTTTGCCATGCGTCAAGTACGGAAACATCACTAGAAGTAGGTTTTGGAATTTCTACATCTATGAACTCCTTTAACCCATTGTCATCCAGCACTGCCTCCATCCTGTCCTTCCATGCAATATAATTTGAGTTTCCCTCAAGGGCATACTCCAATCGCAATCCGTTGAAAGACATCTCAACTTCGACACCAAGAAAACACTACTGCAAATTCGAATTCGACCAGCTCAAAACTCAACCGCTTCAATGTTTTACAATTGCTCCAATAATCAATATCGCTCTGATACCATGTAGAAATTTGAATAACTGATATGTTATCCACCAAGATTCTCCTGATCACACACTATTTTAACTTCATGCACAATACAAAATCTCTTCTACCATTGATCATTAATTGCGGAAATAAAAAACAATTGCATGCGCACATTAAAACCATAAACAATCACACATATGAACACAATATTTTATGGGAAAGCTTAAAGCTGAAAACCCCCAACTATCTGTATATTATATGTCATAGAGATCATGTAAAAATCATCATACAAAGCTCCTCACAAGCTCTCAGTACAATCTCCAATTGCTACACACTAATCAAGCTAGATCTAGCAAATCACATGCTCCAATCTCTGCCACCTGATAGCTTGCCTCTACTACGCAATCACTAATGAAGAATGGCTCTTAATTAAATTTGAACCACTTGGCTTGTACTGCGCAATCCTCAGGCATCTCCAATCACTAGTTGTTGCAAATCATGCAACAGTATAGTCACAACTGATAGTCACACTGCTCTTTCACCTACCTCTTCACTGGTCTCCACTGAAACTGTCCATGCACTAAAGTTAACTGATGTATTATTTAGTTGATTAATGAGTTTATAATTAGTGAAATAATTAATAATTAATTCACACCACTCTCACTAGTGTATCAATCAATTAGACTAGATACAACTAGCTCAACTATGTTTAACTCAGTTAAACTGAACACAACTCCATTAACTTCCTCAATCAACTCCACCAAACTCTCTCACATGAGTTCTAACTGAATTATCCATGCAATAGCTCCACTTGACCCTTAGGAATAACGTAATTCCTTCTGTCAGCTCCTGTGCCACATCTGTGCACTTAACTGAAGTGCTCCAAGAGAATAAGATAATGTTTATAGTCCAAATATTATTTAAGAGCTAATAATATTCGACATATCTATTTTTAGACTGGCAATCTAAAAATAGAATCCGCCCAATATGTCTAAAAATATAAGTCCATCTATTTTCCAACTTGACCAACCATCCACAAATAGCATCCTGCAACTCATAGAATATGATCGACATGTCTAAAAATAGACATAGTCTAAAAATAGACTTTGCGCCAAAAATAGCCTATGGGCCCACTTAGTGAAGGCGAATTCTTTTCACTAAGCTCATCATCTTGTTGCAATCTCAACATAAAAAGAGTCCTGTGACACTACAACATTTAGCTAACCTTTGGTACTCCTTTTTTTTGGGTTATATCTTTTGGTCAATGATGTTTTCACAAAAAATATGATCCTTCCGTAAGGAGAGTTTTTTGTTGAACCAATATACTTGTGCCTATTTTGTAAACCTTACACCCATACTCGATTCTTTATGTTTCAGTATTTTCACGCTTATCCAATCAAGTAGAATAGGAAAAGGGGAAAAATATAAACGATAAAACCTAAATTAGAGGTCTTTATTTGCTTCTCTGAAGGAATAACCTCTTCTTCTCTCAATAACTCAGGATCCCTATTATGCTGATAAAATGAATAAGTTCCTATGCATAGTCCTATTTAAATAAATAAATAAAGGTGAAAGAAGAGAAAGTCTTCCTCAGCAGAGAGGTGAAGCAAGTAACTATGTCACGATACTGACCAGGCTCGATGGAAATAGAGAAATTTTTATGTTACTTTAGTGGCTCCACTGAGGTACTATTGAGGCCTGCTAGCAGTGAAGGAACACCAGAGATGAAAAACTATAATTTGAATATCCAAAACTCACAAACTATACTACCCTTTACTAATTTGAAACATTGTGATATTGTTGATCTTATGTTTGTGTTCAACCGAGAAGGGACATATGGTATTATGTTTATTCATGGGATAAATGGGGAAACCTAAGTGATCTACAAAGTGAATTAATACTTCCTAAAGAACTAGACCCTGCCCAAAAGAATCAACTAAGACATAGAAGCTGGAATCCTACTAGTGTGTCGCCAAGTGTTTTCGTTGCTACAACACCCTCTAAAATTTTGGCCTACATTAAAATTTTGGAGCCTACCTTGACCTTGCATACTATCATCACAAGCATTAGGACTTAATGCATATGTTTTCTCTAAGTGTTTTTGTCCCATTTGAAAAGAAATAAAAGTGTCATATTTTAGCATGTGTAGTGTTGCACGTTTCCAAAAAGCTAATTCCAGTGGTTTTAAGAGGTAATATTTGTGTAAATGATTGTTTCTTACCTTGTAAATATGTGTCACACTTATTTCCAAAGTTTCAAGCATTGTCTCACAAGTGTCGTTATAGTCGTCACAAAGTGTATTTTTGGTGTCGTACTTGTCGTGAATTGTCGCAAATTTGTTGCACCAAGGGAAGTATGTTTTTCATTTGTTATGGGTGATCTATGTTGTGTCAACAATTTTTCTAAGTGTGTGAACACAATCAAGTCTTTTCACTGTTCACGTCAAGTCACTACATGAATCCCACACTTAGTCAAATTTGGAAAGCTTCCCCATCGAGCAACCTAGCCTCATCCAACCATCCTGAATTGTGCATTGCATAGTCTCAGCCCTAAAGCTACAACCCTTCCTCTTGGAATGGTGTAATGCATAGTTCCTACCTCCCAGGACAATGCACTATGAAAACACAATGCTCAAGCTCAGCTTATGACCGCCAAAACTGCACAATTTATCTCTCCTTCCGAGTATGAACTACTCATTGCATAGTCTCAATCTTGAGGCCTCAACCATGAGCTACTGAACTATGAAATTGCACAATCACCTGACCTCCTCTACTTTCTAGAACTGTGGAGTGGAAAAAATTAGTGCTCAAACCCTCAACCTGGCTCCCTGAGCTCCCCAACTGCGCGATCTTCTTCCTGCATAATCCAACTTGAACTGTGCATTGCAGAGTCTCAAGGCTCAAGCCTAACCCTTTCCTACCTTATCTACACAATTTCACAGTCACTGAGCCTCTCCCTCAACCCACCACCTAGTTTTGGCTCAGTTAGTGGATCATCTTGCAATATCTTAGACTAGGATTTTATTGGAGTAATGTCACCTTGTCATGAGTGAATTTCAGATGCAGGTACTCTATCATGCTATGGAAATATGATGAATAAGGATATGGAGAAGGAAGACATGCTATGAGACACCTATGTAGTTGAAGATTCAGGTTGATTGATTAGGAGAAAGAAAAGGGATATAAGTTTGCGACCACAACTCAAGACATGATAACATTGAAGACTCTTAATCTCTAAGTCATATGGAGGTGGAAAATAGCTCATTCTTAAGAAGGCACACAAAAACAACAACAAATAATGGCTTGAAATTTCCATGTCATCATGCAGCCCATGTTGTCAGTGTCATTTCATGTCATTTGATGAGTCATCATACGCCACATCATTTTTGTGGATTATGTAAATTCTTATTCAAAAATGTATTGTAAAGAGGAAGTCTAAAGGACATGTACAAAATATGAAGAGTCATATAATTTCAAACAGTTATGAGGATAGTCAACGAGTCACAAGGGAGGTGAAGGATCACCCCATTGGTTATATATACACCTTCATTGTACAAGCAATGGAATTTTCACCTTGGCTCCTCCCACAAGGCATCAAAGAGAAAAGCTAGTTCTTTTGGGGAGAAAGTAGTGACTCCAACACTGCATTATTGGAGCAAGTGGTGTTCATTGTATACGTGTTTCTTGGGACTTTAACTTAATATATTGAGCCTAATGGGTAACATTTTCTTCATGCATTTATTATGAATATTTGTAAGAATGTTATTTGAATGTTTTTCATTCATGTTTTTTTTCACCTGTACTAAAGTAGTTGAACTATTTCGGTTATTTTAGTCCTTATCATATTGAGAAAGTGTTGTAATGGTTCAATGGTCGTCATATATTTGTGGACTATTCTGTTGGATGTTAGACAAACATTTCTAGTTTGTGTGTGTCTATACTAGGGTGGTACTATTACATCTCTCTTAGAGGCTCAGTTTCTTTTCCCTCCGTAGTGGAAGATCCTCGACACACCTACAATTGAACACTCACCGGGCACATTGATTTCTTTTTGAAGGCACATATGTCATCCTATCTCTTGTTGATAGTTGGAGCCATGGAAAACCAAACAGGAGAAATCCTACTCGGAACAGAGAGAGATCTTGTGTTATAGGTTACTATGTCTAAGCCCACTGAGCAAGAGAAAGCATCCACCCATGAGAATTTAAGCTCTGAAGTGGAGGAAGTGAAGGAGAAAGCCAAAAAAGAATCACAAACATTGGAATCACTATTGGTTTCTGATGAGCGTGACTTTGTGATCAAGCATGGAGGTGCCAAGGTGAGTTACTGAGATCTGGTTATTGCCTTCCATGTTCTTATTATACGTTTAATGTATTCTCACCATAGAAATAAGTTCTATTCCTTGATAACACATGGGAGTTATATAAGTTTAAATTACTTTGAATTGGTGAATTCATTCAAATAAGTATAAAATGTTTCAATTATAGTTTGGTGGTTGTGGTTAAACTGTTAGTTGGTTTGGAAGTTTGGTTCTAGTAGGTCTTGCTATTACCATTTATTTTTGGTAAGTTTAATCTTCTAATCTCTAGCAAGCCTATGTACATCTGAAAACTGCTAGGTTTAAGAATATTTCTTAAGATGAAAAAAAATACTTTATATATGTCTGGATATGAATTTCGATTTGGGTTGTCTTCATGGCTGAGGGATTATTTGTTGGAGGAATCAAAATATAAGATCATTTAACTAGAGGCTACAAAAATGAGAATTCTTGAAGAAAAGGAGGAGATTTGGAGGAAAAATAGTAGAGTCATATGGCTAAAGACTAGTGAGGAAAACACAGTTTTTTCAATAGTTCGCTAAGGGACTCCAAGCACACAAAATTATATGGGTTTTGGATGATTTGGAAGGTGGAATAGCTTCAGCATTTGAAGACATCGCAAAGTTGGGAAAAAACTTCTTAAGTAACCTGTACAATGGCCCTCCTAAGGTGACCATTGTTGATGTAATGTTATTGGCTCGATCTCTCCCTAGGTTGTCTAAAGTTGAAGACAACCAATGGTTAATGGAACCAGTGAATGATGTCATATTAAAAAGGTCATCCACACTTTTTAGAAGGATACGATTCGTGGTCATAATGTTTGCTCTGTGGAATTCATTATACAGATTTGTGATATTTTAGGGGCCGATCTCTCAAGGGTGGTTGAATACTATCAATAATATGGTAGGATGCTTGATTCTTTTAACTCTACCTTTATTTCCCTCATTCCCAAATTAGATAATCCACACTTGTTTGATGACTTCATGCCTATATCACTATGAAACTACATTTACAAAGTCATAACAAAAATCATAGACAATAAGATAAAGAGATTGTGTCCAAAAATTTATCCAAGGAACAATTCACCTTTGTGGAAGGATTGACAGATTGTGAGGTAATAGGGGTTGCTCAAGAAGGGATTTACAGTTTAACATCAAAGTGAAATCAAAGGACTAAAAATTAAAATTGACCTTTCCAAATGATATGATGTAGTTAGTTGGATATTTATCATATTGGTAATGACCCATATCGACTTTGAAGTACCTCTTGTAAACAAGGTTATGAGTTGCACAACCACGGTATCATTTGAAATACTTATTAATGGGTTTAATTTAACTTTTTTTTTCCATTCTCATCAATGATTGTGATAGGAATACCCTTGATCCCCCTTATTATTTTTGCCGGTGGTTGAGGGATTTAGTAGGTTGTTAAGGGAAGAAAAAAGGACGTGTGACTTAAGGGGTGTTACAATAGTTGATGATATGACCATCACTCACCTATTTTTCATGGATCATATTTTTTTATTTTGTAATGAATCAACATGTAATATAGATAGCAACCATCAAAGAGGTCCTATCACTTTTTGAGAAAGCTACAGGCATGCGGGTAAATTTTCATACATCTATTCTCTCCCAACTCGGCCTATCCAAGGATGAGTTGAAAAAAGCTCATAATATTTTTGCTTTTCATTGTAATAAT
The DNA here is from genome assembly GCA_034641835.2 of Pinus albicaulis. NCBI lineage: Eukaryota > Viridiplantae > Streptophyta > Pinopsida > Pinales > Pinaceae > Pinus > Pinus albicaulis. The sequence continues at coordinate 152,411,104 of CM076584.1, forward strand.
TTTGATGAAGGCTTAAAGTATTTAGGGTTCCAGTTGAAACCCATTGACTATAGAGAGGCTAAATGGAATTAGCTAACTGGAAATATTTATAAGAGATTAAAGGTATAGAGTTTCATATGGTTTTTTATAGCTAGCGGATTGGTTCTCATAAAATCTATCTTGGAAGCTATTCTAGTATTATGTATGTCCTTATCCTTGATCCAAAAAGGATTTTTGAACACTATCTGCAAGATATACTGTCGGTTTTTATTGCCCGGGTCAAAAGGTGGTCAGGTCTTCACTTGTGTTAAATTAGACAAGATTTTCTTTCCGAATATATGTGGTGGGTGTGGCCTTAAAAACCTTCCCCTCTTTGGAAAGGCACTGGCTGTGAAAGCTAGATAGATAATTATATCCACTGATAGTGTATGGACAACTACTGTATGCAGAAAGTATATCCATGCTTGCTCACTTGAAGAATATATTCGCTCTTTGAATAGGAAGAGGCGAAAAGTTTCGGTAATATGGAAATATTTCTTATCCTCATTTTCAATTGTTGAAGAGGGCTTGGCTTTTAAATTTAGGAATGGTGAGAAGGTTAGGATCAATATTGATCCTTGGGTGGGATGTCGAGAAAACTTTCGTTTTCCTCATGAGTTGGTAAATTTTATAAATGCATATGGAATGATTACTTTAAACTAAGTGGTCGATAATGCATATACATCTATCTGGGCTCAGGGATGGGCAGATTCTAACCAACTTAACCTACCAATTGACCACTTTGAAAAATGGAAAAATTATATTTTTATCTCAATGTTGCCCATGTTCCTCTTAGAGATAGGGAAGATTCTTTATGTTGGGTGCATTCATCGTTTTGGGAATATTCGCCAAAATTAGGATAAATGCTTATTATTGATGACAAGATACTGGGGGAGTTGGCCTAGTGGTGGAGAAAATTATTAAAACTTTGTTGCGTAGATAAAGCATGCTTATTTAAGTGGTGCATCTTAGAAAATAAAGTCCCCACGCGCAACAATTTAAAAAAAATATGCATGGCTGGGCCAAATGAGTATGCTCTATGTAAAAATGGTGAGCATACTCTAGATGACCTTTTTCTTTCCTGCCCTTTGACTTTGGGAGTGTGGAAGTCAATAATAAACTACTTGGGAATCATATCAAATTGGCAGGGTGCATATTATAATGCTACATGGAAGCACTAGCGGAAATGAAAAAATCCAAAAAAATAACAAGAGTTTATCTTCACTTATTAGCTGGGGAATTTGGATCTCAAGGAACAACGAAATATTCTAAGACAAGTCCACTACTCTTAACAGAGTTTCCACACATTCCATTGCTATTTCCTCTCTTCTTTCGATTGCTAAGCCTACACTCAATCCTCGTAATATTACCACTGAAATAGTAGACCATTATTTTCCTTTGGAATTCTTTAACGGGCTTATCTAGTTGGGGATGAATGCAGGGGGGATGTCATTGTTTTATACCTTCGAGAAAATCAAATTTTCAAGCTTCAGAATGGGTTGGGTAGAGGCACAAATAAATATTCTATTTTAGTTTCCCACAAGATTCTTCTTTCATTTGCTATTGAGAAGGGATGTCGGAAATTGGATATTTTTGGTGACTTTATGATTTTTATAAATTGGTTTAATGAGACTTCAAGATGTCACATTCACACACTGCACCCAATGTATGTAATTTTTCTTTTTATTTTACATGTATCTTTTGTTGATAACCATATTTTTGTGTACATGATAAGGACCTTTTGTAGACTTGTTTTCTGATTTCTCTCAAATAGTTGTTTAGCCCACTTTTGAATGTACATTAGTGCATATAATTAATGTAATTTTTGTGTTCCATAATGGAAATTATGATTTCTTTCTCTGAAAAAAAAATGGCCAGAGAAAAAAATTTAAAACCATACAACACTATATTTGATTTTGTGACAAATTATTTATATTAAGATTGAGAAAAAAATTAAAATACATATCAATTAAATTGTTAAGTTATCTATTGTGCGGGAATCACCAATAACATTGCCAATTATTTTATTCACTTTACTCTTTAAAGGAACCACCTCTAAAAATTAGAAATTTCAATGTTACTGAAATTATTCATGGCATTAAAAATTTATTTATGTAAATTAACACTCTAAGATGTTATAAGTATAAAATAATGATATGTACTAAAATTTAATAATAACAGGTTTGAAGTTCAATTCCTACCAGTTATGTTTGAAATTATACCTTAAGAAACATTGTATAAAAAATCATAATCTACATTGATTGATGATAAATTAATAGTGTTTAATAGAAAAATTGAATCCTATAATCTTGTTTCGGAAAGAACTAATAAATTGAGATGTGAAGTGGATAAGTTAATTACTTGTTTAGTGATATGGAATCCCATAAATTTTTGTGGGTGGTAACAGCAAGCAAGTTTAAACATTTACAGTTTTACTCTACAAAAAATAATAAGGAAAACATAAATAATGATCAAATGTAACTACTAGTAAGTATATTTATAAAAAGACTAACTTAAATTATGGTAAAAAATAATTAAAGTGAACAATTTTCAAAAAAATTATTTTTAAAATAGTTTTTCTGCAAAGCTTAAAAATAAAAAATCAATATACTAATATCCATAAATCGTGACATGAACATCATGTATGAATATTACAGTTTGTTATTAGGCTTCATAAACTGTTAAAATGCTTTTGCGTACATCATCCATGAACCGAAAGCTTTTGCCCACCAGATTGACCAATCGCTCAGGGTCGGATTAATTATTTTATTTTTATTTACAAATATATTATTATGCAATTTTATACTGTTGGAATGACAGAAGAAGAGTAAAGGTACAAATTACACAAACATTTTATAGAATAATACAAATGAGTTGAGGCTTTTTATTAATTTTCAATCACAATAAATACAATGAACGGGTTTTGAAAGTATTTAGCCTAATTTAATATACATACTTACTTAACTGATTATCTAACTCTACATGCGAGAAATAAATAATTACATATTTTAACCAGTATTTTCCTTTGAAAAATCTTTATCATTAATATCTCTGCGACGGCGAAATTCCATTATCTTCACCGAAGATATAAGCAATCCTATCGTCTATCCAGGATTTACTCACATCAGTATTGAGTATCCTCTCCGGCATAAGAGACGATCTGCAGAGAGGGCACGTTGTCTGACCATGATCGAGCCACTTGTCGAGACAATTCCTGTGAAATACATGATGGCAATTACACAATTCTCTGATTTGCTCCTCTTCCTCCAAGGAGTTCAAGCACACGGCACACATGAGATCATCCCCTATCCACTCACACAATCTCTGTGTAAACTCCCCGAATGTTACAACCGGCAAGTTTTTTCTAAATCGTATCAGCAGAGATTGAAGCTCGAACGGAAGCGGAGTTGATATCAGGGAAATCTGGCCAGGAAGAGCCATCAAGTTCTCGAGAATCGGTTACCCCAGCAAAATGAAGACCCCATTTCATCGCAGTCTTTATATAAGATAACGTGAAAGCTAGGTGAAACAGCAGTGTGGGGATAGCCAGACCGTAGAAGCCTGCAGGGAATCCCATGACCTAAAATGCTTGAAGAAACTCAACCACCTCAAATGCTTGGAGGAAACCCAGTACAAACACTGTAGAGTTTCAAACTCCGACGTATTTCAGTGAAACCTCGCTAATGCTAATATGATGTAATAAGAGAGCAGGTCAAGTGTGAAAGGGTTGAACGTTAACGAAGTTCGTAGAAGATTCTTGGAATTGAAGGAACTCCAGGTCATATATGATGGGTTTCAGTGGAGAAGAGATGATGAAGAGATGGTGGCCCCCACTCCCCAACTGCAACGGATATCCAGGACAGCGTATCCTGCGACGGAAACACAGCCTTTATATATATATATATATAATATCAAAAAAAGATGGTTTCGACGTGGTAAGCAGATCTCCGATCTCCAATATAGCTGGAAAATACCTTTAATTAAAATTATAATATTTTCAATTTTTTTAATGGTTAATAATGTTTATTTTCTCTTCAAAAGGTACAGTTTCAAAATCAGTGAAATAGAGACTGTATATGTGGAATGATATAACCCTCTTATGAGCGTTTCTGGATGTTTTAATCATGATTATAATGGGGAGTGTAATTTTGGACATTTTAAGTCATTAATGGTATCATATAATGAGAATGTAGTAATGTTTTGAAGATTTCAACATTTACCAAGTCATAAATATTTGGTTGCATGCACGGCTTATGAAAATCATATTAAATTTAAATTTAAGAAAATCATATTATATATATAAATAAATAAATCTCTACATTTACCAAGAGACAAATATTTGGTTCCATCCACAAAATGTATATAATATTAATCTCTACATTTACCAAGCCACAAATATTTAATCTCTACATTTACGAAGTCACAAATATTTGGTTCCATGCACACTTGTGAAAATCATGCTAAATTTAAACTTGTGAAAATCATGCTAAATCCAAAAAAATCTAAAATCTAAATCTAAGCACATTGTCGTAGTTGCTTGGACATTATTCAATTAAACCCGTGAACGTGCACGCGGGAGCATCGGTTGGCACACTCGCAATAATTTAGCGTTACAAAACATTCTAAATTGAAATAAACAATTCTTTTATATTAATTTTGGGGTGGCTTTTTAAAAATTTCTCATACTTCGTTGGTTGAAGACATTACGCGTGGCTGCTGGGATAGAAATCATGAGATTGAAAAATTGTCCCAAAACCAACGGTATGCCGCCGTTAAGTTTGGTTTCATTTATTACAAACTACCTCTACAAGTAATTGCAAAGGCCAACTATAGCCTTCTCCATATAATAGCTAGATCACGTTAGAGCGCGGATATGTGTTTTTTCTTCTTAACAACGAAAAATAGAAAATAGTGGGTTTCCTAAAATGAAATATATGAGTAATATTTTTTTAAGTTAATATTAATATTGAAATTGATTTTGATATCTTTTACAATGTTGATGCGAGAAAAGAAGTAGCGATACATGGTATAAAATATGGTGATTAAAAGTTGATGTCGAGAAAAAGAGGTATATCACTACATGGTATAAAATATGGTGATTAAAAGTTGATGTCGAGAAAAAGAGGTATATCACTATTAGGAGAAATTTTTTGTTTTAAAAAATTATTTTTTATTTTAATATTAATTAAATTGTTTTTAAAATAATTTGAGATAAAAATATTTTAAAACAAAATAATTTGAGATAAAAATATTTTAAAACAAAATGTTATGAACATAATTAATATTAAATCATAAAATCAATTAAATTTAAAAAATTTAAAACTTATCAAAAATAAAAGAGATAAACATAATTAATTAATGCTAAATCATAAAATCAATTAAATTAAAAAAAAGTTAAAACTTATCAAAAAAATAATATAGGTAAAAGGACGACAAACTGCACGCCTCGATGAATATGTAATCCTTAACAAAACACTAATCACTAAGAAGACACCACCCTGTAGACTTAATCACCAACAAGCTGCCACCCAATAGCTCGATGAATATGTAATTAGTTGTTAACCCATTGCAAATTTTTTTTAGAGCTTTGGTTCAGAATAACTTTCACTGTAAATGTCACTTTCGTGATGAATTGTTCAACTCGTCCTTCACGGGTTGTGAACGCCGATAGTGACCATTTCAATAGGCCGTCGGGCGTTCTTTCAAAAAGCGGCCAGGATTCAAAATTCGTGGGACGGAAAAAGAGGAGATGAGACACCGAGAAACCATGCTGGCAATCGGAACTGGGCTCCATCTCATGCTCCGTTAATAATTGACGGATTAATGCAGATATCGGCACCGTCCGACCAAGCCAGTCGCTTTCTATTTTCCAACGTTAAGAGCTAACCAGTAGCTCACAATAAAATTTTGGAAAAACCGCATTTGATTAAATTACATAGAGATGGCTACTCTTGTGCGACAAAGAGATTCCGGAATAGATACGTGCCCTATTGTTTAGATGAAAAGCCTGAAAATAAATCCCAGGCCTTCCGAAAGCTACAATTAAAATTATGGTCAAATATATGATGGAGTCGTAGGAATATAATAATAATAATTAATGGAATAGTTTTTAATAATAATTGATGGAGTAGTTTTGAAGTGTTATTCTGTAGAGTTTTTTTGGCTGATAAGAGGGAGGAGGAATGGTCGTGTGTAGTCGGAAAAAGAAAGAGTTTATTGAAGAGAAAAGGAGTTTGCACGTGGGAGCCACATCCGTCAACTGCGCAGAAAACACCTCCAATCACCATATACTACCTACCTTTGATGTTCATGAGAAGTTGTTGAGCAACCACGAAATTAAACATTTATTTTATCTTTATACTAATGCTAGTGTAAGAAGTTGTCTACCTAGGGTATAGAATAGTCTGGACGGCAGGTTTTTGTTAGAATTTGGTTTAGTAAAATTCAAAAAATAAGGTAGTTGCAATGTTTGGAATTTATTTTTGAAAGTGAAAATGGATTCAGCACTATCAAAAACTTTTAAAACACCTAAAATATTGAAGTTTAACAACTGTAAACAAGATTCTCATAAAATCTTTGCCAAATTTTTTCAAAATCTCTAAGAAATTCTAAACCATTCTATTACTTTTTTTACACTACGGCTTAGTGTAATACGTTACGAATATCGTTGTTGAGTACATTACGCGTTGTTGGTTGGATATGACTCAACACGTGAATGTACAAGCGAGGAATATTAATTAGCACATTCACATAATCATTCGGCGATGAAAATCATAAGAAATTGAAATTATGTAAAATCTTTGAAATATTTTTGGTTGAGCAGATTATGCGTGGTTGCTAGGATATTGCTTAATTCAATTATTTGCGCTGTACGAACATCAATGTGCACATGGACATAATTCTTTGGCCTCGCCAATTATAAGAGGTTGAAAAAGAATCAAAAATGGTTTCATTCGTTTAAAAACTATATCTACAAGTAATTGCGCAGGCCACTTATTGTGATCTTAAAGTAGCGTGGTGACCCTATAAATATGGAATATCGTGGGTTTATAAAATCATAATTATGTAATTAGTGTGGTTTATATATATATAAATAAATATAAGTAGAAAATGATATTGATAGGTATATATTAATTATATTTACTAATGTAATTGTGGTATATATTAATCATATTTACTAATGTAATTGTGCTAGTTAATTGTTGACATACATGAAAAGAAACAATTAACAATTAAGAAACAATTGATAAAAAATTTTAATAGTAGATGATTATTATTAATACTATTGTTATTATAAATATTATTAATACTTAACTTTGGTAATGTTAATATTATTATTATTAGACATTTTTAAACCTTAACTATGAGCAAATAAAGTGAACCTTGGTTGACTAAGGTTGACTTGGGTTGACATTGGTGAGTCATGATTGATTATAATTGAATATGACCGATTACGTTGACTAAAGATGACTATGAATGAACAATGTCGACTATTGTTGAATATGCTAAACATAGAGTTGACTATGGTTTACAATATTTGAGTTCAAACAACAATGATTGACTCTAGTTGAATATGGTTAACATAATTAACATAAATATTATTATTATTATTATTATTATTATTATTATTATTACTAGTTAGCTTTATTAATATTAATGTAAGATCTGAGACTTTTGTGATCCATAAAATAGATAAATGTCTTTCGAATTAATCACATTATTAGGATTCGTTTGACATTTCAAGCAAACTAATGTGGTCCATCCTTATGACAAGGTGAAGAAGCCAATCAATCTTATTGAATAAACAATGTGGATTCATCATTGCCCAGTATTAGCTGAAGAAAACTAGTGGTTTAAAAATCTAGTCGTTTATGGATTAGTTAATTAGTTTATAGGAAGAATATTAAATATTTTTAATTAAAATTTTTTAATTGATTAATTAATAGAGATTATAATAAAATATAATATATAAAATGTTTTTTGTAATCTATAATATAAAATAGTTATGTTAGAGATTTAATTATTTAAATATGATACATAGGGATTAAAAAAATAATAATAATATAAGAAAATATTAGGGGGAATAAAATATAAAAGACTAGACAGAAGAAGGAAAAGGAGGAAAAATGAAAAACAAGAACAATAAAAAATTAAGCAAGGGGGGGGAGGGGCTCAAAAAATCATCTAGAGGGAGTTCGAGTCCAACTCTTACTCAACTTCTAACCATCATCCCTATTGAGATTTTTAGCATGACGCTCAATCTTAATGGCTTCCCTAAGCTTCCTATGATGGAAGTGATCAACCTTAGCAATGACTTTGGATTCTTCAATGCATACATGGTGACAATATTTCTCCACATGTTCTGCAAGAGCGGATGCGCGAGATCAGTTGTGCCTAATATTTGCAACATTCTCCTAGACTCTCTATCTAATACATTTGTCAGTTTCACCAATATAGGGCATGCCACATGAACAATGAATCATGTAAACACCCTTCATGTTTGTGGGGTTGATAGGGTCCTTGACAAATCTAAGAGAATTTTTAATAGTACAAAGGGGTTTGAATGAAGAGGAGACAATATTCCTTCTGAGGACATGGGAAATCTTGTTCGTGGTTCCTTGGATAAATGGGAGACGAACCTTGGAAACAAGATCCATATAAGTAGATTTTCCATTGTAAGTAGATCCCTATGGGCCTCAGATCTACTATAACAATTATTTTCAAAAACCTCAAGAAGATTGGATTTCTCGGACTCCAAGTGCGACTAGACGAGGCCAAGCTCAGAGATTCTAAGAGCACTAGCAAGAGTGCAAAGAACACCAAATTTGTGAGCAGAAAATGATGAGAAATAAGATGAAGATACTCGTTCGTGTGTTTTCACAAAATCGTGGGAAATGGAACCATCATCCATTCTAGAGAGAAGGATATCCAAGAAAGGAAGGGAACCATCAAACTCAACCTCCATGGTGAATTTGATGGAATTCGATAGGGAATTTAGGTGACCAAGAAAGAGATCTAACTTCTCCTGACCATGGGACCAAATGACACAAGTGTCATCCATGAATCTCTTCCACTTCCTAGGGCGAAATTGAGCCGAGGCCAAGGCCTTTGATTCAAAATATTCCTTAAAAAGGTTAGCGACAATAGGGGAGAGAGGGGATCCCATAGCAACTCCACAAGTATGCTCATAGAACTCACCTTGAAAACTGAAGCAGGTCGAGGTGACGTAGGCCAACTAACTTAGATGTAACCGGTCCAAGATCCTCTTAATGACATCAATGACTTCCCGATGGGAATTCGGCAAATGATGAAACAACGTCAAAGATGAATAATAATTCCCCAGCCTCCAACTTGATGTCCTTCAATTAATCGATGAAGGAGGCCGTAGTCCTTAACATAGGAGTCTGGAAGACCCACAAGGGGTTTAAGCTTTTGGGCTAAGAATTTTGCGAGATGATAAGAGGGACCACCTATTATGTTAACAATAGGTCTTAAAGGGGCTCCATATTTATGAATTTTTGGAAGACTATAAATCGTGGGGGTGAGGGGATTTCTCTCAATAACATCTTGAGGATTAAGAGTGGGAAAGAAGAGAAATCCTAGTCAACATCTTAGACTAGGATTTTATCAAACCGATGTCGTCTTGTCATGTGTGAATTCTAGATGCATGTACTCAATCATTCTATGGAAATATTGTGAAGAAGGAGATGGAGAAGGAGGACATGCTATAAGACACCTATGTAGTTTAATATGCAGGTTGATCGATTAGGAGAAAGAAAAGGGGCATAAGTTTGCGACCACAACTCAAGAATTGATAAAAATGAAGACTCCTCATCTCTAAGTCATATGGAGGCGAAAAAGAGCTCATTCTCAAGAGGACACCAAAAAACAAAAACAAAGAATGGCTTGGAATTTCAATGTCATCATGCAGCCCATGTTTTCAGTTTCATTTCATATCATTTGACGAGTCATCATACTCCACATCATTTTTTTGGATTATGTAAATTCTTATTCAAAAATGTATTGTAAAGTGGAAGTCTAAAGGACATGTACAGAATATGAAGAGTCATATAAATTCAATAAGTTATGAGGGTAGTCAATGAGTCACAAGGGAGGCGAAGGATCACACCATTGGTTATATATACACCCTCATTGTACAAGAAAAGGAATTGTCACCTTGGCTTCTCCTACAAGGCATCAAAGAGACAAGCTAATTCTTTTGGGGATAAAGTAGTGGCTCCAACACTCCACTATTGGAGTTAGCGGTGTTCATTGTATATGTGTGCCTTGGGACTTTTACTTAATATATAAAGCTTGATGACCAACACGTTCTTCATGCATGTATTATGAATATCTGTAAGAATGTTCTTTGAATGTTTTTGATTCATGGTTGTTTTCACCTGTACTAAAGTAGTTTAAATATTTTGGTTATTTTAGTGCTTATCATATTGAAAAAGTGTTGTAATGGTTCCAATGGCTGTCACATATTTTTGGAATATTCTGCTAGACGTTAGAAAAACCTTTCTTGTTTGTGTGTGTCTGTACAAGGATGGTACTATTACCTTTCTCTTAGAGGCTCACTTTATTTTCCCTCCGCAGTAGAATAACCTCGACACACCTACAACTGAACACTCATCGGGCACATTGATTAATTTTTGAAGGCACATATGTGATCCTATCTCTTGTTGACAATTAGAGCAAAAGAAAACCTTTAAGAAACAGTACCTGGGGTTGTATTACGGATGTGGCTACTATCCAAAACGATGTGAGGTATAATTGGGACCACATATCGAGGAGACCCCTTTGAATGTTGGCAGGTTTAGCAGTCTTAAATGGTTTGAAGGGGTTCTAATTACCCTAGCAGGGAATAATAAAAAATATTTGGGGAGAGATGTGGGGCTATAATAGAAAGTGGAAACCCTAAAAGATTAGGTGAGCCAAAAAGGGAAACATCCTTGGGGAAAAAATGGAAAAAAGGAAATTGTGCCAAAGTTAAAAATTATGACCAAAATTTTGGTGCTTGGGGAAGATGTACAGTTAGGTGAAGTTATGGAGATATCATAAAATGTGGTGGTGGGTGGGCCAAAGGAAGACTATTCTCGATTGAGCTATGATGTGAGTGGACAGAAAATGAATGGCAGAAAGAGTTGAATGAAATCCTTAAGGTAAGTACTCATACTCGAGGCTAGTTTATATTCAAATTCTATTCGGTGGAAGAAACTTGATAGGTCCTAGGAAAAACATGGAGTGATTATTCTTCTTTGGTGATGATGAAATAGTGGAACCATTTATTTGATGCCATTTGTGAGCAATTGGGCTATGCCCCTATGTGGTGAAAGAGATCGAGGACCACAAGAAAATGGTCTTGGTTTTTAGACTCATGTGGTGATCATTTATTAAAAAAACTTCCTTGATTATCCACATTGCTAGAAAACGAGTGTATTAAGAAATGGTCTATATGCTTGAAGGACAAGGAGCACATTACAAAGCAGATACTTCTCCCTATTATCTTCGATCTTAATACATTCCTTACTAATAGATCAATTGAAACATGTTAATGTCTCCATTGTGACATTACGACAAGTCACTTGAAACGGCTTCGGAAAATTACCCATCACCGGTAGTAAGACTCCCTGGTTTGCCACCATAGCTATGGTCCATGGATTTTTTCAAGAATATTGGGAATAAATTAGGGACCTTTTTGGAGGCTCACATGTCTTAGGAAACTAGTGGAAAGATGGCTATGGCAATGATCCTAGTAAATTTTGACTTGTGTGAAAGGGCTTATACAAAACTGAATATAAACTATCCAGGGTTTACTCATCGACGGGTTTTGTAATATGAAGTAATTCCATTTTGGTGTCATATATGTCATAAACATGGTCAAATTTGGAAGGATATCACTCTCCCATTATTGAGAAAGAAAGGTATGAAAATTCACATTTGGGAGGAAATAGGAGGGGGGAGGGGGAATTTTTGTGATGTTTGCCGACAAAGATGACTCCCTAGGATCAATAGAAATATATTATAGAGCTTATGATGATGGACAGGGCCGTAAATATTATGGTAGACATGACATCTAATTTCAGGTAGATTGACACAAAAGAGGGTGGTCCATCCTACTTAAGAATATCCTCTCTGGTTAATTTCTCTCCTCATCTCCCTATTGGAAATATCATTAGCTCTTTTTTTCACTCGCTATGGGACTAGGTATCCTCTCATAGTTTCCATATTTAAATTTTGTTTCCCATTCTCTTCTCAAATTGGATCCTATATGATGTCTTATCCCCCCCGCCCTACTTGTTTCCCATCTTCGATTTCTTCCCCATATAGGGATATGGAGACAAATTTTGAATATAACTCATGATATAACCTTTGTTACTATAGTAATTAGAGGTATTCCATCTCAGATATGGGGGGCCTTGACTCTTTTTCCCCATTCAAGCTTACAGGGCATATGCAGGGAAGAAAATCCAATATCTAGAAGGAAAAAATTAAGGAGAGCTAGGACATTGTGGTTGGTAGAAAAAGGTATATTGTTGGGGTGCTTAAAGTAGCATGTGCCCCTGGCCTTATTCCTAAATTATTTTTCTCTCTTTCAACTATTAGGACTTGGATAGCCCTTCCAAAAAACTAGCTAGAAGAGTTTGGTTCTTTCTGAACACATTGATATTATTTTCTTGTAAGAAACAATGGGGAATGGGGAATTGATAGTTAAGGCTTTGGAATCTCTAATTCGGGGTTGGTTTTTTGTGGCATACAATGCAAAATGGAGATATGGGGGTCTCGATGTTGGTTTTAACAAAACACCAACCAATATTATAGGCACTTGGGGATACAATATGGTTTTTGGAGATGATATTTTATCTTCTGAATTAGGGAAGGAACTACAGTTGGGAAATATTTATAGGCCCTTCAAAAAAAGGATCACTTTCTAGGATTTTTTGATGTCTTGATATTTTATTTAAGTATATAATTTAGTGGTAGAAGGTATTTGAAATTTTCTCTTAGAGCTTCTAAAATATGGGGTCCTCCTGCCCATGTGGACTCCCTATGTGACTATTTTAGCCACCTTTCCGAGTAACACAAACTTTGTGATATGGATTTTTTTAAGTATAAGTCTACCTAGAGATATAGAAGTACTGACGATGTGGTGGTTGTTAGGAGGATATACCATAATCTTTTGGAAGAATATTTATCGGAAACACTCCACTATTTTTTTAGTGGATTAGGGTGGGGGGTGAATATGGTCATCATAAAATTTTTCTTGAAGTGAAAGGAGGTTTAAATAAACTAGGAATCCCATTCAAATTCAATGAATCATAGTTAAAAGATGAATCTTTTCATAATCACATCACTATAAACTAGATTCCTTATAACCCTGATAAGGATGTGCCTAATGAGGTTCACTTTGCTAAAAATATTCAAAGGCTGAAAAAGGCTATGATGGAGTTGTCTACCCTCAAAATATGGATGGAGGAGGAAGGTCCAAAAGTTATGGAGGAATAATTGGAGCATATAGAATCTCCTGATGAGGGGGGATTATTTGTTGTAGGAATCAAAATGGAGGATCATTCAACTAGAGGCTACCAAAAGGATAATTCTTGAAGAAAAGGAGGAGATTTGGAGGAAAAATAGTAGAGTCATATGGCTAAAGAGTGGGGAGGAAAAAACATAGTTTTTTCAATAGTTAGCTAAGGGACGTCGAGAAAACAACATTATATGGGTTTTGGATGATTTTGAAGGTGGAATAGCTTCAACATTTGAAGATCTCACAAAGTAGGGAAAAAACTTCTTCAGTGACTTGTACAAGGCCCCTCCTTAGGTGACCATTGTTGATGCAATATTATTGGCTCTATCTCTCCCTAGGTGCTCTAGAGTTGAAGACAACCAATTTTTAATGGAACCGGTGAATGATGTCATATTACAAAGGTCCTCCACAATTTTTAGAACGATAAAATTCTTGGTCATAATGTTTTATTTGTGGAATTCATTATAGGGATTTATGATATTTTGGAGGGTGATCTCTCAAGCACGGTTGAATACTATCAATAACATGGTAAGATGCTTGATTCTTTTAAATCTACCTTTATTTCCCTCATTCCCAAATCACATACTCCACACTCGTTTGATGACTTCATGCCTATATCACTATGCAAATACATTTACAAAGTCATAACAAAAATCATAGATAGTAAGATAAAGGTGATTGTGTCCAAAAATGTATCCAAGGAACACTTCACCTTTCTGAAAGGCTCGACTGATACATGAGGTAATAGGGGTTTCTAAAGAAGGTATTTATAGTTTAAAATCAAAGTGAAATCAAAGGACTGATAATTAAAATTGACCTTTCCAAATGATATGATATAGTTAGTTGGATATTTATCATATTGCTAATGACCCATATCGACTTTGAAGTACCTCTTATAAACAAGGTTATGAGTTGCATAACAATAGTATCATTTGCAATACTTATTAATGGGTTGAATTTATTTATTTTTCCATTCTAAGAAATGATTGTGATAGGAATACCCTCGATCCCCTTTATTATTTCTGCTGGTGGTTGAGGGATTTAGTAGGCTATTAAGGGGAGAAAAAAGGATGTGTGGCTTACCATCACTCACCTATTTTTCATGGATGACATTTTATTATTTTGTGACGAATGAACATGTAATATAGCAACCATCAAAGTGGCCCTATCATTTTTTGAGAAAGCTACAGGCATGTGGGTAAATTTTCATACATCTATTCTCTCCCATCTCGGCCTATCCAGGGATGAGTCGAAAAATGCTCATAATGTTTTCCATTTTCATTGTAACAATTTTGATGAAGGTTTAAAGTATTTAGGGTTCCACTTGAAACCCATTGACTATAGAAAGGCTGAATGGTATTAGCTAACTCGAAAGATTTATAAGAGATTAAAGGTATGGAGTTTCATATGGTTTTTTATAGCTAGCAGGTTGTTTCTCATAAAATATATCTTGGAAGATATTATAGTATTATGGATGTCCTTATCCTCGATCCCAAAAGGATTTTTGAACACTATCTGCAAGATATACTGTTGGTTTTTATCGCTGGGTTCAAAAGGCAGTCGGGTATTCACTTGGGTTAAATTATACAAGATTTCCTTTCCAAATATATGTGGTGGGCGTGGCCTTAAAAATCTTCACCAATTTGCAAAGTTACTCACCGTGAAAGATATATGGATACTGATATCCACTGATTGTCTATAGACAACTATTGTATACAAAAAGTATATCCACCCTTGCTCACATGAAGAATAGATTCGCTCTTTGAACAAGAAGAGGAAAAAAGTTTCGGTAATATGGAAATATTTTTTATCCTCATTTTCAATTGTTGAATAGGCCTTGGCTTTGAATGTTTGGAATGGTGAAAAGGTGAGGATCAATATTGATCCTTGGGTGGGATGTCGAGAAAAATTTCATTTTCCTCATGAGTTCATAAATTTTCTAAATACATATGTAAGGATTACTTTAAACCAAGTGGCCAATAATGCATGTACATATATCTAGGCTTAGGGATGGGAAAATTATAACCAACTTAACCTAACAATTGGCCACTTTGAAAAATGGTAAAATTACATTTTTTCTCTCAATGTCTCCCATGTTCCTCTTAGAGATAGGGAAGATTTTTTATGTTGGGTGCATTCATCGTTTTGGGAATATTCACCAAAATCAAGATAAATGTTTATTATTGATGACAGGAGACTGGGGGAGTTATCCTGGTGGTGGAGAAAAATATTAAAAAATTATTGTGCAGCTAAATCATGCTTATTTTAGTGGTGCATCTTAGAAAATAAAGTCCGCACATGCAACAATTTAAAAAAAATATGCATGGTAGGGACCAACTAGTATGCTCTATATAAAAATCGTGAGTAGACTCTGGATCACCTTTTTCTTTCTTGGCCATTGAATTTGGGAGTGTGTAAGTCAATAAGAAACAACCCGAGAATTGTATCAAATTGGCAGGGTGCATATTATAATGCTACCTGGAAGCACTAGTGGAAATGAGAAAATACAAAAAAGGAAAAGAGTTTACCTTCACTTATTAGTTGGGGAATTTGGATCTCAAGGAACAACGAAATATTCTAAGACAATTCTACTACTCTTAACAGAGTTTCCACACAGGCCATTGAATTTATCTCTTCTTTCTAATGCTAAGCCTACACTCAATCCTCGTAATATAACCACTGAAATAGTAGACCATTATTTTCCTTGGGAATTCTTTAATGGGGCTTATCTAGCTCGAGATGAATGTAGGGGGGGAATCATTGTTTTATACATTCAAGAAAATCAAATTTCCAAGCTTTAGAATGGGTTGGGTAGATGCACAAATAATTATTCTAAGTTGGTTTCCCACAATATTCTTCTTTAATTTGCTACTGAGAAGGGATCTCTTCAGTTGGGTATTTTTGATGACTTTATGATTGTTATAAATTGGTTTAATGAGAGTTCAAGATGTCACATTCACACACTGCACCTAATCCTTAAGAAGATATTACATTAAAAACATGCTTTTGATCAGATATCATGTTATCATATTTACAGGGAAAGAAACTCCATTGGAGACTCATTATCTAAAGCGGACACATTGAATTTTTGGGCACTTGGAAAATATTTGGGCAGATAGATTATAATGTTTCATAATATTATCACAGGAATTTGGCTAAGGCCTTGCAAATGGGAATTTATACAGGATTGACTACAAATATTCGTATTTTTGATCTCTCTGAAAAAATTCCCAAGTGACTTGGAGGATATGTATGTAATGTTGCTTTTTATTTTACATGTATCTTTCGTTGATAACCATTTTTTTGTACATGATAAGGACCTTTTGTAGACCTATTTTCTAATTTCTCTCAAATAGTTGTTTAGCCAACTTTTGAATGTACATTAGTGCATATATTTAATGTAATTTTTGTTTTCCTTAATGGAAATTATGATTTCTTTCTTTGAAAAAAAATGGCCACACTTTTGTTATCATTGAAAAAATATATATTTAAACCATACAAGACTATATTTGATTTTGTGACAAATTATTTATATTAAGATTGAGAAAAAAATTGAAATGCATATAAATTTAATTGTTAAGTTATCTATTTTGTGACAATGACCAATAACATTTCCACTTATTTTATTCAACTTTACTCTCTAAAGGAACCACCTCTAAAAATTAGAAATTTCAATGTTATTGAAATTATTTATGGCCTTAAAAGTGTATTTATGTAAGTTACTAGTCTAAGATGTTAGAAATATAAAATAATGATATGCAATAAATTTTAATAATGACAAGTTTTTGCGGGGAAGTTCAATTCCTACCATTTAAGTTTGAAATTATACTGTAAGAAACATTGTATAAAAAATCATAATGTACATTTGTTGATGATAAATTAATATTGGTCAATAGAAAAATTGAATCCTATAATCTTGTTTTGGCAAGAACTAATAAATTGAGATGTGAAGTGGATCAGTTAATTATTTTCTTAGTGACAAGGAATTTCATAACTTTTTGTGGGTGGTAACAACTAGTAAGTCTACACATTTACAATTTTACTCTACATAAAATACTGACGAAAACATAAATAATGATGGGATGTATATTTATGAAAATACTTGCTTAAATTATGGTGGAAAGTAATTACTTAACGATTTTGGAAGATTTTATTTTAAAAATAGTTTTTCTACAAAGCCTAAAAATAAAAAATCACCACAATAATATCCATAATTCATGGCAACAAATAATGTATGAATATGGCAGCCATATCTATAAATTATGGCAAATTATGACAAAAAATGTACGATAGAGTTATTCATATCACAATATATTGTGCAAAGTTTGAAATAAAATAGATCCATTTAAATTTTTACAAAATAGTTTTTTATATTATTGAGAAAAAAATATGTATTTTTAAAGTTAAACATTTAAAGTTATATTGATTGACCAATAGTGATCAACATACAAATTTATTGATAAAATTTTATCAAAAAAATTACAAATAATAATAATAATGAATTAAAATAAAAAACGAATTCAACCAAATATACTCAAATTTAGTGATTGGGGTCATTTTTGCTTGAAATAAAAAAAAACGAA